>OY970824.1:17570199-18170199 GCA_963853835.1 Calendula officinalis | reverse complement strand
GCAAGGAAACCCCTCTGTTTCCTAATATGATCAAAGATCAAACACATACTGGAGAGGGTTCAATCATAGATACAACCCAAATTGAACCTCAACCCACTCCATCACCCCCACATACAGCCCAAACACCACCCCCACTAGTCACTCAATCACCCCAAATAGAAGTCCTGCATGTGTCCCAGGAACTTGACAAAAATCTGCAGAGTGCTACTCTTCACTCTGTGGAAGACCTACCAAACAAAACCAAAAATATTTCCTTAATTTATAAAAGGAAGAAATCTTCCTCAAAGGACACCAGGGGACAAATCGAGTCAAACCCCAGACTCAAAGAGTTGTCCTCCAAGGAGGAGAGAGGACATGAGGCGAGGGCTCTCACTACTGATGCCCCAAAGGTGGGTGCACAGGATAGTGGGAACATCACTAAGACCCAGACCTCGGCAAATTTTAGTGATGACTCATTTGAGGAGTTACTTAAAGGACCCCGGTGCCAAGAAACCACAAGGGGGGCATCTCTGCTTCTTCTAGGAAGAAGAGGATGTCTAAAAGACCCAATGAATCACCAAGAAGTGATGAGGGCAGATATGTGGAATTGATGGATAGGATGGAAAACCTTCAAACCAATGTACCTGTTAGTGAGCCCGATGATCTTGCTAGATGGAGTGAGGGCAGTATTAAAATCAAACAATTGACGGATAAAGTGGATTCTCTTGAATCCACTGTACAAGATTGTCTTACTTATCTCACAAATCAAGGGAAAACAATGGCTGCAATGAAAAGGCATATGAACACCATCAACAAGAGAATGAGATTCTATGAGCACATGCTTCATCAACAAACTAAAATCATCAGAAAATTGAAGAAGAAGATTGATGATAGTGAGGCTCCACCAGTAGAGCTCACTAAGGGGGAGAAGGATAATATTCAAACCATGATTGATGAATCAGTTGCAGCAGCAGCATCCTCTCTCTTAAATATAAAAGAAACAACAGTTGATGAAGGCCCAGAAATGATGGTCACTGAAGATGAGCCTATTACTACTGCTCCTATGGAAGAACAAGCTGAAAAAGAAGTATCAGTAGTAACTCCTACTACTGATATCATAGCAGTAGTAAATGAAGAAGAGGAAATGAATGTACCAAATACTACTGATGCCCTATCAGTAGTAACTCCTGAAGCCACACCCGTAGTAATTACTGAAGAGGAAGAATTACAGCTACCAGAGCTAATTGAAAGAGAAAGACATGTAATCATCTCCAAACCACCAACACCTGCTCAACCACTTATCATACCTGACATTGATGATAATGTGAACTGGTTTGAGGTAGATGAATGTACACTTCCTCCACACCCCAAAATATTACCAGAAGATCAACTCAAACTATTTTATCCAAAATTACTACTTACTTGTATTCCAGACATGAAATACTCTCCACCTCCATCTGTTCTGCCTGCCTGTGTTGGAAAGGGCAAAGAAGTCTATGATGATGATTACCCAAACAGAGCACTAGGTCACCATATGGTGAACAAAATCAATCATGTCAGATCAGAGAAGCAATCAAGATGGAGGATTAAACATAGAAAATTCTTGGAGAAAGTGGCTATGTATCAAGCTATTGAGGAAAGGAAAAAGAAAGCTGAAAAGAAAAGATCAAAAGTTCAAAAACCTCAACAAGCTGAAATACCTGTTCAAATCAAAGATGCTCAGATAGAAGCTCAAATAGAAGAATTCAAGAGATTTAGAAAAGTTGAAGAAGAACATATTCAATGCCTTGAATATTTGGTCTCTGAATGCAAGAAAACTAAAAGTGAGCTAACAGATGATGTATATGAACAAAAAGCCAATATGATTGAATATTTAAAATCAAAAGGGCACAATGCAAAGTCATTTGGTAGAATGAAAATGATGACTATCATTGAAAGATATTGTGCAGCAAAGAAGAAAGACTTGGCTGAACAAGAAGCAGAAGAAGAAAAGAAATCCAAAGCCTTAAGTCCAATCAAAACTTTAATCCCAATCAGTCCAAACTTAATCAAGAAGGATAGTATCTCAACTACTGGTGAGCCATCAACAAAGAAAAGAAAGATGGTCTCTCAAGAACAAAGTGCTCAAAACAAGTCAAAAACAGAGCAAGTCATTCCTGTTCTTGAACTACCAGTTGCTCCCTTACAGAACAATCCAATCATCAATTGGAGAGTTTTGCCCAACAATGTCATAGTAGTTGTAAGGGAAGACAAGATCATTCAAAAGTTTACTGGATGGTTACCTTTGATCATGTCCTGTTCAAGAAGTGATGTTATTAAACTATTGATCATTGGTAAACCAAGGATGAGAAAGAAATCATGGAAAGAAATCATGGAAAGAATCTGGAGCTGGATACCTAACTAGAATGATTGATGCTGCTTTCTATCCACACAATTATCCAGAACAATTTACAGATCCAGGAAATGTCTATGCTTGGAATGTGATACCAACTGCCAACATGTACTTCTTTGAAAAATATGGCAAAGTTTGTGAACTATATCTGTATGAAAAAGAATATCCTCATTCTGAGAGGACTATGTATCAGATATTCACAAACACAATGATGAAGCCGTATGATGCTGTTATGTTTCAAAATAAATTGAATTATTTCACAAAGAGAAACAGCAAATACATCATTGAGCAAAGACTTCAACAGAATAAAAGAACTTTAGAGAAAAGAAAGAAAGAACAAGAAGAACAAGAAAAACTTAGTTGATTGAAAGATAATCAATAAGTTTAGGGGGAGATTGTTGGAGTAAATTACAGATCAACTTATTACTGATGCTGCAGTTAGTACTGATCATACTTAGTACTGATGGGGCATAAATTGTTTACTTCTGATGAGTTGATGCTGGTGAAAAACTATAACTAAGTTACTACTGATCAAGGCTTATTGAAGATACTACTGATCAATAGTAGTTACTACTGACGTTGATATTGGACTTACTACTGATCACCAAACTTACTACTGATGATATGGAATTACTACTGGTGATTGCAGTTTACTACTGATACGCGTTTTGGAAGCATATCAAGTCCGAGATCTTCGTAGAGATAGTTATAGAATGTAAATCAATGTATATCTTTATAATTCGAATGTAAATCAAGTCCTAGAATAACTAGGGTAAATAGTTTAGCTTCAAGGACTATTATAAATAGTTCCTTACGAATTGTAAACGTACGTGTGTATTGTTAACTCGATAATATACATTGAAGCTTTTTGTGAAACTGTGTTCTTAATACTTTCGCATATTATTTACAGTTCATTGTTCTTAATTTATTGATATAGTGTTGATCCGCTGCAACTTCTATAATCAATTAGATCTAAGGTGTTTATTAACTTCTCTATAGTTAATCGATCCTGACACCTCCCATTAAGGATAGATTTTATTTATGTAGTTAACCCAGACCGGTACTACAAAAACAAACTCGGAGCTCAAAAATCGATTGTAATTCGTAATTATTATAGCTAACAGTTGCATGCAAATATGGTGAAGGAGATGTACACAATGGTTTATGCCCATGGGCTGAGCGAGCCACTGAGGTACTTCAACGGCCAGGCATGCTGTAGTCTGTACGGTTAATTATGTTGGGCCCATTGCATTTTAATCATGGGCTTAAGCTTGGATGAATGGACTTGGGTTGTGCGGAAATGTGGAACCAATATAAACTGGAATGGGCTAAGAATTCTATTGGGCCCTAGGGTCCTTATGAAAACTTCTTATTAATTTATAAGTTTTGTTAATGAAAACTTGCTTTAAAGATTGTCACTACTATGTTTATGTTATGATATGCATTAAAAAATGTCATAACATTCCCTTAATGATATGTCATAACATCTTAATGATAACTTTTAAGGTTTTATATTATCAATATCCTTATTATTTTTTTTGTTTTCTAGAAGCCAGTTATTTCCCAAACATTCCCTTAATATATACATTATTTCCCGAAGTTAATAATTCATAAGTTTTAAAAACCTACATATTGCTAGTTTTGTCACTTTAACTATGAAATGCACTTTTGGCTCGAATTTGATTAATTAAGTTTCCAAAGAAAAATAAATAATATAATTATGACTAGTAAAATGTGCTTTTTCCCCGATTTCAGATTTTTTTATTTTGGGGGCGCAAATTTTATGAAATTATGTTTTGGCCATGTTTTTTTGATTTTGGGCATGTTTGTTAATCGCGGGTTGGCCTCAAAATTGGTAAAATGTAGGTTTTGACCAATGTTTTAAAACCCAAATTGAAAATTGAATCGGTTAATGATTTAAAAATGGTCGAACCGGTCGAACTGGCCGGACCAGTCGGTTAAACGGATTACAATACTATTGAGTATTTATGTTAAATTAGTTATATAAAATGTATATAAATACAGAAAAAAAACCTAAAAAATAGAAAACAAATAATATAACAAATTCAAAATTTACGAATACTATTTTTCCAACAAAATTGAACAACTTTGAGTTTGTAATCTATAAAAAATATAATATCAAACACTTAACATTTAACTAAAAATTGGTGTTTTCAAACTTCAAAACACTCAAGTTAAAATAAAAGTCCAAACGTAAAAAAAAAAACGAATCAAATCCGGTTCAACCATCCCGGTCCGACCGGGTTAACAGTTAACTCGCCCGGTTTGAAGCAGTTCATAAATAGACTTTGACCCGGTCGATTCGGCCCGGCATACTTCAATTTTCCGGTAGGACCGGTCCCACCGGCCGGTCGAACCCGAGTTTTAAAACACTGGTTTTGACCGTAAAAGCTATATTTAGAGTGTTTTCACGTATATTTTGTTCACATAATTTCGTTTACAAATATCAAAAGTTGTTTACAAATAATATATCTGCACATAAGTTTATAAAGTTTAGGCCTCTAATCTCTAAAAAAGTAATTAGTGTAGTTTAGAAGACTCGTTAATGTTTTGTAAATGGAAGGTGACCCCGTCTTAGTAAATGCATATTGTAAAAAAGGATGTGTTTTTTTAACCCAAAAACTGAATTATATATGGAACAAAACCGGAATAGGTTGGATTCGGATTACGGTTTTCGGGCTGGTTCTCCTTTTTTTTTTTGTCTTTTTTGGTTTTCAGTTTTTCCGATTTTATAACTAGAATTTAACAATTTTGAATCTAGCGTATGACGTATCTTCTCAAAACCATAGTAATCAAAAAGTAGTTGATATAGTTTCCGGTTCTAACCGGTTTAAGTGGTTCTAAACCCGAAATAACATGACCGAACCGGAATCATTATTTCAGTCCGGTTCTTAGGTCTAGTTTTTATTCAATTTCGGTTTTAGGTTTTCAGTTTCGCTCCTGATCAGAAACCGAATGTTGTAGAATATCAGAATGCCAAAACTTGTTTATATTTCCATGAATATTATTTCCACAATGTTATTGTTTCCGTCGTGTTATATTGAGTTTTTATGTATTTATTATGATTTTTTAAGCATCTACTGATAAATACCGAAAGCATGTTGTTGAGACTCGAGCCTAACTAATTTTATTTAAGTAAGGTGCGTAAATGTCCCATCTTGCTTGAATTAGTTGGTGAATTCATCAAAACAAACACGTAAATTCAATCACGCATTAAGCAATAGTTTTCAATTTCAATGCAAAACTAATGCTCCGTAATTTCTTTACAATATTCTTTGATTAACTTTTTCTAAATCCGTTAAAAAAAAAACTTTTTCTAAATCATTAAATTCATTTTATTGTTGACAAAAGTTTTCTAATAATGACAATCTTAATAGACTATTCATGTGATTGTACATTAATCATTATTTTATGAATCTAAACTATTCATCATAAGTCTAAGCACTTTTTTTAAACGACACATAATCTATTTCACTTGTTTATGATGAGACTTGAACCCATGACCTTGGTCATGTGCAACACCTTACTTCTAACACTTTTACCACTAGGCTATAAACCTTGGATATATTCAACAACATGTGATTGTACATTAATCGTTATTTTATGAATCTAAACTATTCATCATAACCAATTGGTCTAGATCAATTGTGTCAGGATCGATTAACTATAGAAAAGTTAATAAATACTTTAGATCTAATTGAATATAGAAGTTGCAGCGGATTAACACTATATCAATATATTAAGAACAATGAACTGTAAATAACATGCAAAGTATTACGAACACAGTTTCACAAAAAGCTTCAATGTATATTATCAAGTTAACAATACACACGTACGTTTACAATTCGTAAGGAACTATATATAATAGTCCTTGAAGCTAAACTATTTACCCTAGGTATTCTAGGATTTGATTTACATCGAATTATAAAAGATATACATTTAATTACATTCTATAACTATCTCTGCGAAGATCTCGGACTTGATTTGTTCCATAAACGCGTATCAGTAGTAAAACTCATCACCAGTAGTAAATATGTAACATCAGTAGTAAGTCTGGTGATCAGTAGTAAGTCCAGAAACCATCGTCAGTAGTAACTACTAAGATCAGTAGTATCTTCATTCTTTGCATGATCAGTAGTAACTTAGTTATAGTATCATCAGTATCAACTTCTTCAGTAGTAACATGTTCTGCCCCATCAGTACTAAGTATGATCAGTACTAACTGCAGCATCAGTATCAAGTTGATCTGTGTTTTGTTCTAACAATCTCCCCCTAAACTTATTGATTATCTTTCAATCAACTAAGTTTCTTTTTACTTATTCTTTTTCTGATCTTCCAACAGCTTTGCTCTTTTCTGATCACCTTCTAAAGTCTGTTGGTTCCTTTTATTTCTTTGTGCAATAATATATTTGCTGATTCTTTTAACAAATTCATTCAATTTGTTTTGGAGCATCACAGCATCATGTGGTTTAATAAAGTTTATGCACCAAAGTTGATAAAGAGTTTTCTCAGAATGAGGATACTCTTTCTCATAAAGGAATAGATCACATTTCTTACTTGTATATTCAAAGAAGTGCATATTGACAGTTGGCAGCACATTCCAGGCTTGAACATTCTCTGGATTTGTAAACTTCTCTGAATAATTTTCTGGATAGAAAGCAGCATCAATCATTTCAGTAAGATAGCCTGCAGCTGAATTCTTCCAGTTCTTCTTAGTCATTCTTGGTTTACCAATGATCAACATCTTTATAATGTCACTTCTGGTTAGAGACATGACCAAAGGTTTCCAAGCTCTGAATCTTTGTATGACCTTATCTTCTCTGATAATCTCAATCATATCATCTATATATCTCCAGTTGATGATTGGATTATTTTGTAGGGGAGCAACAGGAAGATCATAAACTTGAACCATTTGTAATTTCTTCTTTGGTTGTTCAAGTTCAGTAGAAATTGTCTTCCTTTTCTTTGATGTTTGAGAAGATACACCAGATGATTCTCCAGTTATTGTTTTTCTTTCTTTCATTTCTTTGGAGTCTATCTGTTCAAGTTTAGTAGTGTACTTCTCATTAATATCTTGCTCAGTAAGATCCTTCTTCTTCTCTACACAGTACTTTTCAATTAAGTTGATCAACTTCATTCTTCCAAAGGCCTTTGTGTTGTGACCTCTTGATTTCAAGAATGTGATCATTTCTTTCTTTTTCTCTGCAAACTGTTCTGGCATATCAGCCTTCTGCTCTTTGCATTCTTGTACTTGTGCTTCCAGAAGTTCTAATGTTTCATATTCAAGTTGCCTGAATTTTTCTAGTTCTTTTCTTTGTAGTTCTTTTCTTATTTCAGCAACTTGTTTAGTTTTGACCTTTTGTTTAAATTGTGGCAGTTTTGATATATCTGCTATATCTGCCAATTTGATTTCTGTGAATGGTTGTCTTAGTATTCTAGCTCTTTCTGCTAATCTTCTGTTTTCATTTGCTAGAGATACTTCAACCTTCTTTAAGTATTTTGCTCTTTTAACCTTCCACCTATCCTGTTTGGCTGATTTGGCATAGTTGATTTTGTTGACCATTTCATGACCTTGTGCTCTGTTAGGATGGTCTTCATCAGCAACTTCCTTTCCCTTTCCTATGTAATTGTCTTTCTTCATATTTGGTTCAGATTCAATAACAAATTTGGGACCATAGTAGTGTATCTGTGATATAGGAAGTATTTTAGGATGTGGAGGTAGTGAGCATTCATCAACTTCTAACCAATTTACATCATCATCAATATCTTTCACCACCATTTGTGTTGTTTTTCTTTTTGGAGATGGTGGAAGTATCACTTTTGGTTCTAATAGAGGTGGCAGCTCAATAATATCATCAGTAGTAACTAAGGTAGTTACTGCTGGTATGTCTTCAGAGATTACTACTGATAGGGCATCAGTAGTGTTTGCTGCTTTTACTTCCTCTTCTTGATTTACTACTGCTATTATATCAGTAGCAGGAGTTACTACTGGTATTTCCTTTTCAACTTGTTCTTCCATTGTAGCAGTAGTAACAGGCTCATCTTCAGTAACCATCATTTGTAGGCCTTCATCAACTTCTGTTTCTTTTAAATTTAGGAGAGAAGATGCTGCTGCTGCAATTGATTCATCAATCATAGTTTGTATGTTGTCCTTCTCCCCCTTAGTGAGCTCAACTGGTGGAGCCTCACTATCATCAAGTTTCTTCTTCAATTTTCTGATGATTTTGGTTTGTTGATGAAGCATGTGCTCATAGAATCTCATTCTTTTGTTGATGGTATTGACATGCCTTTTCATTGCAGCCATCGTTTTTCCTTGGTTTGTTAAATATTCAAGACAATTTTGTACTGTGGATTCAAGAGAATCCATTTTTTCCGTCAATTTTTGGATTTTAATACTGCCCTCACTCCATCTAGCAAGATCATCGGGCTCACTAACAGGTACATTGGTTTGAAGGTTTTCCATCCTATCCGTCAATTCAAAAGATCTGCCCTCATCACTTCTTGGTGATGAAATGGGTCTTTTAGACATTCTCTTCTTCCTAGAAGAAGCAGAGATGCCCCCCTTGTGGTTTCTTGGCACCGGGGTCCTTTGAGTAACTCCTCAAATGAGTCATCACTCAAAGTTGCCGAGGTCTGGGTCCTAAAGATGTTTTCACTGTCCTGTGCACCCACCTTTGGGGCATCAGTAGTAAAAGCCCTCGCCTCATGTCCTCTCTCCTCCTTGGAGGACAACTCTTGGAGCCTGGGGTTTGACTCAATGTGTCCCCTGGTGTCCTTTAAAGATTTCTTTCTTTTATAAAGTGTGGAAATGTTTTTGGTTTTATCTGGCAGGTCTTCCACATAGTGAAGAGTAGCACTCTGCAGATTTAAATCAAGTTCCTGGGACACATTCAGGACTTCTGTGTGGGCTGGTGATTGAGTGGCTATATGGGGTGGTGTTTGGGCTGTATTTGGGGGTGATGGAGTGGGTTGAGGTTCAACTTGGGTTGTAGCAATGGTTGAACCCTCTCCAATTTGGGGATGATCATTGATCATGTTAGGAAACAAAGGGGTTTCCTTGCCCGGAAATTTAAATTGTTTTCTCATATTTGAGAAAACTTTCTTGTTCAACTCAGGTAGTATAAAAATGTTTTTAGGAGTTGACAAGTTTTGTAATT
The DNA here is from genome assembly GCA_963853835.1 of Calendula officinalis. Taxonomy (NCBI): domain Eukaryota; kingdom Viridiplantae; phylum Streptophyta; class Magnoliopsida; order Asterales; family Asteraceae; genus Calendula; species Calendula officinalis. Next base: position 18,160,650 of record OY970824.1, on the reverse strand, counting down.
CACAATTTATGATATGTTGTAGAAATCTAGGATACATTAAAAATTTGGAAGAACTTAGATTTCCCAACATACCTTCAAAAATCATTTGAGAAAAATTAAAGACTTGGTCTGTGCATAAGCAGACAACAGCAGATGCTATTGTCTTATTAAACTCATTCCAAGTACTTCTTTTTGGAGAAATACAATGCTGAATAGTGTGAACTAAGAATTTCCATTGTGGGGAGAGAAGACCCTTTTGAAAGGTTACTATATTGAGTCTTCCCTCATAACCCATTTTTTGTAAAATTTCAGCAATGTATTCCTTAGGAAGAGTAGATATACCTGAATCATCGTGAAGTTGTAGATGGTGTCTGATTGATTGTTCTGTTACTGTGATATGCTTTCCATCTACTTGTGATTTGATTATTGATACAGTTGTTCCTTCCGTTTGCTCAGCATTGGTCCAGAAATCCACCAAGTGCTGTTGATATGATTTTGGTTTTACCGTTAATGCAAACTGTATATAGGAATTTCTCAAGAATTTTACGATTGGTCGAAAATCTTTTGTGCCGTCGGGATTCTTCAGGAAGGCACACATGTTGTGAAATTCTGAGTATTTAAGATCGGTTTGCACATCCAGAGATTGTAGAGTTGCCATTTGATGTTGATTTTGAGAAAAAGATGAATGAATTTTGTTACTGACGAAGGGTTTTTGATCGTAAACTAGGGTTTATTGAGAGAATTTAGAGAATCGAAGTGAAGATAATGCTAAACTAATCGACTGCCGCCTTTTATATCTTTCGATTTATCCTGCAAAACTACTAAATTGTCCTTCGAATCATAACGTAACGGTTATTTTCATGGGGGTTAGTTTTGTAATTGTGTTTCTGAAAGACCAGTAGTAAATAAGATATCAGTAGTAAAACGTCAGTAGTATCTACTCACATCAGTAGTGACTAAGGATTTTGACATCAGTAGTAACTATAGACATCAGTAGTAACCATTAACACACAAGATCAATAGTATATGTGAACACCAGTAGTACTGACTTACCAGTAGTATTGGTGTAGACCTAATACACACCAGTAGTATTTAACTACCAGTAGTATTTTGTGCACATGCCTACATACCAGTAATACAGATATACCAGTAGTAAAATACTTAAGTAAATATATAATATTTTACAACAATAACTTTACACATGATTTTAAGTGAGATTTTAAGTTATCAAAATCATTCCAATACTGCTAACCAAGAAGTTGAATCTTCCTACATCAAATGCTTTTGTAAAAAGATCTGCTAATTGATCATCAGTATGGATTTTAACTACCTTGATTAATTTCTTTTCATTACAATCTCTTATAAAATGAAATCTTATTTCAATGTGTTTAGTTTTTGAGTGTTTTACTGGATTACTCACAATCCTAACAGCACTTTGATTATCAATAAAAATAGGAGTTTTAAGGATAGAGATACCAAAGTCTAGAAGCTGGTATTGAATCCATAGTACTTGAGCACAGCAAGCAGATGCAGCTACATACTCTGCTTCAGCAGTTGATGTTGATACATTTGTTTGCTTCTTACATTGCCATGACACTAGTCTTGATCCAAAGAATTGACATCCACCAGTAGTGGACTTTCTATCTTGACATTCACCTCCATAGTCACTATCTGTGTAGGCTATGAGTTCAAAGGGTGAATCATGTGGATACCATAGACCTAGTGATGGTTTGCCTTTCAAGTATCTGAATATTCTTTTAACAGCCTGCAAGTGTAGTTCTTTGGGTCTTGCTTGATATCTTGCACACACACAAACACTATACATAATGTCAGGTATTGATGCAGTTAAGTACATCAAAGAGCCTATCATTGATCTATATAAGTGTTCATCTACATCCTCCCCCTCAACATCAGGATGTAGGTGTTTGTGTGTTTCCATTGGTGTACTAGCACTTTTACTGTCTTTCAAATCAAACTTTTCCAAGATGTCTTTGACATATTTTGATTGATTTATCAAAATACCATCTGTTCTTTGATTTACTTGGAGTCCAAGGAAGAAGTTCATTGGACCCATAGAGCTCATCTTGAATTTAATTTGCATTAGTTCTTCAAATTCTTTGCATAATAAGTCATTGGTTGAGCCAAAGATGATATCATCTACATAAATTTGTACCAGTAGTATATCATCTTTGACTTTCTTTGTAAACAAAGTTTTGTCAATGGCTCCTCTTTTAAAGTTGTTCTTCAGTAGGTAGGATGATAATGTGTCATACCATGCTCTTGGTGCCTGATGTAGGCCATATAGAGCTTTATCCAATTTGAACACATAATCACCATGTTTTGGATCTTCAAAACCTGGAGGTTGGCAAACATAGACTTCTTCTTCAATCTTCCCATATAGGAATGCACTCTTTACATCCATTTGATAGACTTTGAATTTTTTGAATGAAGCATATGCTAGAAATATCCTTATGGCTTCAATTCTAGCAACAGGAGCATATACTTCATCATAGTCTATTCCTTCTTCTTGAGTGTATCCTTGGGCTACAAGTCTGGCTTTGTTTTTGATCACTATACCTCTTTCATCTTTCTTGTTTCTGAAGATCCATCTTGTTCCAATGGCTCTTTTTCCTTTGGGTAGAGGTACAAGTGTCCAAACAGCTTGTAACTTAAATTGAAGGAGTTCTTCTTGCATTGCCTCAATCCAGTTTGAGTCCTTCATTGCTTGTTGGATCTTCTTTGGTTCATCCTGAGACAGAAAGCATTCAAACATACATTCATTAGCAATTAGACTTATATTACACATATTTGCAGTTAAGCTTTTGTTTAATTTGCTTCTTGTTTGTAGTGGTGAGTTAACATCACTTAGAACAAGGTCTAATGGATGGTTCTTCTGAGTCCTTGTAGTTGTAGCTTTATCAACTACTAGTTGATTTTCAAGATTGGACTCATTTGTCTCAGGCAGTTGTTCATCTTGAGATCCTTCATTGTCATTTAAGTTTGGTTCATCATCATCTTGGTCAAAGTTACTACTGCCATTGTCTTCATTGAGATCAGTAGTATTGTTGTTATTACTGGCATCAGTAGTATCTTGAGAATCTAGGTTAATGTTTGGACCAGTAGTATTTTGAGTACTATTACTGGTATCAGTAGTATTTGAATTACTACTGTCCTCATTCTCAGAGTTACTACTGGTTCCAGAACTGGAGTTATTACTGACATCAGTATTAACTTTTGGAGCAGTATTAACTACAATGTATCTCATTTCCTCTTGACCAGTATTAACTGATGATGTTCCTTCCTTTCGATTGTGACAATTTGAATTACCTGTATTGAAATTCATATTAAAATTAAAGGATTTGGTTAGATTGTCTATGTCAAATAGCCAATCTGGACCATTTCCTTGTTCATTAGGTACATTTTCATTAAAGGATACATTTATGCTTTCTTCAATTATCCTTAGTCTTTTGTTGAATACTCTATATGATTTGCTTTGAGTAGAATATCCCACAAAGATTCCATCATCAGCTTTGCAGTCAAACTTACCAATTTGTTCTCTTGTAATCAAAATAGTACACGGACAACCAAATGATTTTAAAAAGCTTATAGAGGGTTTTTTTTTGTTAAAAAGTTCATATGGTGTTTTAAAATGTGGCTTCACTATTAATACTCTGTTCTGAACATAACAAGCAGTATTAACAGCTTCAGCCCAAAAAGTAATTGGTAATTTTGAATCTGCTAGCATTGATCTTGCTGCTTCTATGATAGTTCTATTTCTTCTTTCAGCTACACCATTTTGTTGGGGAGTTCTAGGTGAGCTGTATTGCCTGTCAATGCCTTTAAGATTACAAAAGTTAATTAAGTTAGCATTTTTAAATTCTGTGCCATTATCACATCTTATGGCTTTAACTTTTTGATCAGATGTGTTCTCCAGTTTGACAATTAAGTTCTTTATAAGTTCACTTGTTTCATCCTTTGTCCTGAGAAAGAATACCCATGTATATCTGGAAAAGTCATCAGTAATAACAAGACAATATTGTTTCTTTCCAATACTCATTACATTTGTAGGTCCAAAAAGGTCCATATGTAAGAGCTGTAAAGGAACAGAAATAGAGTTCACAGTTTTGGACTTATGAGAAGTCTTGTGTTGTTTACCTTTTAGGCATGCAACACAATGATGATCACACATGAATTGTTTTTGAGGTAGTCCAATGACCAGATTTCTTTTTACTAAATTATTCATGTTTTTAAAATTTGTGTGACACATCCTTCTATGCCATAGTTCTGATTCAGTAGTGTTTGCCTTGGATATAAAACAGTTGACCTCATTTGTAGAAATGAGTTCTCCCCCTATATCTAGGCAATACACATTGTTTCTCCTTGGAGTTCTTAAAACAACATATTTTTCATCTAAAACAAAGTCAGGAGAAAGAATGATGCACTCAATGTCTGTGAAAAGAATTTTGTTCTTTTTATCACAAACTTGAGACACACTGACAAGATTGTATTTTAGTTCAGCTACATAAAATACATCATCAAAGGTAATTTTCCCATTAGAAACAGTACCTTTACCTGTAATCTTACCTCCTTGGGGATTCTCACCAAAAGCCACATATCCTCCATCAAATGACTTGAAATCTTTAAGAATTTGCAGATTTCCAGTCATGTGCCTTGAGCATCCACTATCAATATGCCATGTTCTTCCTTCTTCTGGGATCTGAATGCTCTGCACAAGAGAGTAAAGGATTAGTTAAGTTTGGGAACCCAAGCCTTATATGTCTTGGGTTCATCCTTTGAGAAATAAGCTTTGGGAGATTTAACTTGAAACACTTTTGGTACCCATACTTGTTTAGTACTGGTGTTTTGTTTTACTACTGCCCTTTTGAAAGTATTACTGGTGGGAGAATTTCCTACTGATCTTGGTTTATACCCGTGATTTTTTGCTTTTGAATACTTTACTACTGATGGATCAGTAGTATTTGGGTACTTACCATGTTTGAAATGACCAGTAGTGTTTTTAGGGTTAACACCAGTAGTATCTTTGAAAGTTGTTTTGGGAGCAGTAGTATCTTTGTAATTAGGGTTTTTACCAGTAGTATTCTTGTACTGGTACCATACAGCATTGTAATGAGGGTTAACACCAGTAGTAAAGTTGTTAAAGTTTTTACTGGTGTTGGAAAATTTAAAGTATTGTTTATTTTGATTGGATTTTCCATTGTTCTTGAAGTAATTGTTGTTCTTTGGGCTTCCAACTCTTCAGTTTTGCACACATCTTGGTGCACTTCTTCCAAATTTTGGAGTTTCAGCAATTGGAGTTTTGATTTTATTTACTACTGAAGGACCAGTAGTATCTTTTAACTTTTGAGTTTTTGCTTTTTCTTTAAAAATTTTAAATTCTTTTAATTCTTTGCAGTTTATTGGATTGAAGTGACAATCCTTTGCTAAATGGTTTACTTTGTTGCAAATAATACATTTTAATTTATTATCTTTAGCCTTGATAGTTTTTCTTTGTTCTAAAAGTTGATTTCTGTTTCTTTGATTTCCCCTTTTTAGAATTTTAGGTATATTTTCTGCATCATATTTGGGAGAGTCATTTGGACTTTGAGCTGTGTGAAAACTTGTATCAATTGATTTTGGTGATTCAGTTTGAGATATTGTAAATTCAATTGATTGGTCATCATCAGAAGAATCATTTGATTCAGATGTTTCAGTATTAGATTCAGTTTGATTGTCAGTTTTTAATTCATTAATGATTCTTTCTGAACTGTTTTTCAGTGGAGGAATGAATTTATGTGGAGGTGGTACAGCATGATATCCCACCCCATGAACAACCTTTTCTGTAGTTTGATTATTTGTTAATTCATCAAGAATTTTAGTGCTTCTTTCAAACTTTTTAATTGTTAATTTATTTTGTTCAATTTCAAGTTGACATTCTTCTAATTTACTTGTTAGTTCTTTATTTTTTGTTTCATAAAACTCTTTCTCATCCACAGCCTGAAGCAATTCTTCCTTTATCCTTTGATCAATCATCTTGTACACCTTTATTTGATGTTCTTGATCAGCAATTACACTATCAAACTCATGATTTCTTCTTACTGCTTTTGCTAAATCTTCATTTAATTTATTGTTTTCTTTTTCTAAGTTTTTAACAATTTTAGCACATTCAGAAGTACAAGGTTTAGGTTTTACCTCAGTTTTGTTGTCAGTAAAGGCCATGAGAGCTTGATTTTGAGCATGCTCTTCTGCTTGGAAGCTCCAGTCATAGCCTTGTCCTTGTTGTGAAACAAGAGTAGTTGATTTTGATCTTTTGTCTGGCTGAGGACATTCTTTTGCAAAGTGGCCAAGGTTGTTACAGTTGTAACATTTGACTTTAGTTTTGTCAAATCCAGCTTTGTCACCTTTGTTGAAGTTTAGGTTTGTCCTACCAGTTCTCTTTAAGAATCTTTTTGTCCTTAGACTCAGCATAGCCATCTGCCATTTAAGATCCATCTCCTCAAGATCATCTGGATTCAATTGTTCCAAATCATCACTAATCAATGCAGTATGCACATGACTAGTGAAGAAGGATTCTCTTGCAGCATCCTCAGAATCTGCAGCCTTTCCTGTGAATGTTTCCTGACCTTGACCTGTACTAGAGACAAATGCAGCATTATTAGAAGAAATAGAAGGGTTCTTTTGGTTTACCTCAGTTTCAAATACTCTGAGATCATTGTATAGTTCATTCAACTCCTTTTCTTCTAGTGCATCTCTCTGTCTATATACCACTGTGTACATGGCCCATTCTTCACTAAGAGACCTTAGGAATTTCATGTTGACATCTTCTTGATCCATCTTAACCCCAACCTGGTTAAGTTCACCAATTAACTTGTTGAATCTGTCAAACACTTGAGTGAGTGTTTCATTGGGCTTTCCTTTGAAATTTTCAAAGTCTTGTTTGAGAACAGACTTCATGTTCCTCTTGGTGCTCTTAGTCCCAACAAATCTCTTCTCCAGTGCTTCCCAAAGCACCTTTGCATCATCATACTCAACAAAGAGATGTTGATAGTCATTAGGAATGGCCATTAGGAGAGTGCTTAGAGTTTTGAGTTCGATTCCTTTATCTTTCTTCTCCTTTTCACATTTAAGTTTATCTGCCTCAGTTGCAGAGCTGCTTGCTATACCAGGACCAGTTTTGTTTCCTTCAAGGACAACTTCCCACATAGAATAATCTGTAATAAGCATGTATTGCTTAATACGATTCTTCCACATCCCAAAGTTATTGGGAGTGAGAATAGGGATTTTGTTGGCCTGAGTGCTTTCATTGTTATCCGTCATGATTAACAATGTGTGTGTTTTAAAGATTAAAACTTTTTGTTGTTCTTAACAAATAGTAGATCTAGAACCAATAAGCTCGGACACCACTTGTCAGGATCGATTAACTATAGAAAAGTTAATAAATACTTTAGATCTAATTGAATATAGAAGTTGCAGCGGATCAACACTATATCAATATATTAAGAACAATGAACTGTAAATAACATGCAAAGTATTACGAACACAGTTTCACAAAAAGCTTCAATGTATATTATCAAGTTAACAATACACACGTACGTTTACAATTCGTAAGGAACTATATATAATAGTCCTTGAAGCTAAACTATTTACCCTAGTTATTCTAGGATTTGATTTACATCGAATTATAAAAGATATACATTTAATTACATTCTATAACTATCTATGCGAAGATCTCGGACTTGATTTGTTCCATAAACGCGTATCAGTAGTAAAACTCATCACCAGTAGTAAATATGTAACATCAGTAGTAAGTCTGGTGATCAGTAGTAAGTCCAGAAACCATCGTCAGTAGTAACTACTAAGATCAGTAGTATCTTCATTCTTTGCATGATCAGTAGTAACTTAGTTATAGTATCATCAGTATCAACTTCTTCAGTAGTAACATGTTCTGCCCCATCAGTACTAAGTATGATCAGTACTAACTGCAGCGTCAGTATCAAGTTGATCTGTGTTTTGTTCTAACAAATTGGCCACCAAGGGTTGCCTTGGGGAGTTTGTCTTCACGAGATCTTGGGTTCAAGACTTGTTGGAGGCATTCTTTAGGAGAATAAAAGGTGGTGGGGTTTATTCCCCACAAAAGGAGATGTTCGAGGAATGCATACTGCCCGTTTGGATGTCACTGCATATGTCGAACCACTAACTTACTAACTTGCCGTTCAAAAAAAAAAAAAAAAAAAAAAAAAAAAAAAAACTATTCATCATAAGTTCATAATGTATAACTAATAAATATTCTAAGCACATGAAACATAAAATTAAGAAGATGTTTAGCAGTGTTTAGATTAATAATACCGAAACTTTGTTTGAATATGTACATGAATGATCAATTGTTTTTTATCATGTATCTAAATATTGCATGTCAATGATAAAATAAACATGCAACCCTCTAAATTATTTTATGTTATGATTATATAAATAACTATAACAAAATATATAGCCTACAAAATTAAAATTAAAATCAAAATAAACATAATAAAATAAATTATGTCACATTTTAACGATTCACACTATGCCTTAGATCTTACAAAATTCAGAGTAATATTAGCGACATGTTACCGATTTAGATTCGGATTCAAATAAACAGTCTGAATCTTACATATTCAGATCCAAACACGTAAATTAAGTGACGAAACGAACAGATAATAATATAATAATAATAAATACAAGAATAAAAAGGAATCTATATTATTACACACAATTAAAAAGTCGGTTGTATAATTTAAAAAAAAAAATCCATACATGTTATGTCGGACATGTTTATAAACTTCGTATTCTATGTCATAATTTGTTGATTTGCATGATTAATAAAACAGCATTTTAAGAGTGAAATGTGACCATGTAATAACAACATTATGTTACCTAATTTTTTAAGTAACTTTTAACTATATCTTTTATATGTGGAGCCACCACATCTTAAAAAGCAATAAATAATAACATTTGAATTGAATAAGGTAAATGTCATAAACACAAAACACTTTAAGCTGTATAGATACGCAGAAAGCCTTCCAATAAATATATAGCTGTTGGATTGAATTAAGAAAACAAGAAAATAAAAATTATTTACGAATTTATACTTGCATATACAAAAGGTTGAAGACTTAAAAGAAGTCATTGGCGGTAGACTCGGTTGACAGAATTACAGATGTTGGTTTAAAACCCAACTCCAACCGATACCCCAACTTCACAGTGCACACACATATAACAAATCATGCTTTCATCACTGCACTACACTTTGGATTGAAATCAGCAGTAAACAATTTTCTCTCACAATATGGGTTTGATCGAGGGTTTAAAATCGATCAATTTTGAACATGAATCATTCCCAATTTACCAAGATTTCATACATCTTCCTCTGTTTGCCATCTTCTTCCCAACTCTTCGATTTTCCCTGGACAGACTGGTTTTCGAGGTAATTATATATCTATTTAACCTACAAACAAGAACTTCTATGCACGGTCCGAACTGCTCGGCACCGAACTGAACCAAGAAAATGGTTTCAGCTGGACCGAGCACCGAACCGATGACTAGACCGAGAACCGGCCGAAACTGAACTGATCCGAGAAATTTTCTTTGTCTTTTTTCCGGTTTTTTCAAAGTTTTGGACCGAACTGAACCATCTGGTACCAAACTGGACAAATAACCGATTTTGCATGAAAATTGAAACCGAGAACCGAACCCAGCTATAGTCTGGTCTGGCGGTTCCTGTCAGTTCTCGGTCCAGTTTGTACAGACTGAGTTCGGAATATTTGGTTACCTTTCTCGTAAATTTTCTCTATATTTCATTATCGTCTAAAAAATTTGTCTTTTTTGAAACACCTGATTTATAATCACGTTACATATTGCAGGGTATAGGAAGGCGGTTAATATTTAACAACAGATTAAATATAGACATAAATGAAAGAAACAAAAGGTTACAAAAATTTAAAGAATCGGCTTGGAAATGTGTATATTATCTTTCAGCTGAAATTCTTACCTTGTCTCTAACTTACAACGAGCCATGGTTCACTAATACAACCAACTTTTGGATCGGTCCTGGGAATCAGAGATGGCCAGACCAGAAAATCAAGTAAATAATCTTTTAATAAAATTAAATACGTACTTTATTCATATTAATGAGTTCGATTAATCTTCAGTAGTCGCGATTTAATTTGATTTACAGGTTTAAGTTAAAAGGAGTGTATATGTATGCGGGTGGATTCTATCTGTACTCGATATTTGCTTTGATTTTCTGGGAAACAAGACGATCAGATTTTGGTGTATCGATGGGACATCATTTTGCATCTGTCCTCCTTATTACGATGTCGTATATATGCAGGTACATATCGGTGCTAATGAGAGCATCTCCAATGGTAGCTTTTTCTAAAACTTATTACTATTACAATAAGTCTCTGAAAGACTTTTTACCATTGGAATACCTAGCTTTTTGAAAAGCTTATTGCAAAGACTTATTCTCTACTAACATTTTAACCATCTTTCAATATTTGTATTTTTTAGTCCCCTATGTTTAATAACATTTCATTTTAAACCTTAAATATGTTATATATAAATTATTTATTATATTTTTGTTAGTTAATAAATAAATTATATAATATTTAATGCCAATTATTATAATATTTTTGTATAAGACATTTTAAAAAATATTATATTTAGTAAGATCTCCAAAAAATTGTCAAATTATATATAGGGGGTATTTATAAACATTTGAGATAGATAAAGGTAAATTAGAAATATTGTAAAAGAAAAAGCTTTTGTAAAGGTTAACCATTTGAGATGCTATTTATGAAAAGGTTTTTGGTTAGTGGAATGTTGATGTGACAATAGTAATAAGTCTTTGTGAGGTTAACCATTGGGAATGCTCTGAGTTGCAAGTTGTTATTTTCTAAAGGGTTCTTTGTCTAAAATAATAAAGTTGCTGATGTAGACTTGAAAAAAAAAACACAGACCGGTCAGTTGGTGGGTCTCCAACACGTGTTCAACACTACAACATGAATTTTGAGAGAAAAAACTCAATTTTCATTAAATTTTGAATGAACTCGACCAGAGTTTCAAACAAACATTAAATAAGCACTAGATTTTGAAACCGGCCAAAAACACAAACAAACCGAAATCTGGGCCTTAAAATAAGTCCAAAAATTAAACAAAAATACCAAAAATGCAAAAAACTCCCCAAAAACAGCATTTTGGGCCCAAAAGTCACGTAAACCGACTTATCCCTCGTCGCTACGGAAGTTTTGACTCGTCAAACGCCAGGAACGGAAACCCGAGGCAAAACGTATGCCCATTTCAGTGCAACCTCTTTCTTCACGCGGTCTTGAGCTTGAAGCAACAAAATGGGTTGTTCCTCCACATTTGGGTGTGCATCAAGTGCTTTTACATTTGTCATTGTTTAGTCTTTAAAAATCTACAAATTTATGGTCGATTTAGTCATTGAAAGATGGCTATTTGTCCTGTTTGGTACATTCAGTAACATGATGACTTGATAAAGTGACGACGTAATGGTGCCCAAATTACCCAAACAGGTCACAAATCCATTTCTCAATGACTCAAATGGATATAAATATGTAGAATGACTAAATAGGGACAAATGTAAAACTAAGTTGCTATCTTTTAACAAAAAACCGTTTTCTAAAATGCTATTTATGATAGTGTGATTATCATATCGTTGTTCTTATACCATATAATATATATATTGGATGATACTTGATGCACATTTTGTTTTTACAGGCTTACTCGTGTTGGGTCGGTTGTTTTAGCTATTCATGATGCTAGTGATGTGTTTCTTGAAGTAGGAAAGATGTCTAAATACAGTGGTTTTGAAAAGCTTGCAAGCTCTTCATTCAATCTGTTTGTATTGTCATGGGTAGTCCTTCGTCTTATTTATTTCCCATTTTGGATCCAATGGAGTACAAGGTTCGATTAAATTTATTTTTAGTAACAGAAATTTAATAATGTTATGAATTAAAGTATTTGGGGTTTATATGTATTATAAATACACTTTGAATGACTTTTGACTCGTTGACCCATTTATGTGCTGAAAATTTATCTTTCTCACAAAATATGTATATATTAGTTATTTTTATTTTATTGCCGTTATAAAAGGCTCCTTTGGTAGTCGATGTTTACTCGTAATATACGCGACCTAATAGTTATCGTGGTTGTTTTCGAACGTTACAATGGTTATCTGATAAATGTTTAACTAGTGAGGGATTGAACCCGTGACATCTAGAAGTAATTCGGAAGACCTTACCAATAGATTATCACCAGATGATTAAAATATGTACTAATTTATGTTTATGTTTTTTTCTTGTTGCAGTTATGAATTTCTTCAATTTTTGGATAAAGAATCGGAAACTGGAGAGATACAAGTGTGCTACTACGTATTTAACACACTGCTTTTCACCTTACTTGTATTTCACATATATTGGTGGGTATTAATCTTTAGGATGCTTGTTAAACAAATCCAAAATAGAGGCAAACTTAGTGACGATGTTCGTTCTGGTGAGTTACTTTGATTGATCAATTCGCTTTTTGTGATTAGTTGCCATGGTATTCACGTTCCCGAGAGTCATTGTCTTCGGTCCAGCCGAAAACATTTTCTCGGTTCTCGGTTTGGTTAAAATAACGTTATGACTCCATTATTGCCTTCATTTACATTTCATGTTTTCCCCGTTTGCAGATTCTGAAAGTGATAACGAGCATGAAGATTGATTGCTATACATAAGGGAATTCGAATATTAACATGCTAATTGTATGAAACGAGGATTAAGATACCCGGCTTCGCTCGGGATTGAAATATTTATCTTTTAAAAATAAAATTTTCTTTCAAACTTCATAAATGATATATGCATATCAGCGTAATGTCAAAATACTTGAATGTATAAATTTACATATGATAATTAGCGAGCCATTATAATATTTACCATGGTTCTACTTATTATTTAAAGATACCAAAACTTCATATTTTAGTATTTCAGGTCGGTGATTTTAGTTGTTATGATTTTATCTGATTTAAATATTATTCAGTCTTCAAAACACAACCAAATTTTCATGTTTTTATTAGTTAATTAGAGATTAGTTACATCATTTTAACAAAGAAAACATATGTATGTTGTTAACTTTTGTAAATAACTAGCATAATAGAGATCGCGCGATGCTGCGATTTATAAAATTCATGTTTTCTTTATATACTTTAATTTAATTAAACGAAACAAAACTATGAAATATAAACATATAATATGGTTTCAATATATAGTATACATTTTATTATCTTGTGTTATATTTTTACTTATTTTTATCGACTTAGTTAATAAATTATATTATCTTGTGAAAACACAACTAACGAAATGTTTCGTTTACCCAGTTACTAATTATTTAAATATACACTAAAATTAGTAATTATAACATTTGGGTCATTATTTTATGTTTTTGGGTTGTTATTCTTGTACATGGTATATAAACAATTGTAGTATATAAATTTATCATGATTTTATAACTTATATTAATTAAAATTAGATAAACTGATACATAAGTAACTTTATGTAAATATTTTTGTAACGAAAAAAACTAATACATTATTTTATAAAGGTTAAATGTATAAATTACAAAAGACATGTCGGTGTATTTTTAGTAGAAAAAATTGAATCAAATATGAAGTATATAAATTGTTCACTATTTCATACCTTAATTTTTTCTATAAAAAAAGTTAGTTCAAATAATTTTAGTAACAAAAAATAATTAAATATTTTAAATGAGATTAGTTGTATAAATTATAAATAATTAGGAGAAACGTATTTTTAGTAATAAAAAATAATACATTATTTTAAATAAGGATTTTGCAAATTATAGCCCTTAGGGCAATGGTTAAGAAAAAAACTGAACCTTAAATCTATTTTACAATAACTATAGAAAAAACCCGACCCATTGAATTTCGTTAACCACTTTAAGGTAGTTATGTTTTAAGACTTGTACATTTGTGTTGTTAACCATAGCCATAAGGGCAATGGTTAGCAAAAACTCTTTAAATAAAGCTAAAAGTAGTAAGTTATGAAATTTTACGGATTCAAGACATAATAGTTAAGACTTAATTGTTTATAGGGAAATTTGATAATGCTTATGGAAGAATTGTTTAAGGGAGAATATGAAAAACCTTAAATGTTTAGGGGAAATAGTGAAAAAAACTTATGGATTCAAGACAGAATCTTTAAGACTTAATTGTTTAGGGGGAAATTTGATAAAGGTTATGGAAGAAGTGTTTAGGGAAAATATGAAAATACTTAATTGTTTAGGGGAAGTTTTGAAAAAATTAATGAACAGTAAAAAATATATGCTTAATGTATATAAGGTAGAATTTATATCAAACTTTACAAAAGTTGTTTCAAATATAGTTAGAATCATGTTTTGATGAACACTCTTATTATTTGGTCATACACTTTGTTATCATACAAACATTAAAGTACTTAATCATATAATTTATTCTTTTTTGATATTTTTTCAAATTAGTTTTCATATTCATCGATGTCTTCGTATTTGTCATTATCTGTATTTGTCAATTTTCGATTACATTATGTTGTATTTCACAATTATACAATTTTGTGTCACTGTAATTTAATGATAACTATATGTTTATTTTAAATTTTATTAACTAATATGATTTTGTTTATACTATAATATATAAATATAGATAATTAAAAGAAAAGTTTAAATATATTATTTGGATAGGAATTGTTTTTATTAAATAGAATTTGTTGTTTTTGTATTATTTGTAAAAGTTACAGTGTTATGTGCAATTTAAATGTAAAAGTAATTATATCAATGAAGACGAAAAAAAAAAATACCACGTTACAAACTTTCACATTTTTCTCATAGAAATAATAAAAAACAGGTATGATTAAAATTGGAAAAGCTTATGTCTGACAAGTCTTGAACTCGGGAATATTAGGACCAAACCATGCGCCTTACCAATTTACTTAAGGCTGAACGGTATGGGTACGAAGGGGGTGGCGTGGTGCTGAGGTGGAGGACGCCAACGGCGTTAAGGAGGTTTGGAACACCGCCCCCTACACGGCGTGGGGGTGCGGCGTTGAAGATGGTGATAACGGGCACGGCTGAGGACGGCATGGGGATGGCATTTTTTGACCATATGACCGTTTAAAAAAAATAAATTTTTTTAAATATTATATATATATATATATATATATATATATATATATATATATATATATATATATATATATATATATATACCCCAATCACACCACACTATAAATACCCATCTTACAACACAACATATATATCATTTTAACCTATTATCTTTTTTAATTTATCATCACTTCATTAATCATGGCTACATCATCATCATCATCAACATCATCATCCGACACATATGATACGGCTGTTATGGTGTATTGCGCGGCACACTTGAATCAGCTAGCGGAGACTAGTAATGCCCGCTTCGACACTAGGACGGCGAAGCTGAACCGTAATCGTGCCGCTAGACACCGACGACTTTATCGAGATTATTTTGCGGATGATAGTGTTTATAACGACAAAGAATTCAAACGACGGTTCCGGTTGAGCAAAAGTTTGTTTATGCGCATATGCAGTGCATTAGAAAATAGGTATCCTTTCTTTCAACTTAAATATGATGCTAGAGGTAGGCGGAGATTTTCACCGTTGCAGAAATGTACGGCACCAATCCGATCCATGGCTTACGGGTCGTCCCCTGATTCTCTTGACGAGTACCTACGCATGTCTGAAAGGACTGCTAGAGAAAGTATGTATCAGTTTGCCCAAAGGGTTATAGAAATATTCGGCCCTATTTACTTGAGGAAACCAACCGTCGTTGACGTTCAAAAATTATATGCTGCACATGAAGAGAAACATGGTTTTCCTGGAATGCTTGGTAGCTTTGATTGTACCTATTGGTTTTGGCATGCTTTTTTTGGGGTTGCAGGTTCGAACAATGATGTCAACGTCCTTGATCAATCACCAATATATAACGAGATCTTATCATGAAGGGCACCAGATGCTCCATTCGTTGTGAATGAGCATCACTATAGATTCGGTTATTATCTTACCGATGGAATAAATCCTCGTCATGCTACATTTGTGAAGGCTTACCGGCATCCATCAAACCCAAAACAAACCTTGTTTACCCAAAAACAAGAATCAACACGTAAGGACGTAGATAGTGCTTTTGGGGTTTTAAAGGCAAAGTGTCACGTTGTTAAAAATGCGGCGTGTACCTATCAACTACATAATTTAAGATCCATTATGTATGCATGTGTCATAATGCATAATATGATTGTCGAAGACAAAGGTCGCAATATTTCACATTATGTGTCGGACGGTCCCCGACATACGTTGTATGTACCGGGAACCGCTGAATATTTGCATAGGGTTGTTGACATTCGAGACAATGCAATACACGATAGACTTCAAGAAGATTTGGCGGAATATTTCTACAATAACCGAAATCACAACCAAAATGAAGACAATAATGAAGACGAAGATTAAAATAAATGTTATTTGTATTTTTATTAAATTGTTCTTTGTATTTTTATTAAATTGTAATTTGTGTTTTTATTAAAATAAATGGAAAAGAAATGATGAATTGGAAAAAAAAAATGGTATTATGTGGTGGGTATTTCCTGGATAAAGTGGGGTGGTGTGGTGTAGTTGCTGAGGTGGCAGATAATGTGGCAGAAAATTTCATGCTAAGATGAGACCCATACCCCATAACCTAAAGAAACAACTGGTAATAATTTGTATAACAAGGTATATACTACTATTATATTGTAGGCGCATTTTAGCAACCTCGAAATTACTGTTCATAGCGTAACTTAAGCTATGGTGATTGTATGATACAAGTATGGTGCGTCTGACTTCGTTGCAGATTTAAAAATTCCAAACTTTTTATTAGTTTAACTTTAGAACTTATAAAACACAATAAAATCAAAAATTAATGTAAATTAAATTTTCATTCATAAAATAATAAATAAAAAATCAGAATCAAATAAATATATCATTTTTTATTTGACGTGTTTCTTAAACATTTATTACAAATATCTCTTTTTTTTTAGTAACAAAAATGTAATATTCTAAATCAGATTAAAATGTATATGTTATAATATTTTAAATGGTAAAAGTGTAAATTGTAAAATTTAAGTGTTAAATTTTAAATTACAAAAGTTTAAGGGGCATAATGAAACCTATCTTATGAACAGTGTATTTCCTACGATAAATGTATATATAGAAGAATATAGAATTGTGAAACTACATTACAAAGTCCTCACGTTTGAAATCAAGATTCTATATATGTGGTGTTTTAAGAGCTAAATGAGTTTTGTTTGAAATTAAAGTTTGTAAAAGTTGTTCCTGTTTATTCAAAAGAAACGTTTTTGTGATTAATCACCCTTTATATAGTTCAAAATTCCGTCAAGTTACTGTTCATAATATACAATCATGGTTCAAAATTCCGTCAAATTATTGTTCATATATGTTGATGGAAAAAGTTACAGCGTTAAGAATTAATTATTAAACAATAGGAGTTGATCCCGTAAATTAGGAGTGGTTTGTTAAAGTTTACACAATCAAACACACGAGATAGAGAGCGTGAGATACAGAGTGAACCTTTTTACATTTCATTTTTTCTTTGCTTTATGGATTATACA
Organism: Calendula officinalis; assembly: GCA_963853835.1. Taxonomy (NCBI): domain Eukaryota; kingdom Viridiplantae; phylum Streptophyta; class Magnoliopsida; order Asterales; family Asteraceae; genus Calendula; species Calendula officinalis. Next base: position 18,142,948 of record OY970824.1, on the reverse strand, counting down.
AATACAAATAATTTCAATACTCAATAAATTACATTTCTATTTTCACAAAGAGGTGGAGACTTTGAAACATGTGCTTCTATGCATGTGTAGTAAATAAACAAAAAACAATTGTTCCTTTTGTAAATATAAAGTTATCAACATATAATAAATGAATTTCATTTCCGTAATAATGAACAAAGTAAATGGTCGAAATTTTGGATACTACACTAATAAAGATATATACGCAAATATAGTTTATTTATTAGGCTCAAAATTTTGAATACTGCACATATTGAAAACAAACTCAATTTTATCATTAAGCAGTTTGTAATACGTGGGATCCGTAATAGTAAACATTGTAATACGCTAATATAGTTTATCTTAACTATAATAGAGATATACATTTTAAACTTTTATAATTCATACTGTTAACCTCTAAACTTTTATATTACATCATTTAAAATATCTTATTTCTATTTTTAACTAGAGAAATTAAATTTGATCTAAAGCGAATCTTATTCTTAAAGCAAAAAAAAATTACGTTTTAAAACCCGCAACAACGTGCGGGGACTATAATACTCGTTAATTAACAAAGTTCGTCTCAGGAAAATTTTTAAAGGTGATCACAATTTGAAAGTGGAAGTTAAAGTTTGAGGTCAAATCGTAAACAAAATTAAATCAATTTTAGTTTGAAGAAAGTCAAATCATAAATTAAATCGGTCAAAATCAAAGTTCTTGTGTTAGTTTTTGTAAAAAATTTAAAATTTAGCAATTCGTATTTAATTTTATTATAATGTTGAAGTAAAAAATATCAAGTGTTCATATATAGATTATATGAACTAATATGTCACTATTTAGAATAAATGTGTAAAATAAATGATTAACACAAGGGCGGTACCTGGAAATTTTTCGAAGGTGGTCAAACTTTTAGAGTGGAAGTCAGATTCTTGAGTGATTATTTTTTAAAGTCAAAGCGTAAATAAAATCAAATCGATTTAATTTGAAGAAAGTCTAATCATAAACTAAACAGTCAAAATCAAAATTCGTTCGTTAGTTAATTCAAAAATAAAAATTCTAAAATTTAGCAATATAAAAAATAAAATACATTTTTTATAGTGGTAGATTTCGTATACAAAGTTTGTATTCTTAATTCATATTCGTGTTTCATTTTGTTATAACATAGAAGTAAATTCTTCAAAATGTTTATATACGGATGATGTGGTCTAATACGTCACTAATTAAAATACACGTGTAATCAAATAAATTACAAACATAACATTTTTAAACCAAGAAAAATAGAGAGAAAATTAGTCAAAAGAAAAGAAAATTTTAGTGATAAATAGAGCAAAAGAAACATTAAAAAAGAAATAAGGACAAAATAAATTAAAAAAATAGGCATCTGAAAGGAACTTGAACTGAATGTTATATGTTTTAAAATACATGAGTTAACCAATCAGCTAATATACGACGTGAATCATGCATTATATATATTTGGATGACCAAAAGCCAAAAATGAACTGACCTATAAAAAATTTATACTAATCGAAAAAATTTTAGGGTGGGCAACTCTAGGACCGCCCATGGATTAACATAACATTTTTAAAACCAAGAAAAATAGAGTGAAAATGAGTTAAATGGAAAAAAAAAAGTTTTAATGGGAAATAGAGCAAAAAACGATTAAAACAGGAAAAATGATAAAATAGATTAAAAATAAGTTATACTTCCTCCGTCCAATAAAAAACTTCTCAGTTCACCCAAAATATTTGTCCTACAAAAAAACTTCCCATTTGAGAAATTGGAGGGACCCACTAATAAATTAATATTATTTCCCATTTTTTAAATGTTTCTCTCACTAACTTTATGTCACTTCTCTTTTTAAATGTGTACCAATATATTCTCTCTCTAAACTAATCTTATATTTTAATTAAATATATACTCCCTCCGTCCCTAAATAAAGTTCCCATTTGTGTTGGGCACAACATTTTAGGAGATAGTTAGTGGTGGGGTATTTGGTAGGGGTGAACATGGTACGGTACCATGTATATTTTCTTCATACCGTGTACCGTACCAATTATAATTGGTACACTGATTTAGCTACCACTACCATACCAAGTTTACTTGGTACCAATTTGTTTGGCTACCAACAATCGTGGTTGGTACAAATTGGTAATGGTATATACCAACATCACAAACTTATATGAAATTAAAAAAATTAATAACAAATAACAATGAAATTTAATCATTATCGACTAGTTAAACATATTAAGAAGTTTTTCGAACATCGAAACGTAATAAGCAAAATGATATAATATGTTACGTGCTATATAAACATAATCTAGTACGATAAAGTAACAAAAGATGTAGCTAATTGAAGTCTTGGGCAAATAGGTTGGTAGTTTGGTACATTATATTTATCTAGGATCCATATAATATATATAGCTTGGTTGGTACGGTATACCACGATATTTAAAAATTTTGTACCATTACCGTACCATGATTACACAAATGGTACGGGTACTACCAACCAAACATGTTGGCTACCAACATATTGGCTACCAACTATTCTTGGTATGATTGGTAGCATGTTGGTTGGTTTTGTTCGGTACAAATTTGACACCCCTAGTATTTGGTATTACTTTTGAATAAAATATAAGGTTTGATTGGAGAGAGAAAGTGTTTTAAGAGATAGTTAGTGGTGAAAGTATTGGTAATAATATTATTATATTAAGTGGGTCCCTTAAGTTTTAGAAATGAGAACTTTATTTAGGGACAAAACTTGAAGGTGAAATGGGAACTTTATTTAGGGACGGAGGGAGTATTACCTAAGACCCCACCATTAACTTATCTCCTAAAAACATGTGCCCAAGTGAAATGAGAAGTTTTTCGTGGGACGGAGGGAGTATGTTTTAAAGTACATGATTTAATCGGCAAGATAATACTACCTCCGTATCATAATAAGTGATACACTTTCTATTTAGGGGTGGAACAAAATAAGTGATACACTTCCAAAACTTACCTTATTTGGTAAAAAAAGTGGGACCCATTCTCCATTAACTATCTACTTTAATAAAGTGAAATTACCCTTTTACCCTTACTTTTACTTTTAAGCATCATTAATATCACTACATTCCAAAGAAGTGGGACCCATTATCCACTAACTATCCACTTTAATATAATTTAAACCACTTTTTAATCTTTTGCCTCAAAAACCGCAATTTTTCAAATGTATCACTTATTTTGATACGGAGGTAGTATATGACTTGTATAAGTTATCGCACATATATTATATGTATTTTGATAAGGAAAAGCGAAAAATGTGCTGACTAATAACAAATTTATACTAATCTGAAAAATTCCGGGTTGGGCAGATGCCCACCCATTCATACCGCCCATGTTTGGTCATGATTTTGATTCCCGTTGTGGACAAAATGACATGAATTTTAAAGTAGTTTAGAAATGTATATTATGTTGTTAGAGACACGTTCAAGGAAGCCCATCATTTTTATAAAGTCGCGAGGAACAAATCTCAACCATTGATCAATAAGATCTAATGGTCAAGATTAATCACATATTTTATACATGAATGGGTATTTTGGTCATTTGGAACTTTAAAAAATTGATTTTTTTATTTTATATTTTAATTTTTTTTAATTTTTTTGATTTTTATTATTTTTTCATTAAAAAATAATATTTATTTGATAATTACGTGTAGTACTTAATCATATGTGATTTTAGTGTAAAATCACATGTGATTGTATATTTAATCATATTTGATGTTTTAGTTCAATCATATGTGATTCAGTACACAATCATATGTGATTCAGTATGCAATCATATGTGATTATTCAATATGCAATCACATTATGTGTTATTAATGAAAAATAATAATTTATTTAAATAAAATAATAATAAAAAAAATAAAAAAATATTTTTTTTAAAAAAATGAAAAAAATACCCCTCAATGTATAAAATATGTCATTAATCTTGACCGTTAGATCTTATTGATCAATGGTTAAGATTTGTTCCTCGGAATTTTGTAAAAATGATGGAACTCTTTGAACGCAACTCTACGTTGTTAAAAGAAATTTAAAGTTAGTTGGATAAGTTCCTAAAAATATGCATATGCTCGCGTTTGGTAGGGAGAAATTCAAAGATGAAATGAAGCAGAGAAATGAAATGGTCTGAGAAATTAAATGAATTCCACTGTTTGGTAACGTCAGAGAATTGGCATAGAGAAATAACAGATAAATTAATTCTCCTGTTTGGTAGCAAACACCAGAGAAATGAAATGGTTTGTAATTACAATAATATCACCAGTTTATTTTTATTTTTTTATAATTTTTTCAGTAACTAAAATTTGTTAATACATTTTTTGTTATATGGTGGTCTTTCAACAGTTTCCTAACTCCAACATTCAACTTACAAATTAACCATCACACCTTTTGACTGTGGTGCTCAATTACTTGCCTGAATATGAAAACAATTTACAACTTTGGTTTAATAATATTTGCAGTGTAGAAGTATACAAGGGAAGTAACATATAATCTTTCATACATAGAACTTACTAATGCCTTCTTGAAAACATGAGATTCTTCATTCAATCAAATGTATAAAAGCAATCCACAATGACTCTGCAACAAATTCAACGTACGTACGTACTCATCACAGCCAAACTCTCTCTCAATTGCAACTTCATTCACAACAATTCCTTTAACCCATTCTTCACTATTCTTCATCTTTAACAACCTGTACAACAAGCACACGACATCACAATCATCTCAATCACATATTTTGCAAAACGTAATCATAGATAACATAGGAAACACAAGAATTCACTGCTAATCATGATGAAATCTGATTACTGGCATTAAACTACAAATGAATTCAAAATTGTATACAAGTTCCACAAAAGTATATTAACTATGAATTGAAATTTAATGAATGAGATTATGAATTTGAAAACCACCAGCTTCTATAATTATAGGCAAATGCTAAAATCGAAAAAAACACCATAAATTTCTTCTCTAAAATTGACCTTGTAACTGTTGGGTTTTCTATGCATCTAGCCACAATTTACTCAAGGCGGAAATCAAGAGTAACTTGATTAGAACATTGACCCGATTAAAACTATTTGGACCGTGAGGTTTACAATTCTAACGCAACTAGAAATTTAATAAATAATTAAATATATAAATTCAAAACTTACATTGTTATGGTTTGGCGAGGATGACAAACCTTGTGATCTCGTTCTTGCCAGATTCACATTATGCCTAGGATTCAAGAAAGAATCCCTCTATCGTATCACACCCAAGGGTTATCACGAACAGGACGATATACCACAACGTAGTATAAAGCACCTTGAGAAAACGAGAACCGAATCAAAACCGAAAACTATTTCGGTTCACCGGCGGCAGCAGCGGCGGAGCAGCGGCGGTCGGACGGCGGGGCAACGGCGGCAGTCGGACGGCGGTGGTGGTGTACGGCCGACGGTACAAGGGAGCAAAAACAAGTGTGTTTAGGTTAAACCCTTAACCCTCTATTTAGAATGCACCAATTCTAATTAGAGTCAAACTCTAATTAGATTAAAGCCCGTCACCACTTTAAGCCCGGTCCGATCCATGCCCAAATCCAAAACATTTAATTAGTCAATAACCCATTAACTAATTAAACCCGTTAAGCCTAATAGTCCATTTAATTAAACAATTAATTAAACACTACATTTTTCTCGTGTTCGTTGATTCCTCGAGGGCAACCTGAATAGGACTCTAAAATACCCGAATCGTAATACGGTTTATTTGATGTGTTGGACACCAATTCCAACTGTCTCCCACTTGGACATCTCATCAACTATAAACGGTACGCGTTCGTGTATCCTTTAGAGTATGCATAGCATGTGCAGCTGCTGAACTCTGAACTATCAGAAACAGTCCTATGATAAGTGATCATATGTCCTTCGTTGCACGATATCACATAACTAGTGACATGGACATGTCAATCACTCTAGTTACGATTATGTTTCCTGATTCGATATTTATGATGACGTTTTGACTACATAATTGAACTTTCAATTTAGTCATGACCTGCGCAGGTACTTCAGTGTCACATCAAATCAACAGGGGGCCCATAGATATCTCCTCTATCACTTTGATCAGAGGGAACGAATAAACCTTAACTACACCATCTTCCTTCATAGTCATCACATGATACATGGAACTAATCTGTATAGCTACCAGTTACGAATAGCGTTGGAGTTAGACCAATGCATCACGAAATCGTACTAAGGAAATGATGCATCTTGGTTTGAAGACTCATACGATATTATCGCCTCACAATTACCCATGATGAAGTCCATGGGGAAATTCTCTGAGCGTGGGTTTGTCCAACATTTAAATACTCCTTTTAAATGCTCATGAGAGTAGCAGCAATCTCCATGCAATGTTCATCCTTTTGAACAATCTACTTACTCTCCCATGACATCTTAATTCAGTTCTCATTCCCATGAGAACGACTGATTGTGGACGTTTAAGTAATCTCTTAAATTACTTTGGAATGGGTTCTAAACATGCAAAAGGTTGAAATTGAATAATTAAATACTATATGAATGATAGAACACTTGCAAATTATTTAATCTCCATAAATAAATCATCAATTCATACAATTTAATTTTCACTAAAAATTTCAAATGAATAACACTTTAAGATAAGTCACTATAAATTCTAATTCCTATCGTCCTCGCATGAGCATCATGCTTGGCACGACTTAGTGCTTTAGTGAAAGGATCAGCCGGGTTGTTTTCCGACGATACTCTAGTCACTACGATGTCACCTTCCTCAACACGCTTTCTCACATAGTGATATTTTCTGAGTATATGACTGGTTCGACAATGATCTTTGGATTCTTTAGTCAAAGCGACTGCACCTTCATTGTCACAAAAGATTTTCAATGGGTCCTTGATGCTTGTTACGATACCAAGATCACCAATGAAATTCTTTAACCATGTGGCCTCTTTTGCTGCCTCACTCGCAGCAATATACTCAGATTCACATGTAGAGTCAGCGACTGCCTTCTGCTTGGAACTCTTCCAAGTGACAGCTCCTCCATTTAACAAGAACACCCACCCAGATTGTGAGCACGAATCATCTCTATCCGTTTGGAAACTCGCGTCACAATATCCTTCCACAACAAGTTCGTCTTTCCCACCATACACTAAGAACATATCCTTTGTTCTCCTTAGGTACTTGAGAATCGTTTTCACCGCAGTCCAATGATCGTTGCCAGGGTTGTCCTGGAACCGACTCACCATGCTCAAAGCATATGAGACATCCGGACGAGTACATATCATGGCATACATGATCTATCCAATCGCCGAGGCGTAGGGGACTCGACTCATCTTCTCCAGTTCTTGCTCAGTACTGGGACATTGACTCTTAGGTGCTGTTTGTTTTTTTAAAAAAAAGTCTTTCTGAAGTCTTTTGTCTTCACGGCGCAGACCATGCGCAGAAAAAGGCTTGCGCAGATGTTTGTTTTTCGGAAGCCCGCAGACCTTATATTGTCTGCCTAAGATCTTCCCCAGGAAGACTTGGGTATTAGCTTCTTGGGTCTTCCAAACTTAAAAAAAAACATATCCAAACTTAATTAATATTATTATTATATTAATATATATTATTATATTAATATATATTATTATTATATTAATATATAATAATTATTATATTAATTAATATTATATTAACTAATATTATTATTATATATTAATTTATTTTATTATTATATTAATATATATTATTATATTAATATATTTTATTATTATATTAATATATATTATTATATTAATATATTTTATTATTATGTTAATATATATAATATTAAATTAATTAATATTATTATTTTATTAATTATTATTATTATATATTAATTATTATTATTTTTATTATTATTATAGTAATATATAATATTATTATATTAATAGATAATAAGATATATTATTAAATTTAAATTATAAATATTATTATATTTAAATATATTTAAATTATATATTATTATATTTAAATTATATATAGTACTATTATATATAAATATAAAAATATTATTATGTTTAAATATATTTAAATTATATATTATTATATTTACATTATATATATTACTATTATATATAAATATAATATAATATTAATATATTAACTAATATTATTAATATTATTAATATATTAATTAATACTATCATTATTATATTAATATATATTATTATTTCAATGTTGCAAGATGAAATATATTTTAAATTTCAGTTTATTTAAGCAGTCTGCAGATGTTAAAAAACAAACAACATTTTTCTTGCAGACTGCAGACCTTTGGTCCATCTCAGAAGCTGCAGCAGCTGGCAGATGTGGTCCGCAGACAGCAGATCTTTTTGCTCTGAAAAAACAAACAGCACCTTAGACAATGTTATGCCATGATTCATGGGTATATACCCTTTCTTAGAATAAACCATACTAAAATGTTTTAGTATTTTATCCAAGTATGTACTCTGGCTCAATCCTATTAGACGTCTTTCTCTATCTCTGTATATCTTTATACCGAGTATGTACGCTGCATCTCCTAGGTCCTTCATTGCGAAACATTTTCCCAACCAAGACTTCACATCTTGCAGTGTAGGAATATGATTTCCAAAAAGGAGTATGTCATCCACATACAGTACTAGAAAGAATACAACGCTCCCACTAGCTTTTATGTAAACGCAGGACTCATCTTCACTTCTAGAGAAACCAAACTCCTTGACTTTCTCATGGAAGCAAAGATTCCAGCTACGAGAGGCTTGTTTCAATCCATAGATTGAATTATCAAGCTTGCACACTCTATCAGGATATCTCTTATTGATAAAACCTTCTGGCTGTGCCATATAGACATCCTCAGTAAGTCTTCCGTTAAGGAAGGAGGTTTTAACATCCATCTGCCAAATTTCATAATCATGAAATGCAGCTATGGCAAGTAATATTTTGATAGACTTTATCTTGGCTACTGGTGAAAAGGTTTCATCATAATCAATCCCATGAGTTTGAGTATAACCTTTTGCAACCAACCTATCCTTATAGGTGTGCACATTCCCATCCATGTCTATCTTCTTCTTGAAGATCCACTTACACCCAACGGTTTTAATGTCGGGAGAAGTATCAATCAAGTTCCATACTTGATTGTCATACATGGACTAAATCTCACTCTCCATAGCCACTTTCCACTTTTCGGCCTCAGGGCCTTCCATAGCTTCCTTATAACTCGGTGGCTCATCGTCATCAACTGGTAATCTATTACCAGTAGATGCATCACCTTCAGCAATATTGTAATCATAATAATCACCAAAATGCTCAGGAGGGCGAACAGTTCTAGAGGATCTACGTGGAACGGTAGGAGTTACATTTTCTTCAACAGGAATCTCATCCTCTGGTTGAGTGCTAGTGTCAACTATAGGTTCCACTACATCTTCATTGGTTGACTCTTGACACTCTTCAAGATCAATTTTGCTCTCACTGTCGTCTTTGGATAATAGCTCTCTCTCAAGGAAGAATCCTCTTCGAGATACGAACACTTTGTTCTCTTTCGGATTATAAAACCGATATCCAAAAGACTGTCGTGGGTAGCCAATGAAGTAGCACTTCTCTTATTTGTTATCTAGCTTGTCATGAGATTCATGTCTTACATAAACTTCACAACCCCAGATTTTCAAATGTTTGAGGGAGGGAGGATTCCCTGTCCACATTTCAGAGGGAATTTTGGCAACCTTCTTAGTTGGTACAAGGTTCACGATATGTGCTGCAGTCTCTAAGGCATATCCCCAGAAACTCACTGGAAGTGTTGATCGACTCATCATTGATCGCACCATGTCTAACAAGGTTCGATTTCTCCTCTCCGACACTCCATTCAGTTGTGGAGTTCGTGGAGGAGAAAGTTGAGATACTATTCCACAACTCTTTAGATAGTCGATAAACTCTTGACTAAGATACTCTCCGCCCCCGTCAGAGCGGAGCATCTTAATCTTCTTGCCCAGTTGATTCTCTACTTCTTTCTGATATTCTTTGAACGTTTCAAAAGTATCAGACTTATGTTTAATCAAATAAACATAACCATATCTACTGAAATCATCAGTAAACGTGACGAAGTATCTTTAACCATGTCTAGTGTTAGATTTAAACGGTCCACACACATCAGTATGTATGAGGTCCAATAAATCTTTACCTCTTTCACACGACCTTGTGAATGGCACCTTTGTCATCTTGTCAAGTAAACAAGACTCACACACATCATCTGATTTTAAGTCAAATGATTCTAACACTCCATCCTTTTGGAGTTTAGCTATGCGTTTCTTGTTTATATGTCCTAAGCGACAGTGCCATAGACATGATTTATCCAATACATCTTTGGATGAATCAACATTCAATATTAGATTACTTTTGTTTACGCAACCAACATTTTCATAAATACCATTACAAGGAATAGCTTTAAAGTAAAACACATCATTTTTATAAACCAAAATGGAATCATTCTCATTGTCAAAAACAAAATTAAAACCATCCTTAAACAATGCGTAAAATGAAATAATGTTGCGTGCCATGCAAGGCGAAAAACAAACATCTAATAAAAGTAAAGAACATCCACTGCAAGCATGAGCTCATAATCTCCTATCTTGGTGACATCAGCCGAGACTCTGTTTCCCATGATCAGATTAAGCTCTCCATGCTTCAACTTCCTACCATTCTTAAGTCCATGCATATCAGTGCAAATGTGAGTACCACACCCTGTATCTAGAACCCAACAATTAGACATAGAAGTATTGTGGAGTTCAATCATAAACGTACCTAGGACTCCATACCGTTGGATCCTATGATTTCTCAAATCATCAAGGTACTTTGGACAATTTCTCTTCCAGTGACCCACCTCATTGCAATAGAAGCATATGCAGTCTTTGGGTGCTAGTGAAGGGGTTCTCTTCTTCTTAGACTTTCTTGGGCATTACCCACCTTAGCCTTTCTTTTCCTCTTAGGACGAGAAGGTTCACCTCCTTCAGCATCATAAGACTCAATGCTCAAGACCGGAGTTCCAAAATCACAGTCGCAAGTAGTTAACAAGTCATGTTCAACAACCTTTAATTCCTTGAGCAACTCTATGATTGTGGTCTCTCTCTTATTCTTGTCGTAATCTGATACGTACGAAGAATATTCGGGAGTTAGCTTGTATAAGATCATATCTACAGCTAACTCGTTAGAGATAGGCAAACCCAGACTTTCTGAGTTGTTTATGTATCCTCTCATCTTTTCGATGAAGTTACATACAAATTCTCCATCTTGCATTTTGCATTTCTTGATGAGTTTCATGTTTTCATGAGCAGCACGAGTATTGCCTAGATAGTCCACATAGTCAAAGTCTCCAATGCTATTTCGAGATGAAACCCTATTGAGAGATGACTTTGGTCGATGTGGTAGTGCGAGTACAAATGGAAGTGGAGGAAGTGGAACATTGTTATTGTTGTTGGCAGACATCTACAAAAGAAACATTTTCTTTGTTAGTGTATTCATTGATAATCCTTATGATAATTTTCCCAATCTTTATTCATAAGGCTAGGATACAACCACTAGTTATTTGATGTGAAGAGGGATGCCGTATTTCACACCGAATAATTTCGTGTTGTAGGCAAACTATTGTCAATTTCAATCTCATGAAATTCCTAGTTCTTTGAGATTCATTCTCTTAGGAGAATGGCATGTTAATCTCGAATCAATGCTCTTTCTAATCTATATGACAGGGATGCCGTGGATCATATATTAGAAGGTGAAACAACCATAAGACACCCACGTAGATTCCCGGCTCAAGTTCGCTTGGGTATCGTGAGAATCGTTTCACTCACATAATAATCTCATAATTAACGTACCGGTTAACCACACGAGTTCCGTTAATCAGATTATAATGTGGGCGCGTGTCATCTTATGGAGAGCACACGATGTTCACATTTATATTAAACGGGAAGGATTTGTTTAATTTTATGATTATACTTTTAATCTTGACATCATCCTATTATGTCCGTTCGGTAGCTCCATTCTAAGACAAGGGAAGCGGCGGGGAAGGTCAGCGCAAGGCGTGTTAAAAACGCGACCCCGTTTGAGATCATATCTCTCCTTTTCATCCTTTATATGCCTTAGACTATGGGTGAGCCTACTAATGACATAAGTAACGATGTATTTAACTTTAGTTTTATTATATATAAACTATTATATAATTATATTCTATGATAATTAAAACCTTTTAATCACATTTACTAAAGTTCTATATAGTATAATTAATTTTATAAACACGCGAGGACGCGACGTCTTAATTACTATTATAACTATATCTTATATAATATTTAATAAACTTTTATTACATAATATTATATATATAAGGGAGGAATATCAAATCATATTTGATATATAAGGGAATTCGAAATATATATATATATATATATATATATATATATATATATATATATATATATATATATATATATATATATATATTCTAATTAAACTATTAATTAATATATATCATATATATAATACTTTTAAATATTTATCTTAATTATAAACAATTATAAAACAAGATAAAACAAATTTAAATATTCGAAAATCCAATCCCTATTATTTATTTAAAATTTTCAGAAAAATAATTAATAAATATATATATATATATACCGAAAAATTTCGGATATATATATATATATATATATATATATATATATATATATATATATATATATATATATATATATATATATTCATATTTATCAAATCTTTTAAATTTTAAATCATATCCTTTTAAAAACCCTTTTAAATTTTCGGATATATCACATATCCATAATTTGAATTTTCTCCTTATTTAAACTCCTTTAAATAAGTAAACAAGATTTACCCAAATCTTTTATTTATGTATATATATTTTTCGAAAATATATATACCATAATAAAAGATTTCTACTTCCAAATTTGTTTAAATCCCTTTTAAATAAAATCCATATAATAATAAATATATAATCCGAAAATTATATATAAATTATATATTTTAATTTAAAACTTATTTAAATAATTTGAAGATTTTGATAAAATCTTATTTTCCAAAATTCTTGATAATTCCAAATCTTTTGAAATTATCCTAATTTAATATTTAATAAAAAAACGTTTTTAATTATTAAAATATTAATTTCTGAATTTTCGGAAATTATTTAAAAACAATTTTAAATTTCCGAAAAAAAAAATTAAACTTTTATGGATTTCGAATTTTCGTCTAGCACAATTAGACTTGTAAACCAATGTCGCTCTGATACCACTGTTGGGTTTTCTATGCATCTAGCCACAATTTACTCAAGGCGAAAATCAAGAGTAACTTGATTAGAACATTGACCCGATTAAAACTATTTGGACCGCTAGGTTTACAATTCTAACACAACTAGAAATTTAATAACTAATTAAATATATAAATTCAAAACTTACATTGTTATGGTTTGGCGAGGATGACAAACCTTGTGATCTCGTTCTTGCCAGATTCACACTATGCCTAGGATTCAAGAAAGAATCCCTCTATCGTATCACACCCAAGGGTTATCACGAACAAGACGATATACCACAACGTAGTATAAAGCACCTTGAGAAAACGAGAACCGAATCAAAACCGAAAACTATTTCAGTTCACCGGCGGCAGCAATGGCGGAGCAGCGGCGGTCGGATGGTGGGGCAGTGGTAGTGGTGTACGGCTGACGGTACAAGGGAGCAAAAACAAGTGTGTTTAGGTTAAACCCTTAACCCTCTATTTATAATGTACCAATTCTAATTAGAGTCAAACTCTAATTAGATTAAAGCCCGTCACCACTTTAAGCCCGGTCCGATCCATGCCCAAATCTGAAACATTTAATTAGTCAATAACCCATTAACTAATTAAACCCGTTAAGCCTAATAGTCCATTTAATTAAACAATTAATTAAACACTACGTTTTTCTCGTGTTCGTTGATTCCTCGAGGGCAACCTGAATAGGACTCTAAAATACCCGAACCGTAATACGGTTTATTTGATGTGTTGGACACCAATTCCAACAGTAACACCATAAATCCTTTGCCTTTATCCATCACACAATTAAAAAAACATTTCAAAATCGCCTGAATCAAATCAGAGCTCCGGTGAGATACCAAACATCCATCACACAATTGACAAGTTTGATTCTTTATTCTTATGTAACTCATAAAATGTAAATCGGATTGATCTATAACATCTAAACCCCCTAACATAGTTGAAGAAAACAAGAGAATAAATCGAAACAACAAACCTAGATGAGGGATAGGGTCAAGACGAAAATCAGGAGAGGAACATGCGACAATAAAGAGCAATGGAAACGCCGGTGAAGAGAGATTGATATGGTGGTGACGAGTAGAACGCCTCAGTCGCCAGGGAGGAGGAAGAGATAGGGTTACACGTTTTTTCAATTTTGTTTTCTGTCATATGAGGGTCACGTGGGTTTTCCATTTATACATATGTCTAACTCATTCATTTCTCAGGGGAAAAAACACGGAGAGTTAGTCCTTCACAAAACTCAATTCTTCTCAAAAAGTAAAGAAATCAAAACATGAAGGAACCCATTACCCGGGAGTTCTATTTCTCCGTGTCTCTTATTTCCTTGACTAACCAAACTAGAGAAATCAAATTCATTTCCATTTCACTAGTTCATTTCCCTCTGCCAAATATGCCCTAACTTCTAAGACGGAGAAACACAACCTGAACACTTGTGAAATTCCAGTTATCGTAAGGCGTACCAAAAAAAAAAATACATTTATCAAACGAGACATTTGTGAAAAATTGTTACGGTTATATGCCATGGATCATGTTCTAATCAAAAAGTGTCTCACCTAAAAAGTGAATCAAATGATATTATAATATACTTCATCCGACTCAAAATAAGTGTTACACTTTCTTAATATGGGTGATTCAAAATAAGTGTTACACTTTGAAAAATTACCTTATTTGGCAAAAAATAGTAGGACCTACACCCATTAACTATCTACTTTAACAAAGTGAAATGACTCATTTACTCTTACTTTTAACTTTTAAACATCATTAACCCCACTTTATTTAAAAGGTGTGGGCCCCGTTATCCACTAACCATTCGATTAATCTACTTTAACCATCATTATAATCTTATGTCTCAAAAACCGTGAAACCCAAAGTGTAGCCCTTATTTTGAATCGGAGGAAGTATGACAATAGGATAAGGTTTAATTCAAAATTACTTTTTTATATACTTCCTCCGATTCAAAATAAGTGACCCACTTTAGGTTTCACTGTTTTTGAGGCAAAAGATTATAATGATAATTAAATTAGATTAATTTGATGGTTAGTGGGGAATGGGTCCCACACATTTTGAATAAAGTGGGGTTAATGATGTTTAAAAGTAAAAAGTAAGGTTAAATAAGTCATTTCAATTTGTTAAAGCAGATAGTTAGTGGGTGTGGGTCCCATAATTTTTTGTCAATTAAGGTAATTTTTCAGTGTGTCACTTATTTTGAATCACCCCAAAAAGAAAAGTGTGTCACTTATTTCGAATCGGAGGAAGTAGAATAAATAGAACTAATTTTTATTAATTTTTATTTGTTTATTTATTATCTTTTTTAATCAATATTTACCTTATTAAATATGATATTTACCTTATTAAATATGTAGTTTGATGTAAACTGAATATTCAGTTCCAAAAAGTAATAGAAAATAAAATAAAAAATCTAAAAGGTGAGATTAAATTTGTATGTTTTATACTATCTCCGTATCAAAATAAGTGATACATTTGAAGAAACACGGTTTTTGAAGTAAAGGATTAAAATGTATTTCAAGATAGATTAAAATGGATAGTTAGTGAAAGAGAATTGATATTTATACCACAAAAAGTACTTCTCATACCACATTGTACAAGAAATAATACAGACTATACAATATGTTAAAACATAAGTTGTGGTATAGGAAGTAATTTATGTGGTGTCGATATCACCCCTTTTAGTGGAAAATAGGTCACAATCCTTTTGAATAAAGTGATATTAATAATGTTTAAAAGTAAAAGTAAGGGTAAAATGGTAACTTGACTTTATTACAGTAGATAATTAGTGGAGAAAGAGTCCCATATTTTTACCAAATAAGATAAATTTTAGAAGTATATCACTTATTTTGATTCACACTAAATAGAAAGTGTAGCACTTATTTTGATACAAAAGTAGTATATAACTCCGGTTCTGTATTGATTATTGTTATAAATCACTATACTATGTAAGACACGAATCAACATCAGAACCTTCTCTTCATTTTTACATCACTTTTTTTTTTTTTGAAGTGCAATACACTTTTTTTTCCCACGGCGGGAGTTAAAACCAATGACCTATAGATCATAGAAAATAGTTTTTACATCACTTATATAGATCAGTTTTTACAAGTATCGGCACCCTATATATTATTATACTAAAAATATTTGGTAGCTTGTTTTATTATTTATTTCTTTATTATTATCTTTTTGTACTTAGACAGAACTATACTATCTCTTTTTTTAACTTAACTTGTGGGAGATTATTTTTCTCCATAATCCCATCAAATGTTCTTCCAGAAAACTTGTTTTGCACATATACAATCAACTTCCTTGGTTTTAGAATACCCACCAAACCAATAGTAGTTACATCTTCTATTGACTAAACCACAAATTCACACAAATCTTCCTTAGATCCCAACTTTTACAAGTAAATTACCATCTTATATAACCTCAATCCCAACCATCTCTAGCTATTGCCCACTACACATCATGAAAACTAGACCAACTTTTGTTTACATTTTCATTCGTATCTTATTTCTCACCATATTACAAGCAAGTGATCCTCCTTTATCCATGGATTACTACAAGACTACTTGCCCTAACGCCGAAGCCATTGTTAGGAAAGAAATGGAATGTGCAGTTTTATCTGACCCCCGTAACGCCGCCTTAATCTTACGCTTGCATTTTCATGATTGTTTTGTACTGGTATATAGCCAGCCCTTCGATTTTTAATGCATATAAATTACTAGATCAAAATATTTATAACTTTTAGTTACGCAGTTTTCCTTAATATTTAAAGAAACGGACAAAATTATGTTTAAGAGTCAACACAGTCTGGTTGACTTGACATGTTACCCGACCTACGCTTTGAGACTTAACTTTTAACTTTTTATTGATGTATTGGTGCAGGGATGTGACGGGTCGGTGTTGCTAGATGACACAATCATGTTTCAAGGAGAAAAGAATGTTCCCACGAATTTGAACGCATTAAAAGGGTTTGACATCATAGATAGGATAAAAAACAAGCTAGAATCCGAATGTCCTGGAACCGTTTCATGTGCTGACGCTCTTACTATTGCTGCAAGAGATGCTACTCTTTTGGTACAACTTTATATTGTTATTGTACAAGTTTTTTTGTTTGTGATTTTAGTAACGTTATATGTGTGTTGGTATATAGGTTGGTGGGCCTTATTGGGATGTCCCGGTTGGGAGAAAAGACTCAAAAGCAGGTGGCTTTGCGCTCGTGGAAACAAATATACCCGATGCAAATGATGGTTTGCTATCCATCATTGCTAAGTTTATGTACCAAGGTCTCTCTGTCACTGATATGGTAGCCCTTTCAGGTAATGAAAACCAACTGACATACACATGCCAAAAAAACAAGCCAGTTAGGTTAATTGGGTTACATGTTGAAACTAAAGAAAGTTGTAGAACTAACCAAACGAGCTAGTTAGGTACTTAGGTCATATCGAACCCCGAACACTTTCTTAAAATCTCTTAAATAGATACTTAATCGCATAATGTCATTTTAGTAGTGTACCATATTTAAGATATCAATTGAGATTTAAAAAACTCGCAACCTTATGATTAATTAATATTGTAGGTGCTCACACAATTGGCATGGCTCGTTGTACGAATTATCGAGCAAGAATATACGGTGATTATCAAATAACCTCAATCAACCCGATCGTGAAGTCAAACCTTAAAAAGTTAAAGTCAACATGTCCGGCAACGAGAGGTGAAGACAATAATGAAGCTGCAATGGACTATCTTTCGCCGAATCTCTTTGACAATTCATATTACCATTTACTATTGAGTGGAGAAGGCCTTCTTAACTCGGATCAAGAACTCTACTCGAGTGCTCTTGGTATTGAGACAAGGAAACTTGTGAAGAAATATGCGTTTGATCCAATTGCATTCTTTGAACAATTTTCAGAATCGATGGTGAAATTGGGAAATGTTACTAATCCGGAAACTTACGTAGATGGTGAAGTTAGAAAGAATTGTAGGTTCATGAATACATAAAACGGTTGTGTTCGATCTTCATGGAAAAAAAGACTTTGTGATTTGTATTTCTATGAATGTGTAACAAGTGAAGAGTGTGGCTGAATGTTTATGTTTAATTTTGAACGACAAATCCGCTATGCCAAATGCCTTTGGTGCTGAATTTTAAATTAATACGTAACGAACACAAAATGCTTAGTTTGTTACCGGGGGCTTTTAGTAGGAAAAATCTGATGAATTTGTTGTAACTGGTAAGAGATGAAATGTTATAAGATAATAATTAATGAATAAAATATAAGCATTTACAACACAAACATGATGATATATATCAATATATGTATGAGGCAACATGACATGTGCGATGCGCGGGTTTTGTGTAACACCTCAAATTTTATAGCAAAACATTTACCAAAAATATACCATTTTATAAATAGAAGAACGGTTCCAAAATATGGATTTACAAAAACCTTTGGTATGAAAATCAGAGTATGAGGTTTGGTGTTACAAAATATATCAAAACCAAAGCTAAGCATAAATCCACTCTAATGTTCTTCTATTCTAGGCCCCGCATCTCTATCCATGCGTACCTACACCTTTGATCCCGAACCTGAGTACATAGCAAACAAACAAGGAGTACGTTAGACAAGAAAGTCTCGTGAGCTACATGGGTTTAGACCCCGATAAAACAAACAAGTATCACATTATATATAAACATATATATATCTCATCATCATACATCTAGCCACCCTATTGTGACTCTATCATTCTTGCTTCCTTAGCAAGTCTATCTAGTTATCCGGAACATCTCCAAATAACCCGTCATCTCACATACTTATTAATCGGGGATCCCCCGCCTTAATAAGTCTTATGGTAACGGCAAGAGGGAATCGCCCAATCTACCGTCACCCGACTTCTAGTCGGATCTCGTCCGGTAGCAAGCCTCCTAACACATGATGGTTCATGGGTCGATGCCCAATCCGCCCCATCCAAAGTGACCGGGGATCCCCCGAATCACCGCCACACTATCACTCGTCATAACTTCTCGAGTTATTCCATCTAAGCCCTTGGCTATCTCATAAATCATCAAACAAGTTAGTCATAATATTCATAATAATATATAACTAACTCTACATACTAATAGTCTACACAATTAATCAAATAGACAAAATCACAAGTAAGAAAACATATTCCAAAGGCTATGTACTCAGTAAAGTCCACACTTACTCACCTTAGCAATTAATGCTCCAATGCGTTCTTCACACCCAATTCCTTGTTCCAACAATCAACCAATCTTCCAAGACTTCACCAAAGCCTAATACATCAATCACAAGATATTCAACATCACATACTACTAACAATGTGTCCATCTATCTATAAGCACCCTTTAATAACATTTTCCCCCAATTTTGATGGTTTATAAAACCCTAGGTTAACCAACTCTTAAGATTCTTGCAAATCTTAACCATACACTTGTTTCCTTCGTTGAAATACCATCTATTAAGTGTATACATCATTTATTTCATCATAACCCATACACCCAAGAACTAGGGTTTCAAACCCAAGCTTCAAGATCCATAGATCTAGAGCTACAACTACAAAGGAGTGAAGATATACCTTTAATCTTCAACTAGGAGTGACAAATCACGAGATTTGATGAAGAAATCGGCTCCAAATGGTGTTTTCCACTCAAAAACGTATACAAACTCGTTGGGAGAGAAACTAGGGTTTGAGATGGCATGAAATGAGCCAAAACCCGACTTTAATGCTGTGTCTGACAGACTTCGCACCGCGAACTTCGCGTGTCGTGAACAATTCGCGTTCGTGAGCCAGCCGCGAACTCCGATCTCCGAAAACTCCAACTCTCTGCCCAATCCTCGCGATCGCGAGGATCTAGTTCGCGCCGCGAACTCACTGCACCAGACAGGCTGCAGTTTTTGTTCCTTGTTTCGACCCGGTTTCGTCCATAACTTTCTCATACGGTGTCCAAATGACACGAAACCAATTCCTACGTTTTTTAAACGATTTATCCTTGTTTATCATATTTTCTTAGAATTTATTTATCACAAAAATTCGGGTTGTTACATTTTGTTCATTGTAAATAAAAAAGTGTAGTTGGTATATTTGTATGTGGAAGTTGATTTCAAGATAATAATGACACGTCAGAAGAATTCTACAATTATTCATCACCTGTAAAGTATGAACAAAACAAAGTATGTTGAAGGAAAATGTAAGTTAACAAAATATGAGTTCTTAGATTAGCAAAACACAAAGCATGTTATTCATAAAACATAAGTGAGACTACGATGATCTTTGTGCTCTGTCTTTTATAAGCACACCTATGATAAACGATGCTTTAACTTAAAGTGACACCGATGAAGTTCCTGAAAAGCAATTTGTAAAAGTTTATTTGCAACATATATATAATATTTAATGAGAAATAAGTTTTAATTTATGTGTTTCAACAAAAAGTTATTAAAATATACATTTGGTTGCTAGTCTAGGTTGTTAAATGCTTCATTGTACACGATATTTCTTGTGTTGTGGTGTAAATTGTTGTCATTGTCTTCATTCATGATGATTTTGAGTCACATTGGCATTGTGACTCTCGATCCCATTTGACCCGTTTTAGTTATTGTCTTTTCCACTCGCCGTGTTGCCGTGGTATCGTCCAAATATCCTCCGACACACTTTGCTTATTTAGTAGATTATCAAAGCTAAACATGTTAACAATCATGATTTAGGTACTTTGTCCATAACATTATTAATGTATACGATTTACCTTTGAAATTTCTGCTAATTGTGAAGAAAGTCAGTGAATCGGACAGGTCATGTTGGCAACCAAATAATATGATTGAGATAACCAAATATATGTATATATGAACAGACTGAAACCGTTAAAAAGAAGAGAAATGCAAGTTGATGGCTCATATCTTACCTCAATAATAAGAATTCTTCCTGAAAAATAAGAATTCTTCACGTTAGTAGTAAAAAAGGTCATGTTCATGTATATTACCAATTAATATTCTTTTATATATTTATAATAAAAAAATAAATTATAAATAAATATGACAAGGTACAAACAAATAGGCTGATGATAAATTTTTTGAGAATATCGTATATTTTTCAATAAACAATATAAATTACAAAAAATAATATTAAACCGTAATGATTACAAAATTGATTTTTTTTTAAAAAAATTATATTAAAAAATAAAAATTGTTTAAAAACATTTTTAATAAAAAAACGTATTACAAAAAAAAATATTAATATTTTTGGAGTTTTCTAATAATATGATAGTTTTTGTTAACAAAAATCATATTTTTCTGAAATTATATGTTTATTTTAAGAAAAAACAAAAATATAAAAATAATTATTTATTTTGAAAAACTAATTAATTATGAAGGGTAGATGAATCTTGATAAGAGTGTCTTATACATTTTTCAAGAATGTGAGTTGTACATAATGCATTAATGATTGGACATGTTTTTGAATTTGAAAATTTAGATATTGGAAAAATAAGTTAGTCATAATCAGATGACTGATTATTAAGTGAGGTGTCTAAATAGTAATAAATAGTATATAAGAGCATCCCCAATAGTTAACCTTACAATAGTTTATTACTTTTGCCACATCAACAATCTATTAACTAAAAACCTCTACATAAATATCATCTTCAATGGTTAATCTTTTCAAAAGCTTTTTCTTTAATAATATTTCCATTTTATCTTTATCTATCTTATATGTTCCATATATACCCCTCATATAATTTGACACTTTTTATAACATCTTACTACATATAATATTTTTTTAAATATCTCATACAAAAATATTATAATAATTGACATTAAATGTTATGTAATTTATTTATTAATTAATAAAAATATAATAAAGAATTTATGTATAATATATCTAAAGTTTAAAATGAAAAACTATTAAACATAGAGGACTAAAAAAGACAAATTTTGAAACTACATTAAAAGGTTAGTAGAAAAAAAGTCTTTGAATAAACTTTTAAAAAAGCTAATTATTCCAATGGGTAAAAAGTCATTCAAAGACTTATTCAAATAGTAATAAGCTTTTAAAAAAGCTACCATTAGAGATGCTCTAAGAGCATCAGGTATGGTGGCTCAAGCCAAAACGCCAAATCAGCGCCACCTAAGCGCCACATCATTATTTCACATTTCACATTCAAAACCCCAAATACCCCTCTACCATAACTAACCAATAATACTCCTTTAGGACCCACCAAAATACCTCTAACTCAAAAAATACCCTTAAAAATCCAAACACTCTCTCCTCTCTCCTCCGCCGGACCACTCACTAGCCCACTCACTCACTTAACGTGAGGTATTGTGGTGGAGTGTTTTTTGCTTAGGTGGCAAGTGGAGAGGAGGTGGCTCGCCATCACACCCCTCCCTCTAAGGGTGTTTAAATAGTAACACTCTTCCCAATTCCCCGTTACACAATCCCAACTGTAGTAACTTTTTTCATTAAATAAAAGTTAATGCTTACATTCTTACACGCATTGCTAAAGGCACCCGTTACCACAATTCTTAAGAGTCAACGCCAAATTCTCGATGATAAATTGATAATTAATTTGGGTTACCACTTATTTATTTATTTTGTTTTATTTTTATTTTTTTAACAACACTTAATCTACTCAATTGTCCATAACAGGACTTAAAGCCATGATTTATGAGCATTTTTTTTTTTTGCAAAGCGTTTAGTGTGAAATATTAAAGATATGATTAAATGATACAATTTATTGATTATACCCGTTTCGTACCCAGTAAAATCCCATCTTTGCATTATATAAACGAAATAATCATAGTCATTCCACAACATTTATAAAATGGTGAAGGTTTTGATCAAGATATGCTTCATACTTTTGATTTGTGTATCCGCATCAGGTTCAAAACACCTCTAGACTATGTAGTTTTCATGATATACATTATACTAATTTTTTTCTTTCTATAATTATAATCAGCTTTTTCGAGCATTTTAAGATTTCCATCAAAGCCGAAGGGCCCGACTCCTCCAAGTGGGCCATCATCTCGTGGCTACCCGTGCCGAACAATTGATCACTGTCAAGATATGTGCCTGTGCGATGTTAGTGAGCAACATTGTACGAATGACCGTTGTTATTGCCGTGGCGATATTTGCTATTAAGCTTTAATGTATTTAAAGATTGCTAAGCAATTCATTTTGTCTAAGCTAAATGAACTTGAGGGCATTTTAGTCTTTTTCCATTATTTATTTTATTTTCACTTTTTTTCTTCTCTCTTCTTCTTTGTTTTACAGGCTATGGCTCTTATGAACATTCAGACAAACCCAAAATCCACAATCAAAATCACCTACAAACCCAAAAACCACATAATCTGCAAATTTTAAAAATTAAAACCATACACAAAATTCAACCTTTAGATCTGCAAACCCAAAAAATACAAAATCTGTTATGAAGGACTTTAAATTATCACTTCATGGTATGAAGATAAAATTAAAACAAAAAACAAACCAATACATGGAAGTGTTGAATCATATGGACCTGAAGACGACCCAGATAAGAAATTCACTATCTCCGGTTCGATTTCACTATCTCCGGCTACGACAAACGGCTCCGGTCACCATCTCCGATCGCTATGGTCCGAAGGTGGTTTAAGGTCTGACTGTGGTGGTGTAACGGAGTACCAAAGATCTGTTTGTAGTTGTATTTCTCTTTGTTCACCCGATTCTGATTCTTCTCCGGATGATGATTCTGCTACTTTTGAATTTCAGGGGCAACATAAATCTCGCCGATTCTGATTCTTCGTCGGACTCGAAAATTGCGCTTCTTCTTCGTTTCTTACTTTCTCCATTTGTACAGCTCTCACGTCTCCGAAGAACTCTAATCTCGCCGGAGTGGCGGTGGCGTAGGGGCAAAATGAAAATGCCTCACATGCTTGTACATGGGGTGATTTTTAATGGCAAAAATTAGACGGAAGTGGATGGAAGGACAAAAATCTAGAATCTAAAAAAGTTTAGGTACAAAAAATCCAGGAAAAAAAAGAGGATAGCGATAAAAACGCAGAATCGGATATACAATAAGGACATGTTCTGTAATTTATTCTTAAAATTAAAATTTTGAATATATTGGTGAATATTAAAAGGGAAGTGATTTTGGGACCACATAAAGTACTCTAAATACCACAATCACTATTTTACAGGACTTATATAATATGCTTTAAATATTGTATAATGTGGTGGGTGAAGTAAATTGTGTGGTGCCCATATTAAAAATATTGGTGTTCCTTTGAAAAGTACTTTTATTTGAATTTGATTTTTACATTATATTTTATAGGTTGAAATTTAATTTGAACCAACTTGCATTTTCTAAAAATCGGTTTGATTGTGAAAAATATAATTATTGTAACTACAAAGAAAGGGTGGTGACCTAATGGTTGAAGTTGATCTTCAAAAAGGGTGAAATTCTCAAGAGGTCTCGAGTGTAATCACTGTTAGGTGCAAAAAATACCCCCTTGTGGACACGGAAGTTCACATGCGCCGACTCCGGACTACCCGCAAAGCGGGTGATCATTCTGAATTAGTCGGTTTGAAAAACGAATCAGAACTCTGGTTAAAAAAATGAATTATTTGTGAGTAATTTCTAATCTTGAAAAGATAAGCAATTAAGACTTTTAACTAATGTTTTATATACGAGTAAGATAAAATACTATTTACTAAACTGCTCAATTACTTGTTTCAATATCTAAAATAGCTGATGTTGAGTATATACTAAATGAAAATTTAAACCTCAAAATCAAAATATATTAATTTTCATTAGATTGATGTTATACCAACCTTACTTATATGCATAATACTTTTAATGAAGTTTTTTTGGGTTTCTTGAGGGGTGATGACATTATCGAAGCTTTTTCTGGAATTCCCCTTTACCGTCCAAAAAGAAAACTTATATGCATAATATACTACTAACAGAAAATAATAACACCATTACGACAAAAATCAAAAGGAGAAATTAGACGAGGAAAAAAAATATTTTAGAATTACTCTCTTAATGATAGATCAGAAGGTGATTATCTGCGTATCCGAATTACTAAAAGCGTGCCATTATCACAAGTTTAAAGAGTCGATACCAAATTCAGGATAATTAATGATTCATAATCCGTTTATCGTTTAGTGGAAAAAATTATATGTCAAAACGCATGAGATCACCTTTATAACAAGTTCGATCACTTACCTGGTATCATTTACTGGATGATCAGGAAAATTTCAGAAACAACAACGACAACGATTAAGTCGCGTACATCACGAACAAAATTCAACTATCTCTAAGATCCTACCATAAACAGAAATACGTACCCTTTAATAAAATAAAAAAAAGTAGTGAAAGGACACGTTATTTTTAGAAAACCATTAAATTGAAATAGTAATGGACTAATGGCATTATTAAATGTCGGAATTTATTGTAATTACCGGCCACTCCCTACCCATCAAAATCCAGTCTGCAAATTCCTTCATTATATAAAGGGTTTTTCTAACGTATGCTCTTGGGGCATACGATAACGGCATTGAATAAAACAATAATTTCCATATAAATATAAAAATGTATTTAATGCATCTTTTAAAATGGTAGAGTTAGAGTTCATTAATGTTATTCAATACATATTAGGAAATTATCATTTCATTAAAATACACATTATCGTATGCTCATGAGAAAAACCCTTATATAAATGATGATCCTGGTCATTCCAAAATATCCCAAATCAAAATGATGAAGCTTCTCATCAAGATATGCTTACTACTCTTGATTTGTGTATCTGCATCAGGTTCGAAGCATATACTTCTACCAATAAATACATTAAAACCATATAGTTTCCATGATATATACTCATATATTGTTAAATATGATCAGGTTTTTCAGGTCTTCCAAGATTTCCGATGAAGCCTAAGGGCCAACCGTCTCCTCCAAGTGGAGCGCCACCTGGCTACCCGTGCCGAGATGTTTCTTATTGTGGACGAGATTGTGATTGTGATGTCAGAGAGCAACATTGTACGAATAGACGATGTTATTGTGGTGGTAAACTTTGCTAAGTCTCTCAGTGTAATTAGAGATTGTTTAGCGATGCATTAAGTCAATCTAAATAAAGTTCATGTTTTATATAAGGTTTTTGCATTCATTCTGGTGAACTAGAAGCGTGGTGGGATGGTACTGACTGGTGGATGGTGGATTGGTGGATGCTGGTGGTGGTGGGGGTAGCGACCCTGATAACGGGGTCCAAGGGACATCGCATCTGACTGGAAAATCTAATGTTGAAATATAAATCCGGTTTTTCGACCCAAAGAATCCGACCCGAATCCGTCCCGTTTTATGGCAATTGCCATTGGTTTCAATTGCCTTTGGGCAGTTTTGGGCTGTCTACCAACAAGAGAGAATATATTTGGTTTTGGCCATCTTCTTTGTTGGTACGAAATGTTATAACACACACATTCTCTATAATTGAAAGATCTCTGATTTTATCCGATTGAGGATTTAGATAGTACCATCTTAATACTTTAATATGTAAGTGATTACAAGACTTCAGAGTATTCCAAGCAATTAAAATCATAAATTTCTAACAACGGTGAGTATATTGTTTTCATCAACTTTGAGCGCAAATAACGATATACTCGTATAACATATACTTCAACATACCACGTAATACTGTTTACATTTTCCTTGATAAGCAAAACTTAAAAGGTATGAAGCTAAGGTTTATTAGCTTAAATAAGTTTGAATTTTCGAACTTATTAAACCAGAAACTCAAAACCCATTAAATAAGTTTTTCCGAATATTTCTACATATGGGTATGAATTAAAATCTAAATGACTAATGAACCAACGCGTGACCTGTGGAATTAAACGAAGCTCCAAAATCCGGGCCCAACTACGTTTTGAATGACATCTAATGGGTTTAACGTTGCTTATTAACTCTATCTCCCTTACCATTAATTTTTAGCATCGTATTTCATTTGAACACTTTTTCTTTTCTTGATCGTACTGTAACTCTTAGGCACGAGACTTTTTACCTACAAAAATATATTTTTATGCGTTTGGGCAGAAGGCGGTTTTGGGTGTAACCAGCCCTAATAAACAATATACAGTAAAAACTTTTTAAATTAATATTATTAGGTTGGATTTTTTTTTTTAATTTAGAGAGCTATAATTTATCGCTAAATTAATAATTATTAATTTAAAAAGTTTTTAAGTAATTACACTGACAAATTTTTTTTACGTTATAACGAACCTTGGGACTTAACGTAAATTAGTAACTACTAACTATTGTGTACATATGCATTGGAAATCAATAATGACTATTGAAATACAGTATATATAAACAAGATGAACAAATGTGTTAAATATATTTTTTTCGGTTTCTATGAATTATTAATTTAGGATTATCTTGGGACCGAAAATTATAAAGGAATTTCCCAAAAAAATATTATCTTATTATTTTATCGAGTTTTTCAATTTTTAACATTGGCCTAAGTCGGACCCGGATAAATTTATTATTATAGAGAATTTATTAATTTACTCAGTATTAATTTAAAGTGTTTTTACTGTATTTTACATCTATGATTACGTTTTTCAGGCATTTTAAGATTCCCAATGAAGCCCAAGGATGACCCTGTTCCTCTAAGTGGGCCTTCGGCCCTAGGCTAGCCATGCCAATTCTCATTTTCTCAACGGTATAAATTTCATTACCAAAATCACCCTAACAAGACGCTAGGGCGTTAAATTACATAATAATGTCAAAAACTACTCTAGGATTACACAACATCGATTAGGATGCTAGAGCCGTTTTAATCACAGCATCGAAGCTAAAAAAAAAATTGATGTAATCCGTTTAACTCAATGACAATTTTTTTTTTTTGGGGGGGGGGGGGGGGGGGGGGGGGGGGGGGGGGGATGTTCCATTAAGTCAAATAAAGTCTAAATTAAACATAGATTATCAAATGGGCATAAAAAGTCAAACGGGTTAAAACCTGATCCATAAACAAAGTCTAAAAACTAGATAAAAAACTTTAAATGCAAATAACTCTCAACTTCCCAAGTTAAGCCCATTCTAGTGCATCTCATTTTCTCACACGATCTTGGGCCTCAAGAAACAAAAGGGCTCGTTCTTCCACACTTGGGTCTGCATCATTTAGGCATGCATCATTTTCAGTACTCATACGAACTTAAAAGAAAAGATTAGTAGAAACCATTGTCAAGCATTACTCTTTCTCAGTCTCTCATCATCTTTCTTTATTATATAGAAGTTATTGTGCAACTTCCCATCCAGATTGCTAAAGCTAAGCATGCTATTATCACTATCCCAAAGAGTCAACACCAAATTCCAGGTGATGGTTTGGCTTACCATATATAGGCAATATGACACATTATATTTACAAATTCATCATTAATTGTGAGTGATATGATTACAGGAGGCAATTTATTGTACTTACCCACTTCCTACCCATCAAAATCATATATTTACTTTACTTCAGTATATAAACTATGATACGGGTCATTATTCGACACCCCAAATTTTAAAATGGTGAAGGTTATGATCAAGATATGCTTAATACTCTTGATTTGTGTATCCGTATCAGGTTCGAAACTATATACTTCCTCCGATTTAAAATAAGTGATACACTTTTCATATTTTGGTGTATCAGAATAAGTGATACACTTTGAAAATTTACCTTATTTGGTAAAAAGTAGTGGGATCTACACCCACTAACTAACTACTTTAATAAAGTGAAATGACATCTTTACCCTTACTTTTACTTTTAAACATCATTAACTTCACTATATCCAAAATTTGTGGGACCCATTTCTCACTAACCATCCAATTAATCTAATTTAATTATCATTATCATATTTTACCTCAAAAAACCGTGAAACTAACAATGTATCACTTATTTTAAATCGGAGGAAGTACTTTATAGTGGTATAAGAATTGGGAAATATAGAGAACTATATATTTGTATTTTTTGTATATCAATAAGGTTAAGAATTCATGGTAGGGTGATTTTCAAAAAATAGATCTAGTAAAAATCAAAATTTCAAAAAAAAAAAAACTTCATTTTCAAATATTTTCAAAATAAACTGTAAGACTTGTGCGACTCCATACAAAAATTGACAACTATGGGCCGGTTGCACAAAAAATTATCTGGTCGCACAAAAATATGGTTTGGTCAAACATCAGTCGCACAAATAATGTCTACTCAAACAAATAATATACGGGTCGTACAAAAAAACATCTACCTACCACATGGAGTCATATAGTCACACAAAAAGGTATCAAGTCGAACGGTTTATTTTGAGAAAGTCAAGTCACTCAAGTTATTTTTAGGAGGAAAAAAAATCTATTTTTAGTCTATTTCGGTAGTTAACTCTTTATAATATGTGAATTGGATATAATAACTGAAAAATGAGCGTGTCCTTATAAGTTATAACTTAGAAACACATAAACATAACAAAAGCTATACAGTTTTTAACTACTTGTCATGATATATATACTACTCCCTCCATCCCTAAATAGAATCCCTAAATAGAGTTCTCCCTCTTGGACATAACTTTTTAGGAGATAGTTAGTGGTGAAGTATTTGGTATTACTTTTGATTAAAATATAAGGCTTGATTGGAGAGAGAAAGTGTTTTAGGAGATAGTTAGTGGTGAAAGTATTGGTAATAATATTATTATATTAAGTGGGGCCCTTAAGTTTGAGAAATGAGAACTTTATTTAGGGACAAAACTTTAAGGAGAAATGAGAACATTATTTAGGGACGGAGGGAGTATTAATTTTTAACATGGGTAGGTTCTTCAGGTATTTCAAGATTACCAATGAAGCCAAAGGGGGCCGTAGGTTTTTCGGGTATTTCAAGATTTCCAATGAAGCCAAAAGGCCCGGTTCCACCAAGTGGGTCAACACCGCCTCACGATGCTTGTCGAGCGACTGAACATTGTCATAAAGATTGCCGATGTGATGTCACTGACCAACATTGTACGAACAGACGCTGTTATTGTGGTAGTGACTTTTGCTAAGTCTCTAAATGTAATTAGAGTTTGTTAAGCATGTATGCAATGCATTAGGTGAATCTAAATAAAGTTGACAAAAACTTCATGTTTTATACATGGATTTTGTACTCACTCTGCTCAATAATAGTATAAAACATACTTAAGTGTTGTTTGGTAAGATTCTTAATGATTCAGTTAAGATGACAGCCTCTTAATCGCACAGATTCAAAGCATTTGGTAATGCCTCTTAATCAGCCTCTGAATAAAAAATTCAATATATTCTGCCTCTTAATCGGACAGATGCTACCAAACAACACTCTAACCTTTTTAGTAACATTATTGTCACCTTTTTAGTGACATTTTCCGTACCTCCCGATCCCATCTCTCGAAAGAGATTAATAATGCAGAAAGTGAGAAATACAAAATTGTCCATAAATACACAATTTTCGATGGGGAAACTTTTGATCTTGTAGGTAAAACCCAAGTTTCCCATAAAACCTTAATACAACAAAATGATGGTTGTCCACACTCAAAAATGATGAATTGCAAAAATGTTGTAGCAGCTATTAATTATTATGCAGCAGAAACCTTACGATAGTTCCCTAAATAAACATTTTATTATCCTCCCACCCATTCTGATTTCATATTGTTTGAAAGTATAAGGTAAATGTCATACATGATAATATATTTTGGTCATTTTAAGCGAAAAATTATCTATGTAAAAAACGTAGAATTCAAAATACAATACATTTTCTATCGTTTACTCTAATTTCTATATTATAAAGAAAAATTAAGAGAAACCGAGAAAGAATCATGCTTAGACAATGTTTTATGATCGACTTTGTCATAATCTCTTCTTTTAAATAATTTGTTGCGACGACGGGTACCCGTACATATATTTAGTGGCGAATAAAATTGTCCGGTAACGATATGTAGTCGTCTTAGATACTTTACTTTAAATCAGTGCTAATAGAGACATCAATTGAAAGCCGATCGACTCACTTCAGTTTTGTTCAACCGTTTGCATGACCTTTCGATTTGGTGCATTCGCGGAACTAATGTTTCAGATAAGTGAAGTATCAAGCAACGAAAAATTAAGTTATTTAGTGGGTATTGATATTTGAGTATTGATATTTTGTGTGTGTTTTATGCGTTAAAGGGTATTGTTAGAATGAGTGTCAATGGGAGCGTAAAATGATAGATTCGGAAGAATTGTCGATTATTGTGACGGTTGATATCGTTACTAGAGATCAGTGTTTTTTTACTTTCCCGATTATCAATGCATTGACATGACACTGCAAGTTCCGAGCTCCTTCCTTTCGGAGTCAACATTACGTACTGAGTCAACGCATTCACACAACACTGGATCTGAGCTCCTTCCTTAATTACGTGAGTCAAAACTACTTTTATAAAGGTTTAATCAATTTCATTGGTTAACAAAGAAGATAAACACTCCACTGAAGTTTAACACTTTCTTTATGTTCTTCTTATTATGTATGCTACATACTGATGCTTTCGTTTCTGCATCAGGGAGATGTTTGAGTGACGAACAGCTGGTTTTGCTTCAGTTGCGGGACACACTTGAATTTGATCCCAAACTTTCGACCAAATTGGTATCATGGGATCAAAACAACACTGATTGTTGCATCTGGAGCGGTGTATATTGCAATAGTCAAGTAATTGGTCTGGATTTGAGCCATGAGAGGATATCTGGTGGCTCGAGCATTCTCTTTAATCTCAACAAGCTTCAGAATCTGAACATGGCATTCAATCATTTCAAATTCAATCCAGGTTTGGCAATCTTACTAATCTAGTTTATTTGAATATTCGTATTTTTCGGGGCAAATCCCTGGAGAATTTTCACAGATGATTAGGTTAAAAGTTCTCGATCTTTCTTCAAGGTCCTCTAATCGCTAAAACTTGAGAACCCAAATTTAGCCATGATTGTGGAGAACCTCAAACACCTTACGGATCTGTATCTAGATGGTGTAAATATTTCCGTACACAAGTTTGATTGGTGTCAAGTCTTATCATCATCATCCAGTTTGCCTAATTTGACAGTTTTGAGCCTATTGATGAATCCCTTCAAAAGATACAATCTCTTTCCGTAATCAATCTGTCCAGGAACAATTTGAGCACTCATGTTCCAGATTTCTTTGCAAATTTAAAAGTGCTTGATCTTCATGCTTGTAACTTGAATGGAAATTTCCCAAAACCGCCACCATTTGCTATCTATATCGATTACTCTGACAATCTTTTCAATCCCCGACAGCAACCTGAATTTGGCCATTTTCTTCTCTGTTTCTAGAAATTCGTTCAATCCCTCAAACCATATGCAATGCTAGTCGGCTGCAGGTTCTTGATCTGTCACACAACGGTTTTACCAGCATGATACCCGAATGTCTGATTGAATTTGGTAGGAATCTTCAGTCACTTAATTTAAGAAACAATAGTCTCGATGGCCCCATTGTGGGAACATTTACAAGAAACTGTACACTCTTGATCTCAATCAGAATTCTTTACACGGGAAGATTCCACAATCTCTTGCCAATTGTAAAAAGCTGGAGGTCTTAAACCTTGGAAACAACAAGATAAATGACACTTTTCCATGTTTTTTAAGAAACAACAGCAACTTGCAAGTTCTAGTCCTGCGGGCCAACATGGGGGGTTGCAATGTAATCTAACCCGTGAGAAACTACAGATCCTCGACATATCACTTAATGATTTCATTGGTGTTGTTCCACCCGATTGGTTTTTAAATTTGCATACCAAGAAGAAGCACTTGAGCTTTATGGTTCTAACTATCCATTGATATCTCAAGCAACCACTTTGAAGGAGAAATTCCAAGGTCTATTGGTCAACTCAAAGAGATATACTATCTTAATATATCTCATAATCATTTCACATCCCGTCATCCATTGGAGATTTGCATCAACTTGAATCACTTGATCTATCAACAAACAAACTAGTTGGTGAGATTCCTTCATCTTTTACAGGATTAGCATTCCTTTCTGTATTTAACGTGTCATGCAATCAACTGCAAGGTGAGATCCCAAAAGGGATTCAATTCCAAACCTTTGAAAACGAATCTTATATCGGAAACACAAGACTGTGTGGGTTTCCACTGAGCAAAAGTTGCATGCACCAACGACTTCACCACCATCCATAGATCATAGGACCAGGAATTTGGATGATTTTATAAGCGTTGGATTAGGATTAGTTATTTTCATTTCGCCACTTGTATTTTCTAAAAGGTGGCACGGATGGTATTTCAAACATGTGGATCGCATATTCTTCAACAAATTGCATCAGTATTATGAAAGAAGAAATCGTATGATGAGAGCATACAGAAACCCAATTCGAAGACTTTAGTGATTACTGATGTGTTGTTTGACTCAACTACCATGAAACATTGGATGAAATTAGTGAATCATAGTATATATTTATGTATTATTAAATGTGACCATGTTCTATATATATTTTCAGTTTGATTGTCACAATAGCATATATAATGGAAACTAAATCCTAAATCAATGTGTTCATTTCAGTATTGTTATTGTTACCTGATGGAGCACTTTTCTAAGTTATGGACTGTTAGAATATTCTAGATGATATTCTTTGAGATTTGATGTGTCAAAACTTGGAAACTACAAGAACCTAAATTGAAGATATGGAAGTCAATATTTGAATAAAAGATTTAGGAGATAATCATAAATGTAAAAAGATATAGTATATCTTTATTGATTTAAAAAGATTTAGAATTATCTTTTCCTTGTAAGTCTTAGGTTTTCTAGTATATAAAGAAACCTAATGACATAGAATTAGATGTTCTTGAAACCCACGTTTTAACGTGTATGTGTGTGTACTCTAAGCCTCAAGGTCGTTTGATCCTGTTAACCAAAACCGTTCTACATATTTATATGTAGAATTGGGGCTTTTAGTAATCATTGTATATAAAGATGATGATGAAACCTTGTTTAGCAATACAAATATGTTTATATAATTCCGCAAGTTTGTTATTTGTATATGCTTATTCCAGATAAGAACTAACTATTCTTGAGCCTAAAGATCGACGGTTATATAGAGTTGTTCTAAACTCAGCAATTGGTATCAGAGCGAGGTGGCTCCAGATCTGGAATGAAACAAGGATCTATCGATAATTACAGGAAGAATCAGACATATTTGAAGACGGATTTTAATTGTTTATGTTCTTATGAACAAATCTACCATTTGAGAGGTAACGATTTTTTTTGTTAATCCTTTTACTACCAAATTGTTGGAATTGGTGAATGTGGGAGACTGCATAAGTTATAGATTACTATGCCTACAATTTAAGAAGGAAGTTGAATATTTGATTTTTTAACGTGGATCTCATAATTCAAAAAGGAGGTAATCAATTTGTAATTACCACGCCTTCTAAGAAAAAGAAAAGAGGCGCAGGTTATTTTTTTGTGGACGCAAGAATTAACATGCAGAAACAAGGGACAGACATCATTAGTTACTACTGGTATATCGTTTGTTGATGCTGAATTATTATTAGTTACCACTGGTCATTAAAAGTTACTATTGATCAATATTACTACTGATCAGTAGTAAATGAGTAGTAAATTACTACTGGGCAGTAGTAAAACAACAAATTGCTACTGATCCATGTCAACTTTTACTACTGATCCATACTATACTTTTACTACTGATGAAAGGAATTCGTTCAGTGAATGGACAAATATTGACAATCAAGTTGGATTGTCACAACCCAATATTGAATCCAGTTCAGGCCCAACATCTCCACAACCAAATAATTTGGAAAGCCCAAATATCTTACAAATCAGTCCACAACAAAAGATTGACACATGGGATACTTGTTGACGCAACAAATTAGTTGGAATCATTTTAATACTGATTCATTTTTACTACTGCTATTCAACTACTTCTGTTGAATGAACAAGGAAGAAAATTTTACTACTGATCTATAAAAAATACTACTGATCAGTAGTAAATGGGGAAATTAGCTTATTAAAAATTACTACTGATCAGTAGTAAATAAAGAAAGTAGTGTTCCGAAGTTGTTACTGATCAGTACTGAAGTAGACTTTTTGCTACTGATTTCTTCCTTACAACCGATACATCAAATTTTGGAAAACATGACACACACCATGTTCATTTCATACTACGGTTTATTGATTGTATTCGGTTAATCACTTGTTAATTTCTATTCTTGATAAAAAGAGAATAAAAATAACTTGTGATATTAATGTGAAACGAATCACATTATTCACACACACAGGTTGAAGGCTTGATGAAGATAAAGGAAGATGGTTTGTTTGTTACATATTTAATCTTTATCAGTTGATTACAGAAGATAATTGATTATATTTTATTTGAAGAAGAAGTTGAAAGTCTTACTAAATAAGATGTTATGTATTGTTGTAACTGCAATTCAACACTCTTAACGAAAAGATCTGTTGAAGGCTAAGATAAGAAAGTCCCTCATACAAGATATGATGTTGCCGATTACTATATTTAGACGGAATGTGATGCATAGTTTGAGTTTCTACTTCAACTTCAAATAGAAGATAGTTGGTTTTCAATGTGATTGATATAGTCTTAAAGAACACAAGAATGATAACACACTTTTAGGGGAAGAAAAAGTGTTGATCATTCAAGGGGAAGTTCAAGTTTCTCGGATTTATTTGATTATGTCAAAAAGGGGAAGAGACTTGAAGATTCCTAGCTAATTCTACAAGTTATAAGTTTTGTCAAATCAAATAGGGGAAGATTGTTAGGAATATTCTAGATGATATTCATTGAGATTTGATGTGTCAAAACTTGGAAACTACAAGAACCTAAATTGAAGATATGGATGGAAAACCTTGAAACCATTGTACAAGATTGTCTGAAATACCTAACAAATCAAGGAAAGATCATGTCATATATGAAGAAGCACATTAACACCATCAACAAGAGAATGAGAATGTATGAGCACAGGCTTCTTCAACAAACAAAGATCATAAGGAAATTGAAAAGGAAGATTGATAATAGTGAAGCTCCACCAGTTGAGCTCACTAAGGGGGAGAAGGACAACATTCAAAGTATGATAGATGAATCCATTGCAGCAGCAGCAACTTCTCTCCTCAATCTCAAAGAAACAAAAGTTGATGAAGGCCAGGTTAATGATGAAGGCCTAGAAACGATGAATATTGATGATGAGGCTACTACTACTGCTCCTATGGAAGAACAAGCTCAACAAGAAGTATCAATATTTGAATAAAAGATTTAGGAGATAATCATAAATGTAAAAAGATATAGTATATCTTTATTGATTTAAAAATATTTAGAATTATCTTTTCCTTGTAAGTCTTAGGTTTTCTAGTATATAAAGAAACCTAATGACATAGAATTAGATGTTCTTGAAACCCACGTTTTAACGTGTATGTGTGTGTACTCTAAGCCTCAAGGTCGTTTGATCCTGTTAACCAAAACCGTTCTACATATTTATATGTAGAATTGGGGCTTTTAGTAATCATTGTATATAAAGATGATGATAAAACCTTGTTTAGCAATACAAATATGTTTATATAATTCCGCAAGTTTGTTATTTGTATATGCTTATTCCAGATAAGAACTAACTATTCTTGAGCCTAAAGATCGACGGTTATATAGAGTTGTTCTAAACTCAGCATTGACTTAATTATGCTGTCCGAAAGTTATTCCGGCCAATCCGACTTGCACAACACTACAAGAAAAGCAATATTTAGTGACTCTGTTTTAATATACGACACACAAAAATTGAAAAATGTGTCACCGGATTATAGTGACAACTTTTGCTATAGTGTAGGAAAATTCAACATTAGTAGATCATAATAATCAATCCCAAAAGTCATACCATGGTCTAAATTATGTTTTTTAACAGTAAAGAGAAAAGCTAAATCTTGAGCTAATCATCCATGGCAATCAAACAAATATATATGTACTTCCTCCGATTCAAAATAACTAAGAGCACTCCCAACGGCCGTTAGTTTGCAAGTGAGTTTGAGTGGCGAGATCCAAACCATTAGCACGGGACCGCCAGTGGTCTCGCCACTTTGCCTTCCGCCAGTGTGGAGACGAGAGGGGAGGAGTTCGTGAGTTGGTGGGTGGGCCCAAAGGGGTATTTTGTGTGTGTGTGTTTTGTAATGGTGAGTCCCAAAAAATTAAAGGGAATAGGTATTCTTGGCATGAGTACGTTAGTTTCATGTGGGTTGGAGGGTGAGCTGACGTGCCGCTGATTTGGCAACAACTGACGGTATAAGTTTGTGTAACGGGTTGGGAGTGGTCTAATACACTTTGGGTTTCACGGTTTTTGATGCAAAAAGGTATGATGATAGTTAAATTAGATTAATTGGATGGTTAGTGGGGAATGGGTCCCATACTTTTTGAATAAAGTGGGGGTTAATGATGTTTAAAAATAAAAGTAAGGGTAAATGTGTTATTTCACTTTGTTAAAATAGATAGTTAGTGGGTGTGTGTGTGTCGGTGTGTCCCACTATTTTTTGTCAAATAAGGTAATTTTTTCAAAGTGTATCGCTTATTTATTTACCATAGCTAAAAAGGAAAGTATATCACTTATCTTGAATCAGAGGAAGTATAAAAACTAGCGTGGCGTTAGAAAAATAGTACAAATCAAAAGAAGAGATAAATGATTACAACATCATATCTATCCTAGTAAATTATTACATTTACCTCTATATTCAATTAAGTGATTTAATCCAATTGCATTTGTTTAACTTAGGAGCACCATCTTTTAGGAGCACTCACAACAATGTTTTCTATTAACACTACAATAAACGCACCCTATCCCGACTATACGAAAAGTTGGACTGTAACAGAATTCTTAAAATCTCCAAACTCTACATCATTAGCAACCAATTCATCAAGCAGTATGCTCACCTTTTTCAACACGGGTGACCTAACCTTATATTGGAAAGCAGTACTCTTTCTCAGTCTCTTATCATATTTCTTTATCATATAGAAGTTATTGTCCAACTTCCCATCCAGATTGCTAAAGCTAAGCATGCTATTATCACTATTCCAAAGAGTCAACACCAAATTCCAGATGATAGTTTGGCTTACCATTTTTAGGCAATATGACACATTATATTTACAAATTCGTCATTAATTGTGAGTGATATGATTACAGGAGGCAATTTATTGTACTTACCCACTTCCTACCCATCAGAATCATATATTTACTTTACTTCTGTATATAAACTATGATACGGGTCATTATTCGACACCCCAAATGTTAAAATGGTGAAGGGTTTAATCAAGATATGCTTACTACTCTTGATTTGTGTATCTGCATCAGGTTCGAAACCATACACTTTATAGCGGCACAAGAATTGGCAAATATAGAGAATTATATGTTTGTATTTTTTTTATATCAACAAGGAATTAAGAATTCATAATAGGCTGATTTCCAAACAAATATGTAGTAAAAATTAAAATTCCCAAAAAAAAATTTACTTTCAAATATTTCCAAAATAAACAGTGCGATTTATGCAGCTCCACACAAAATTTGACAACTGTGGGGTTGGTCGCACAAAAGATGGTGTGGTCGCACAAAAACCAGGTTTGGTCATACATCAGTCGCACAAAAAATATCTGCTCCCACAAAAAATGTCCGCTCGCACAAAAAGTATCAAGGTCGTACAAAAAAACATCAAGTCACAAGGTATATTTTGGGAAAGTTAAGTCACACAAGTAGTTTTTGAGAGGAAAAAAAATATTAACTCTTCATAATATGTGAATAGGATATAATAACTGAAAAATGGGAGTGTCCTTATAAGTTACTCTCTCCATCCCACAAAAAAACTTCTCATTTTACTCTAAATTTTTGTCCCACAAAAAACTTCTCATTTCCCATATTTGATGGGCTCCACACAATAAAAAACTATTATTACCAAAGACCTCACCACTAATATCCACTAACTATTTTTCTCCTCCAATCCAACCTTATATTTTAATTAAAAGTATTATCAATGACCCCACCATTAACTATCACCTAAAAACTTGTGCAAAACTAAACGAGAAGTTTTTTGTGGGACGGAGGGAGTATAACATAGAAACACATAAAACATAACAAAAACTATGTAGTTTTCAACTACTTGTCATGACACATACTCGAATTTTTTAACATGGAAAGGTTTTTCAGGTTTTTCAAAACTTCCATTGAAGCTAAAGGGCCGGGTAGATTTTTCAGGTATTTCAAGATTTCCGATGAAGCCGAAGGGCCCGGTTCCACCAAGTGGGCCATCACCGCCTGGCTATGCTTGCCAAGCGACTGAGCACTGTCATAAAGATTGCCGATGTGATGTCATTGACCAACATTGTACCAATAGACGTTGTTATTGTGGTGGTCACTTTGTACTCATTTCTATTTAGTTGTTTTCTTACTATTTATTGCCGCATCAAGGAAAGATGAAATATTTTCTGTTAATACTCTTTATTCCCACATTTTTTGAATCCGGCGTCGGGTAAGTATCTATATGTTTTTTTTTTTGAACAGCAAACAAAGGATTAAGGACGGGAGCTTCGGCAATGCCATCACCCCCGACCCAAAACCCCGAAGAACTAACATTAAACAAAGCTAGCAAGGGGCTAGCACCACAAATACAAAAGAGTTCATAAACAAGAAAAACAACGAGAAAACAAAACTCCTAAAACCCAACCCCTAACATACACCCCAAGTGCAGCATCTAACAAGGAAAAAAACACGATTTAGGATCCGATAACCAAGCACCCCAATGATTCGCCGAAAGCTTTTCGGGAGCCCTGCATTTTATCCAAGCAAAGGACATCACCTGAATATTACTTAAAACATCCGCCACCCGGTCGGATCTCCTATTGTCATTCCGAAACACCTTAGATACTTTTGCTAAGTATCTATATGTAATTAGAGGTTGTTAAGCATGTATGCAATGCATTAAGTGAATTTAAATAAAGTTAAAAACTTCATGATTTATGCATGGATTTTGTATTCACTCTACTGAATAAAATATGACATGAGTAATATTAGAGCATCTCCAATGTTAGCTTTTTTAAAAGCTTTTTACTATTACAATAAGTCTTTACATGACTTTTTACCATTGCAATGACAAGCTTTTTTAAAAGCTTACTGGAAAGATTTTTTTTCTACTAACCTTTTAACCAACTTTCAGTGTTTGTCTTTTTTAGTCCTCATATTTAATAATTTTTTATTTTAAACCTTAGATATAGTATATATAAATTCTTTATTATATATTTATTAGTTAATAAATAAATTATGTAATATTTAATGTTAATTATTATAATATTTTTATATGAGACATTAAAAAATATATTATATTTAATAAGATGTTAAAAAATTATCAAATTATATATAGGGGGTATTTATAAAACATTTGAGATAGATAAAGGTAAATTAGAAATATTGTAAAAGAAAACGCTTTTAGAAAGATTAACCATTGGAGATGTTATTTATGAAAAGATTTTTAGTTAGTGAAATGTTGATGTGGTAAAAGTAATAAGCTTTTAAGAAGTTAACTATTGGGGATGCTCTTAAGTGATGAATTGCTAATATGTTGTGTAGCAGCTATTAATTATTATGCAGCAGAAACCGTACGATGACTATCAACGAATTCTCTAATTAATAAACACTTTATTATGGGAAGTGATTTTCACACAACTTTTATTTTATTCACCACAATCAATTAATCATTACTTCGTATTTTTGTACAATTAGTTGTAAAAAACTAGTAGGTTTACCCGCGCGATGCCGCGGGAGATTTTCATATGGTATCCAAAATACTATTTACTGATATTCATACAACACCTGAAAGATCATTTTATACTAAGAAAAAGAAATATGAGTTCCAACATATTTCTGATACCATAACTTTCAAATATATATATACTAATTTAATATTAGATGTCTGCCTATAATTAAAAACATAACGTGAGTTCAAATATATTTCAAATAAGAAAAGAAATCCCTTAAGGTCACAAAGGTTCATCTGCGTCGAATCCAGAATATTTGCAAAATATGTGATTGTCTGGTATTAGTCGGCTCATAAAGTGAGTCAGAACTCAAGTTAAAAAGAATAGGAGAAATGGACATGTCAAGTTAAAATCAAAGAATGATGTTAGAAAAAAGAATTAATATATTACCTATGTTATTTTTAAATGAATAGCATGATGATGTAGGAATAAAAATTAGATATCAAAATGAGTTGTGAAACTTTTAAATGGAGATGGTAATATTAAAAGGCGAGGGATGTCTTAAAAGTAAAAAAAAAAAAAAGTACTATAATATTCTTGATAGCATCTTTTGTAATCTGATATATCTTGTTGGAAAAATATAGAAATTGCTTTTGTAAAAGAGACAAAATCGCTTGCAAGTCAACATATGCGGCTGAGAAGAAAAAAGTCACCTGCCTAGTTGCCACTATTCATGTAAACGTAAATGTATTATATATAACTAGCTACAAAACCCGCCCGATGGGCGGGTATGCTGTAAATTTTAGTATGTAGAAAATTGTCCAAAAACTTTATATATTTCTAAATGACATAATAATCGATAGATGTGATGATGATTTTGTACAAAAAAACGGTAAATGAAGAAATGTTACACGGGCATTTTATTAAATGAAGAATCCAGCTTTTTATGCCGTAATCCGTAATATCTGAAGTCTGGTTCCGTTGCACAATCCAGCTTTTTATGCCGTAATCATAGAATGCCGGTTTTATGGAAATTATATTGAGTCGTGTATCACTTCTGAATAGTTATTTATTAGTTTCCTTGTATGTAGGAAGCCGTATTTAAATATTTATTTGTTTCCTTGTATGTAGGATCTTTTAAATGGTTATTTATTTGTTTCCTTGTATGTAGGAAGCCGTATATGGAGCATATGAATGTAGACTGTAAGCCGTACCAGATTCGTTTGCCGTATATGGAGCGTATGAATGTAGACCGTAAGCTGTACCAGATTCGTTTGTATTAGTGCAAATGACGTGGACCAATCAGGGAATTCCAAGTGGCATTATGGACGAATAGGAATGCTTGGAATTGCCATGGTGTCAAATCCTCT
Source organism: Calendula officinalis (assembly GCA_963853835.1). Lineage (NCBI taxonomy): Eukaryota > Viridiplantae > Streptophyta > Magnoliopsida > Asterales > Asteraceae > Calendula > Calendula officinalis. The sequence continues at coordinate 18,100,476 of OY970824.1, read as the reverse complement.
TCAAATTTAGGCCTCATATATAGGGTAGGATTGCAATGTATTTTGTCCCTCGAACATCTCTGATCTCCCTGAGGCGGAAAAAACATGCAACAATATTAAAAAAATGGTAAGAATAATAATAAAAATGAAGGTGTTCTAGTTTTTTTTTTTTCATGTTAATTGAAGCCTTGAAGGTATTAAAGTTTTCATGTTAGCTGAAGGTATTAAAGTTTTTTTTATGAATATATTTGGGGAATTTTTTTATTGTCATTGTTGTAAAGTTTTCAGTTATATTTTTGTTACATGAAAAGCATAATAGCTTTAATTGTCAATATAAAAATAAAAATAAAAATTTGAGTATCTAAATAGAAAATTCTGAAATATTCAAAATGTTTTGCAAAAAATATATATTTTTTCTGAAAGTTTTAGAAGGAAATTTTGTTTGATGTAGATTAAAAGAGAAATAAACACAAATAATACATATTAACTAACTAGAATACCAGGAACGATTTTTTTAATTATCATGGATTCAATGAATACCAGAAATCATGATGTTTTTTTTATCAATCAAACATAGATTCTATGAATTGATAGAAAAATATGAAATTTCATCGAAACCCAACCCATCTCAATGAAACCATAAAATGGACCTAAAAAGACAAATGAGCCGAAAACATACCCGCAAATAAAGTCCAAATTTTGGAGGGAAAAAAACTTTAAAAAGCAAATTACTCATAAAAACAATATTTTTGGGCCAAATAGTTTCATATGACCTATGGTTGTTTACCATAACGTTCTTCTCGTTGTAAATTTCGATTTAAATAGTTACGGTAATGAAATAAAGATCCATAGCTCAAGATATACAAATTTAAATGCAGGGATATATGTAAAAACAAAAAGGTAGCATGGTTGGACCCACGTCACAATTACTATGTAATTTGTTTTGCGAATAGACATTATCGATCATCATTTGTGCCGGTCAAGTTTGTATGTGTCACGTGTGTTATCTTGAAACCAACTTCACACCTTTTTTTTTCTTGCCAAACCATGTCTTTGTCACATCTTTTTTGTTAAACCATGTCTTTTTCATATCGGGCCAATCGGTCCCCATCATCTTCCCTTTCCTCGATGGCGACAATAATACAAAATTCATCTTATTACGTTACTTATAAAGTGATTATGTGATTGAACTATTGAAACTAAATACGCAACTACAACTAAACGAGTTATGAAAATAACGAGAGCATGTGATTGTGTTTCACGATGGATATGCAAAGATACACATCATAGTTTTAAAAAAGTAATATATTCATATAAGGTATATTTCTTCCCTAGTAAATGTTATTTAAGTAATGTCTAAGTGTGTTTTGAGTCTCTAAAACCTAATACATGAATATTATTAAATTTATAATAATAGATGTTGAATACTGATTATTAACCATATAATTACTTCTATTACTACTGATGTAATATTTAATTAATTCACTTATCAACAATCAATTAATAATCATAATTAAAATAAATAATCAAAATGTTTATTTTACATGGGGGACCTAAATTGAAATTGTTTCGTCCCAACTCCCAACCTCTCTGCCAGCATGCCAGCAGGGCTTTGATAAGTATTTACTCAAACAAGAAGCAAATTGATTGGGTCAAGTGGTCAACTCCTGCTACACGTCTACCAATTTCTTCATTCGAAATCGATTAGGATTTAGGTCAACTTCAGCTTGCACGATTGCACGAATTCAAATCCACCGATCTCTTCAATTTTGTTCCAGTGAACAACATTGAGAGTTGACTGAAATCCATCCGGATCACAGGCCGGCGATCATGGCAACTAAGAAAAATCTGACCACGACTAACTACCTCCGTCATATGGACTCAATGGCGACTCTGCCATCGGGTGCCGGCAAGATACCGGAGCTGAACGCCGTGATACTCGGTGAATCTCTTGCATCCGAGGAGCACGATCTCATCTTTCCGAGTGACGATTTCTCCAAACAGGCACTTGTTCCCTCTCCTAAAAAGGTATCTCTTAAACCTGAACGCTATACTGTTTAATTTTTGATCCGTTCGAAAATTTAGAGTGTTTTTAGAGTCAGATTTCTATGTTTTGAGCTAAATGGATATTTTTTATTGTAAGTATTGAGAGAGATTATGGCTATAGTAAACTGTAAACTTAGATTACAATGATAAATTATCTATATGATAAACTTTGGAAAAACTAGAATAAAATTAATTTAATAAAATTGATGATCTGTGGCAATATTCCAGTACTTGGAGATGTACACGAGGTCAATCGAGGATCCTGCTGGCTTTTGGTCAGATATTGCATCGGAGTTCTATTGGAAAGAGAAATGGGGTAAACAGGTTTACTCAGAGAATCTGGATGTGACAAAAGGGAATATCAACATTGAGGTAAGTAATTCTCTAATTTTTTCTTAAGGTTTTTGCTTGTTTTATCTTAAATCACACACATAACAAGTGATTAGCGATTTCTATCTATCTACACAGTGGTTCAAGGGTGGTATCACCAACATCTGCTATAACTGTTTGGATAAAAACATAGAGTCTGGGAATGGTGATAAAATTGCACTTCATTGGGAAGGAAATGAGCCTGATGTTGATGGCTCATTGACATATAAACAACTGCTTGAGAGAGTTTGCCAGGTTTTATGCTTTATCAACTTCTTTATATAATCTCAGATTTTAAAAATTTTGTGATTCAATGTCACATTCCATCCATCCTTGTGACAGCTTGCAAATTTTCTGAAAGAAAATGGTGTTAAAAAGGGCGATACTGTAATTGTTTACTTACCTATGATCATGGAACTGCCAATCACAATGCTGGCATGTGCTCGTATTGGTGCTGTTCACTCGGTAAATATCTTGTACATCCTATAATTGATGAATTTGTATAATTATTTAACAGTGATTTGTGTTTTATTTTCAGGTTGTTTTTGCTGGATACTCTGCAGAATCACTTTTACAAAGAGTTATGGACTGCAAACCCAAGATTGTGGTAACTTGTAATGCAGTTATGAGAGGGAAAAAAATAATTAACCTTAAAGACATTGTTGATGCTGCACTCTCAGAATCATCTCAAAATGGAATATCTGTAGGTGGGAAATCATATTCATGAGCTATATATATAGGTTTAGGTTTCATTGGTGGTTTCAAGATACATATATTTACCTCTTATTGACATTTTTTCTCTGGGTCATAACATAAACAGATTCATGTTTGACATACGAAAATGAATCAGCCATGAAAAAGGAAACTACTAAATGGCAAAAGGGAAGAGATATATGGTGGCAGGTATATGGTTTATTTAGAGACTTTATCTTTTTCTTTTTTTCTTATTAACTTTATTGACTTTCAGGATGTTGTTCCTAAATACTCTACTAAATGTGATGTGGAGTGGGTTGATGCTGAAGATCCACTTTTTCTTCTTTATACTAGTGGAAGCACCGGAAAGCCTAAGGTTTTAATTTTTAATCCCCTAAAATTCATTTTTTTATTGTTTTTATGATTTGTGGTTGAGTTTTTTAACGAATCATACTGTTGCATTTGATAGGGTGTTCTGCATACTACAGGAGGATACATGATATACACTGCAACAACATTCAAATATGCATTCGACTACAAAGAATCTGATATATACTGGTAAATCTTCATTTCTGAAATTTTAGTATTTGATTAATCTTTTTGATTAAACATGTAATTATAAAACTAATTTCCTGTGAAACTGTAGGTGTACAGCTGACTGTGGTTGGATTACTGGACACAGTTATGTTACTTATGGACCTCTGCTTAATGGAGCAACAGTTGTACTTTATGAAGGGGTAAATTAATTCAATTATTTTTGTTTCATATCATACGTTTTTGGCATATAAATTCTTTTTGAAACAATAAATAAATAAATGGTAATTACAGGTTCCTAATTATCCAGATTCTGGACGATGTTGGGACATTGTTGACAAATACAAAGTGACAATATTCTACACTGCTCCAACACTTGTGCGGTCTCTTATGCGTGATGGCAATCAGGTAATGAAGATAATACTTTCTTTTTTAATTTCTTTATTATCTGGAAAATAATATTTAATTTATTTTGTGTTGTTAATCATGCAGTATGTTACTCGTTATTCTCGTAAATCTTTACGGGTTCTTGGTAGTGTAGGAGAGCCAATTAACCCAAGTGCATGGAGGTTTTTTTCCCAAATTCTTTTTTCAGATGATTTTTTTTATTATATATTTATATGCAATTCATGAAAAAATTCCAGGTGGTTTTTCAATGTAGTTGGAGATTCAAGGTGTCCAATATCAGATACCTGGTGGCAAACAGAGACAGGGGGTTTCATGGTATACACACACTCATGTTAATTAATTTTTCAGTTTAATTGTATAATTTTTTAATTAATATTGTCTTCAGATTACTCCAATACCGGGTGCTTGGCCTCAAAAACCTGGTTCTGCTACTCTCCCATTTTTCGGGGTTCAGGTATTTTACAGAAAATATGAAAAATGAATATGTTTTCGCGATTTTATTTATTTAAAAAATTTAAATTTGCAGCCTGTGATAGTGGATGAAAAAGGAAAAGAAATTGATGGTGAGTGCAGTGGGTATTTATGTGTTAAAACCTCATGGCCCGGTGCATTCAGGACTTTGTATGGTGATCATGAGAGATATGAAACAACTTATTTTAAGGCCTTCCCGGGATATTATTTTAGTGGTGATGGATGCAGTAGGTAATAAAAATATATTTATTTTATTTTATTTTTTTATATATATTTTCAAGTATGCAATTGACTAGAATGTAAATTTTGTTTCAGGGACAAGGATGGGTATCATTGGCTTACAGGAAGAGTTGATGATGTCATTAATGTCAGGTATTAAATTAAACCATTTATTAATTTACACTCAAAGTGGCTTCTGATTAACTATTATATTAAATCTCGATTTTAATTTAAAATTTGTTATATGAACAGTGGACACCGCATTGGTACTGCAGAAGTTGAATCAGCTCTAGTTTCACATCCTCAATGTGCTGAAGCAGCTGTTGTTGGTGTTGAACATGAGGTAGCTTTCTTTCTGAATTATTATGACCCGTTTTCTAATAAATGGGTCGATTTGGGTTTCATATAATCTCAAATGGGTCAAATCAAAATAGTTATTGTAAAATTGTTGTTTTATTATCATGTTTACTGCATTAACTATTTATAAAAAATGGTCAAAGCAACCTGACCTGGCCCGTTTCAACCTGAAACAGTAATGTAATTAATCATTTGTTTAATTTTAGGTGAAAGGGCAGGGGATATATGCATTTGTTACTCTAGTTGAAGGTGTTCCATACAGTGAAGATCTCCGTAAAAGCCTCGTGCTTGTCGTCCGAAACCAAGTAATTATTTTTATTTTTTTCGCCTTTTAACTTTGCATAATATTGTTATCTACCCACTTATTTTACTAACATAAATAAACAAAAATAAAATTATTATCAGATTGGAGCATTTGCAGCTCCTGACCGAATTCATTGGGCCCCGAGTCTTCCAAAAACAAGAAGTGGAAAAATAATGAGAAGAATATTGAGGAAAATTGCTTCTCGCCAGCTGGACGAATTGGGTGACATCAGCACATTAGCAGATCCAGGTGTTGTTGATCAGCTTATTGCTCTTGCTGATTCCTAAATCTCACTTGATTTTATTGTTTTAAATATATAAACCGTTTTCATATCTTTTTTGTCCATGACATCACATGTTATAAAGGTTTTCAGCAAGTTTGTATCAATAAATGGCGACTGAATTACAATGTAACTATCACTAGATTTAAAATTTTAAATTAAAATTAAAAATAGAAAATTCCAGGTGGCAAGTTGATTAAGGTCCACCCTCCTGTCTTGTTTTGAGCACAAGTTCTTCTGTTGTGGTGCCAATGATTTCGTTTGATCGTTTAAGACCAGCAGAGTAATACCTTCCTATTTGATCCTAAATTAAGAAACATGTATCATAATAATAAGAATATAACTACTTGTGAATAACTAACTACCATTAGTATATAATGTCACCTTAGAAATAATGCCCAATAATTGTAATTTGTGTACTGCATCATCTACATCAAAGTTGCATCTTTCACCAAACTCATCCTTTAGTAATTCCTCACATTTTTTATCAAGTTCCTGTAAACCATCGTCACAAAAACACGTATGCAAATTTGGTACTTAATGAGGAATTAAGCAATACCTTTAAAGTTGCTTTGCCCTGTTCCATTAATACAAAGAATGAAATAATCACCTCTTTTACCTGAAATTAAATATTTGCTTAAGTCTCTTTGTATAGGAAATATTTGAATTTTTTAAGATTAATTTACAATGCTTAATTACTTCTTGTTGAATGACATCATCACACAAATGAAGAAGAGTGCCTTTTCCACTATCAAGTTGTTTGTCATACATGAACTGTGTAATTAAGTTCTGATATGTTTCCATGTTTGCCTGAAACCTACATTCAGTTGTTCCCAGAGTGTTAACTAAAACCATAGATTATAAAATGTATCTGATTATACATGTTCTATTAGTGTAGCCAAAATTACATCAAAAGGTAAGTTTGAAGTAAGATACACACAACAATAGAATGTGTATAGTTGGATACATTTCTAGTATTTTATTGAATAAAAAGACTTACGTAAAGTATATTTTGGCACAATAACCAACTATTGTGGAAACAACCGCAACAATGACCCAAAAGTCAGCTTGAGGCGTCTCGATAGAACCAGTGGCAGCTCCCTGAAATTAGGGAAAAAGAAACTCAAATAAACACTAAATAGAAAAAACAGTGAACTAAATGAATAACATGAATTAAACAACTAACCAGCCCGAGTACAGCAGTAACTAAAAATTTCACCCAATCCATAGGGGTTAAACTCGGATTTCTCTTCTCTGGCTGCACGTAGCATCAAAAGATTCTCACTGGTCAAACTCAAATTCGAAGAACAAGTCAAATGAGAGAGATGAGGGAAAAGTAGTTAACTAACGAGGACTATTTCCATATCTGCCATTGGGATGTGTTTTAAATGTTTGACGTATATTCCTCGTTCCTTTTTCGTCTGGGTGCCAGCTCGCCTGCGTATGAATTTATAAAATTATGAAATTTGATTGATGGAATTATGAGAGTTAACAAATATGATTAAAATTGTGATGTGTACCTGTAAACGACGATTATCCTGTCGAATGTAGGTTCTTGAATTGTAATCTTACTTGACAAATTCTGTAAACTGGTAAAATGCAATTATTATCAGCGTGTAAACTACATGAAAATGTATCTAACTATACAAAAATTGCTATTATATGTATTTGAATATAAAATCTACCTTTTGATATAACAAAATTTCAAAACTTACCTTTTGATGTAATCTGGTTACATCTAATGGTTGAAAAATGACGTAAGTTGGTAACATAAAAATGGTAAAAATAAAAATGAATCACATCTAACAATAGCAATTCGAGTATAGCTGGATACAGTTCCATATAGTAACTTAAAACAATAACACGGACATTAATTTACAACCTGAAATCCAGATTTTCTATGCGGATCCGCTCGACATACAAGTCGTGTTGAAGTTCTTCGTTTGTAATTTTATCATCTTTCTTCATATCTTTCATGAATTTCTCGGGTGGTGTTGTACTTACTTTTCTAGGAAAAAACTTTTCTAGCCTGCAAACACAATAACACGTTATCATAATTGTTACACACATGTGGAGTTCAATTTTGTTAGTAGTAATTAAACTAAGATTAGTAGGAAAACTTGCTTAGTTACTCTCATAATCCATGCCCATATTCGTGCAATGATTATGTCCACCTTCTCCAAGATAAAGTAATCAGTCGTTCGATCGATTCCAATTCCACGTCGAAAGATTATATACTTGAAACAATATTATTTTAATATAAGAAAAAATTAAACACATGTTTTTTATTTTGATAAAAATGTATGCTACAGACTATATACCTTGTCTGCAAAATCAGGAAGGTTTTCTTGAGGATGCTCCTTAAAGTACCTCTTTAATAAGTTGTTATCAAGCTACAATTAAAAATATGATATCATATGATATAAACATAATATTTGGTGGCAGTAAGTGCGTCAACAGAGATAGGAATACTTTTTTAAAAGAAATAAAAATATATATTAAAGTGCATGTGTAAGAAACCTTTGATTCATCAACAGAGATGGGAAGATTAAGAAGATATTGCCCTGATTGTGCAACAGCAATCTCCTCATTTGTAGCAATCTTAAAATTACTCTTTTCCATAACCTACATTAATTAATAATTTGATATATGTACTTCAAATTAGGGTTCTGTTCTGTGAAAGATGATACCTTAAACATATAGCTTAAGAAGTTTAGCTCAAGATTATCGATCTCTTCTGAGGATAAACTCTGTTGCTCTAACTTCTGAGCCCCATAAACAGGATCAAAGAGCGCATATAGTTGCTGCAAGTGATGAATTAATTATTACTGTATTTAGAAATTAAATGGTAGCTAGAGAAGGTTATTTTATATAATAATAAAAAAGAATACCATGAGATCTTCAAATTGAAGAAGATGCCATGCTCGAATCATGTACTCAACTCTCTTACAAAGCTTCAAGAACTCTGCGCGATCACAACTCTTTTCTGCGAGTGATAAATAATTTCAACAAAGAAGAACATATGCTAAAAAAAAAAAAAACATTTTCATTCTGGTATAAAATTGATCTTTCTTTCTGATTATGACACGTGTGGAATAATGAATTGAATTTGGGAGATTACGTACCAATGAGGTTGGCCAATGTCATGATGAGTTTGGGTTTCAAAACTGGAATGACAGCTTCACGTTCTAATCGAATCACTTCCCTCTTTTGTGTTTCAGTTGCCATTTTCATCAGATTCAAACGTTAATTGATCAAAGGAGGAATTGAACAAGTCAAATATATCATCTGAATCCGAATTTGAGAGGAAATTCGGGTTTCAATTAATGCAACTGCTTCCGACATGCAACGTATAATTTGTTCCTTGTAACAACATCTTGTCATAAATAATCTTAATCTTAGAGAGAGAAAGAGAGATGTGAATTAAGGAACGTCTTGATTCTAGAAGAAATGTCAATATTTGAGAGAGTTTCTATTGCTTCTAATGTGGATTAATTGATATTGTTTCTATTGCTTGTTATCAAATACAAGTAATAAGATTATGAAAGAAAAATTATTTTATGCACAAGAGGATGCTGCAGAAAAAAACAATATGCTTTTTAAATAAAGGTATTTGATTCTTTGGATGATAATGTAAAAAGCTTTAAAAAGCATATTTTTTTAGATCTAATTTACACAAATTTTCGTTAAGTCACAATGCGACCAACTTTTACGATTTACTGTGTTTACGATTTTATTAATTTCTTCTTTTTATGCTAAGAACGAATATTAGGGTCGGAGTCGGGGATTTAAGGCTGCCACAGTGCCCAATTAGAAGATCAATTTGGCTTTTTATGTGACCAAAAATGTTTGCCTGTAGATACAATCAGTAAGACGGTTACTTAAAAACAAAATAAAAATTAAAAAGCAAAACCATTGCCATTGCCATTGGCATGTTATTAATCCTGCAAAAGATTTTCCATATATCGATCTATATCTATAGTTTCCCATCTTTCTCTCAACTTCTAAAATCCTTACTCTAACACCTAAAAACATCATCCTAAATCTTTCTCATTCCATAACCTCGGAAACGATTTCTCCTGCAAAGGTCTGGGCAAGTTCACCCATCTTGCTACAGACTGAGATTCATTACCACTCACATAATTAAACCCTGCCACCCCTCTAGGCGGCACAACGGCGGCAGTCATAGGCGGCACCACCCCAACATGGTTCCCAGACTGAACAAACTCCGGCGAACCGTAATGACCACCCGATCGCAACGTGTTGCACTGAGACAAAACACTAAACAAGCTCTCGTCACTCACCTGCCCGAGGTCATGATTCGGTACTACACCGCCTGCCCACCCGTCACGGGCTGCCACCTCATCGCCGGAGAACCAGTTTTGACCTATCCGATGATGGGCCATCCCGGGAATATGATTCAGTGGCAACAAGTGTTGTTGAAATTCATTTTCTTGATGTAACGGTAACGGTAAGATTAAATTTCTTGAAATTTGACCCGCTCCCACCATCGGGTCACTCACGCTTGGGAAAAAATTAAGCCTAGAGAGCTTCTGTTCATGAAGATGATGATGGGAATTCCCGGGATCCTTAAAAAGTGAATGAAGTAGTAACTCGTTACGCTCTTGATTACCATACGGAGAAAAGAACGCGTCAGATCGTCTGTTTAGGAAACTTGAAGGGTATCCATTGGTGACAGGTGGCGGTTGATGATAGTAGACAGCTGGCGGTGGTGGTGGTGGTAGGGTAACATGTGGCCACATTTCAGTGGAGGCAGAGGGCGGTGGAAGAAACTGTTCACCAACAGGAGCATTTGCATGACCTATATTTTCAGTATATTCAACTAAATTTGAAGGGAACACATCAGATTCTGTCAAAACATCGTTATCAGCATCCATGGTCAACGGGCCGTATGTTTGACTATTATCTTGTATAGAAATTTGGACCAGATGTTGATTCTGGGCTGAATCTTGACTAGATTCATCTGTATGTTCGACTTGCATTTGAGTATCGTGATTTTCTGCATTAAGATCCGGTTCTGACCCGAATATCGAATCGCCATTTTGTTCCAGACAAATAAACCCGGAATTTTCTTCATTTTGATTGTTGAAATTTAAAACTGGCTGATCGTTTGACTTCCATATTTCTTCAAATTCTCTCTTTAAGGATTTTGTTAATTGCAACTTTGCAGATTGCAAACTTTTCCAATTCTCATAGCCTGCAGGGACATCTTTTTTTGCCAAATGCAACCTGTCAACAAAAAATAGTGCATTTTACTAGATCATATAATATGCATATATGAATAGAGGTGCAATTGTGACCCGTTTACTGTTGAACGGGTTAATTTGGGATGTGGTTTATCTCAAATAGGTTGAATGGGTCAAATCAACAAAATTAGCTAAAAAAGCAAACGGGTGAACAAAGTCAATTTTCAAAGCATACAACCTCCTAAATATTTATATTCAAATACTTGGATTATTATTGTAACATTACTGATTTGTTCGTCACATATTCATATTTTGAACCCAACCTGTTTTTTCATATACTTAAGTTACTATTGTGATAATAATGTTTTGTAATCACAGTTAACAAGTTCATAAAAAATAATTAAAAAACGCACAAAAAAGTGTTAGCGGGTCAACCGAACCCAAGCCAGCCCGTTTTGAAATGGACAAAAAATGACCCGTTTAAGCCCAGGCCAGTATTATTGAAGGCTGCAAAATTAGAAGACAAACCAGTGATGATGCAACTTCTGTCTCTCTTCCTCCTCAAACAGTTGATACGGTTGAACACAAAAACTATCAAGATTACCTAAAACAAGATTAAGAGATCTTCTTTGGATGCTTGTATTAGACTGTTTCATACTGCTTTTAACTCGTTCATGTTGCTCCTTACTAACCTGGAAAAATTTAATACAAAAAATTATATTCCTCAAAAGTCAAAACCAAAGTCAACGGAATTTATGTCAAATTTTCATATTATTTTAAAACTAAAATGGACACCTTAATATATGACATATATTTGGCACCATCACCAGTACCAGTACCACACTCTATATTAAGCCTGATGGATTTATCATCTTTTTTACGTTTTGGTACCGATTTTCCACCAGAAGAATCCATTTTCAAGTCCCTGACAAGAAAATGAAAATTTAAAATACATTTTTTCAAGTTGGATATATAATAAAATATTAAAACAGAACATCTAATTATTTAAACCTACCTTTTGAAAGTTTCTCCATTTGTAACTGCCAAATCTGGGATATCACTACTATATGATTTATCATCAGCATCCCAAGAACCAGAACCAGAAGTTGCCCCTAAATCATCTTCAGGACTGTTCTCATATGAGGGCCCACTTTTGACAGAGTATAAAAAATCCATTAATTAATGAAATTATATAAAATTCCAAAATGAAATTACAAGTAATAGAAAGGAGAATTAATTAACCTTCTTATCTTTTGCATAAAATCATTTTCTGGATTTTTACAGCTTGCCCATTTTTCCTTCCAACTTAGGAGACTCTCTATCATTCTAACAAAACAACAAAAGATTACTAACAAGGAAAAAATATTAAAAATAAAAATGGTAATAAAATATAATATAAAAATATAACATATTACGTACTTAGTATGGTACTCGTCTAATTCTGAATAATATGCTTTTTTATTAGCTTTGTTACGTTGTTCTTGAAGGAGAACTGCATCAGGATGACTATCACCTGAACAAAGTGAAGCACCCCTGCAAATGAATATTACATAATCACTTCACCAGCTGAAAAATGGCAGTTAAAAAAATAATCCATTACAGCTTCCAGTTAATATCTAAAAAGACAATTTCTATACCATCAATCCAACTAAATCAATGTTAAAAAAATATACAAATAGGGATCAGTTTCAGAAATAATTGTCTTTTGAGGGATTTCTTTTAATTCACTCTTAAAGTTGAGGGATCGAATTTACCATTTTGAAAGTGGATTCCCGAAATAGAAATTATTCCCAGATAGCAATTCATCAACAGTTTTATGTGAGTCAGGTTCTTCAGGAAGAAACCGGGTCAAAAAATCTCTTTCTTCACCAGACAAATGAGTTTGCCAAACCTACAAAGAAATATTAAATATATAAAAAACTCCAGCAAATAAACAAGACATCCAGAAGAAAGAAAATTTTCACCCATTTACTTATAAACAGGTCAACTCGGGTTCGGTTTTATCTCTAATGTGTCAAACGAATATGATCAAAGAAATAGTTTAAGCACAAAAAGGTCTTTAAACTGTTTCACTACAAAATGTGTCATCTCTGTATCGTTTGACGCACAAATTATTAATTAAAAAGTTAATTTTTTTGACAAAAACATGTTCCGGTCAACCCAATCTAGCCGATCATGCAACCTGTACTTGTGTGGTTAAACTTACCTCAAAAGATAGCAAACTGGTCAAGTTATTCAGTTCAAATAATTCAGGAGGTGCTTCAAAGACATCACCAAGGGCGTTTTGGTCATTTGCAAGAACAGGAAGAAACGGAGTCAACTCTCTGCGTGAAATACTTATTTGCTCCTTTTTAGGAACAACTTGTTCCTTTTTGTCATCCCACTCGAGAGAAATACTTGATTTTGTATTTAAATCATAATGAGAACATTTCTTCTTTTTTGCTTTTTGTATCTCCCATGAAGTGTGACGGATGACATTGCTTACTTTAGAACGCTTATTAAGTTGATCAGCTGCCATTTAAATATTCAATTTCATAAAGAGTACAAAATTATGGAAATTTGTTGTATCGATTTCTAGCCACATGTATGTTTCTTCCATGAGTACCCTGCACAATATAAGTTATGAGTTATCTAAATCAGTAGTTATCCCTCTCACAGCTTAATTAAAAGCAACTGAAAACAATGAATCATCATTAGCACATAGAGACATCTGTATCTAATTGCCAAAACTGAAAAGAATCATGCCTGATTCATATTTCTCTCATTAAAAGCAACTAAAAACTAAAATCTTCCAGTTATATAAACCAGTCAAACAGTCTAATTTGACCTTTGTTATTTCCAAATCTGCATAACATATGAATAAATTTGAACAAGAATATTCCTAAATAACTGCCAGAACGAGTATCAGTCACTCTAAAAAGACCTGAATTCAATCCAGATAAAAACAATCAGAGAAGCAAGTAACCCTAAAGTTCATGTTGATTACTGAAATTAAGTAACCGCATAGCCAGAAACAAAACAGATTCATAAACAATTAAATACAAAATTGCAACAACAAACTATACAGCATACGATTAGAAGTTCCTGTAGTCAGAATAAATCAGAACTAATTTACAAATACGTTTACCTAATACTCCAAATCATAAAACTTCAACTTCATTGCCAAATAGAACACGCCGACACGAACGAAATAAAATTGTAAACAAGAAAGCACAAAATTCGAATTTAGGAAGCTATTAATTTGGTTTCAGTAACGAAACCCTAGAAGAGGAATTGATGACGAACACAAAACATAACAGCAAAAAGAGAGTAAATGCTATGGTAGATACCGAATAAGATTATAAAGTTGTGTTTAAATTTGGGTGTGAATACATAAAAGATAGTGAAAATAAAAAGGGGATAGAAGCAAGATAGCAGAAGATGAAGAACAGAAGACGAAAGAAGAAGACGAGATTTCGTATTATCCGGTTCGTCTATGGGAGGAAGCAGAGGGGCGACACATGTATGACTCAATGTAGAGGAGATACACCTAGGGGTGTTGATCGGGTAAATTTTTCGGGTATCGGGTAATTCGGGTCGGGTGGTTCGGATTTCTACAAACATAAAAAATAACCAATACCCAACCCAAATTAAATTCGGGTATTTGGGTATGGGTAGTTCGGGTAATGGGTCGGATACGGGTATATCCACTAATACCCGAGAATTGACATAGTTGTATTGCCGACAACCACAACGTTTATATTTTGATCTCAATACACCATCTTTGTCCGTAATTTTATCAAATTCCAACCAACATTGGGCTCTATTGTTGACTTTTATATGAAATTAATGAATTACAAGTATAACGATCATATTTTATTTATATAATCATATCATGTTACCTTTAAATAAAAGTCTTTTAAAAACATTCGGGTATTCGGGTATAACCGTCCACTTGAAATATTACCTTATACCCGAACCGCTTTATTTTCGGGTTACCCGATACCCAAATATTTCTGCCCGATACCCGAACTACCCGACCGTTCTACCCAAATTCAAAACGGGTCGGACGGGTAGAACGGGTTTCGGTTATTTTCGACAGCCCTAACACCAACAACCTCAAATTTTAATTGTAAACTATAATTCTTTTCTGAAAATTAATGAAGTATAAATTAACATTTAAAACTTTTTAAATATTTTTTAATAAATCTAAAACTTTTTTTTTATAAATCCGATTTTTAAATAAGATAAGTATTTTAATCAAATTTTTTAAATTAAATAACTCTTTTTACAATTTCCAATAATCCCAAAAACTCAAATATATTAAACCCTAATCAAGTTTTCAGATTAAATGGTAAAACAAATATTGGTGCGATAATTTTGCAAATAATTGACTTTGATATTTTACTTACTCCACACATCATACATGATATACATATATATTTTACATGTCTTACATAGTATACATGATTTTCCTCTTTATATGTTGTACTTGATATTTTAAAACATAAGTTTTCATGTTTTTCAAGTTTTACCACAAAACACTATCCATTTGTTTCATTTTATAATTTTATTAAGTTTTATTATACTTCTATTTCTATATTTATTATTATTATCATTATCATTTACTAACTACATACTTTAATCACAAGTTTTTAAGAAGTATTCCTAACTCTAATAAATTTATGATCGTTTACATCTCACCTTCTATTACTTAGGGTTAAGGTTCTAAAAAACGTGTCATGGCGGCGCCAAGGCGTGAGGTGCGACTCCGCCGTTACGAAACAGTCCATGGCGGCAGTATAAGGCGTGGCGGAAAAAAACGTGATAAGGCGGCATAAGGCGCGCCTTATGGCGAGTGTTTTTGAAAATTCTTGTAAAATTTTGAAATTTTTTTTGAAAAAATGATCTTTTTTTTTGAAAAAAATGATAGCATGTAATTATAAATTTAGATTTAACATTTTTATTATAAACTTCACATATGAAAATCATGTAAATCAATAGGGTTATAATTAATTTTGGAATTGATATACATATATATAAAAAAATATATTAAAAAATTTGCCGCCTTAAGCCACGCCTTGAAAAACGTCATGGCTCGTCACGACTCGCCAAGCTCAAAGCTTGATGGTGCCGCCATACCGCGTCTTGTGTCTTTTAGAACCTTGCTTAGGGCATGTTTGTGAAAGTTTATTAAGGAGGTTTATTAGCTTAATAAGCTTGAAATAAGCTTGAATTTCAAGCTTATTAAACTAATAAGCTAATAAGTCTCCTTAATAAGTTTTCTCAAATATGCCTTTACACCTGACATTCTTATACCTCGTGCTTTTATGGTTTTAAGTATTGTTGTTGTAACTCAAGGTCTTGTAGTTAGTAATATTGGTGTATGTGGTATTGTCTATGACTTAAAGGTCATGAGTTTAAGTCCAGTGGTGGCAAAATGGATGGAGTAGTTTAGGTGCCTTAAAGTATTGTTGTTGTAAGATATAAATATAATACTTCATCCGTCCCACAAAAAACTTCTCATTTGATTTTTACACAAGTTTTTAGGTGATAGTTAGTGGTGGGGTCATTGATAATACTTTTGATTAAAATATAAGGTTGGGTTGGAGAGAGAAAGATAGTTAGTGAATATTAGTGGTGGGGTCTTTAGTAATAATAGTTTTTTATTGTGTAGAACTCATCAAATATGGGAAATTAGAAGTTTTTTGTGGGACAAAAATTTAGAGTGAAATAGGAATTTTTTTGTGGGATGAAGGGAGTAAGAAATAACAAAAATGAGGATAAAATCATATAGCGAACTGGCTTCATCAGCTCCAACCAATAAAAAACAACAATGGCGGTAGCCAAGCTGCTTCTTCCATCACTCAATCTCCCTTCCAAATTAAAATTCCCAAAACAATCTCCCTCTCTCAATCACCAACAACCATGGCAATCATCAAAACGACGGCATCCTCCATCAATCTCCTCATCGCTTCACGAAGTTGCCACAATCGCGGTTCAAAACCCTCTGTTTCCACTCGCCGATGCCGCCGTCGGTTATTCAACCGCCAGTTATTACACTTCTTTAGGTCTGTTTGTTATCTCTGTACCCGGACTTTGGTCTCTCATCAAACGCTCCGTTAAATCGAAGGTTATTGTTCTCTCGTCAGCTCAATGATTATTGAGATTGCATAAAGGTTGATTTGTTTGTGTGATTACTAATTATGATGGTTTATTTAGGTGGTGAAGAAGACATTTGTAGAGGAACTAGTTGAAGGAAAGAAGAAACCACCTAATCAGGTCGCCGGAGAAATTCTGTCATTTTTCACTCGTAACAGCTTTTTGGTGGTGGATAAAGGAGAAACGATCACGTAAGTTCATTACCGTAATAGAAGAGAGGGGAAGATTTATTAAATCATTATTTATCATTAGTTTAGTTGCAATTATGTGAAGTAAATGTTATACACCAAAAGGCGTTTGGGAATGGTGTTTGTCTCTCAACCTTTTGGTCAGGAGTTCGAGTCCCATCGTGGACATAGGTGGTAATTAGGAGTAGATTAGATTTACCGTTTAAAAGGTAGTGGGGATCACACCCACTAACTGTCTCCTTTAATAAAGTGAAAAGACACATTTACCCTTACTTTTACTTTTAAACATCATTAAATTCACTTTAATCAATATATGTGGGACACATCCTCCACTAACTATCAAATTTAATATAATTAACTATCATTATCATATTTTGGCTCAAAAACCGTGAACTCTAATTTGTATCACGGAGGAAGTATGTGACATTTTAAAGTAATTAACATTTTCATTAAACTATGATTTTTCAACAGATTTGAAGGCGTAATGGTTCCAAGCAGAGGTCAAGCAGCACTCCTAACATTCTGCACATGTATCAGCCTAGCTAGTGTAGCCCTCGTTCTTACCATCACAGTTCCAGATGTCGGTAACAGTTGGTTCGCCCTCACTATTTTGAGCCCATTAGCGTAAGTGTCTTTTATCCATTTATCATTTTTCTTCATATAAATTATAAATGTAATTCTATGAAATAGCTGAAACTGAGAATTGAAACAGTGGAGCGTATTATTGGAAACGAGCATCGAGGAAAGAGCAGATTAAGGTGAAAATGACGGTGGCTGATGATGGTACATTATCTGAGATAATTGTTCAAGGAGATGATCAGCAAGTTGAGCAGATGAGAAAAGAGTTGCAGTTGAGTGAAAAAGGCATGGTTTATGTAAAAGGCATATTCGAGAGATGATTTTTGTGATCATTTGTTTGTACTTTTACGGTCTCAAATTAAAACATTACTCTTTAGCATTGGCTTAGTAGTACATGAGTAGCTAGACATACAAGGAACATTTGGATAAAGAGATTTTGGATTTGCGTTTAAAATTGGTTATCTGATTGATTATCTACAAAGTGCAAGTATGATACAAGTTTTGTCTTGATGAGTTATTAAAATTGTACCGTAGACTAAATAAAGACAAACTCAGAAAGTCGAAAGTACCGACAAATAATGGACTTTTTTTATTTATCAAAATAAAGGTGCACAAACATGCCGCAAAACCATTATCAACTATAATGGGATACTAACTGTACATCTATGTATCAACAACACATCTTCACTTCCTTCATCACTTTAGCAAAACACATCTTCACTTCCTTCGTCACTTTAGCAAAATACAAAAAGAAAAAAATATCATCACCTTCGATTTCAATTTTGATTGTCACATGTTAAAAATGTTAATTGAAACCATGCATCATATTTCTACCATCTTCCTATAACTATTTCCAACTGCGAAAACATAACTAAACACCACTTCTATAGCCCATATTATTACCGGACATCCAAAGACAATCACAGATTATGCAATATCAAGTAACCATACGATTAATGTCATCAACATCTCAATTAAAACAAGTATTCTTATTATCGCCAATATCAAAAACATATAAACCAAACAAGCCCAATTTTAAAAGGCTATTTGGGAAGTAGCAAACAGTAACCGAACCAGAAAGTTATAAATAAATTCCAACATCCTAAAAACGCTTCAAATTTCCATACGTTTTTTCAGTTTTCACCCAACGAGCAACTTATTATCTTCCAAGAAACTATAAGTCGGGACCTCCAAATTATATGGTGCGGGCCCCTTCCGAATCCTACCCGAAATATCATAATGGGACCCGTGACACGGGCAAAACCACCCGCCAAAATCACCCGCATTTGGTAACGGAATGCAACCCAAATGAGTACAAACCCCAACCACCACAAGCCATTCAGGGTTCTTAACCCTAGCAGCATCCTCTTGCGGGTCCCGCAAAGTTGCCACATCAACACTATTAGCCAAATTGATGTCATCTTCAGTTCGGCGTCTGATGAACACGGGTTTTCCACGCCACTTGACTGTCACGGTGGTCCCGGGCTCGATGCTTGAAAGGTCAACCTCGAGGGAAGCAAGGGCAAGAACGTCTTTACTTGCAGACATACTGAGGACGAATTTGAGCACTAGAAGACGAATTAAGGAAGCGTACACGAACCTGCCACCTGTCAAGACGAAATAGGCGAATGCGCGTTTGCTTGGGTCACCGGGTGGGTATCGCTCGTGATTGTGCTCATCGTATATGATTTTGGAAGTTGGGTTTGTGATTGCTGCTACTGTTGGTGGGATTTTGTCCTCAAAGTTTGGGGTTAGTGAACTTGAAGCAAATCCTGCAAAAATACATAGTAACTATATATCAAAATTAAAAGGATTTATAAGTATTTTGTCCTCCCTCAATATACTTATACATCTAAACTATTAAATCACTCAAAATACATACAAAACCTACAACAAAACTTGATCCAGGTCAAAATCCCTTTAAGAAAAGTCAAAAAGTAAATAAATTCATCAATAATATCATTTCTGAAAACCATTTCATAAATATAATTATTTATATATACACCTACATATTACATAAGGCTCTAAAAGCTCGAGGTCAGCTCGTTATACAATTTGAGCCATTTCGAACGAGCCCGAGTTGTGTGATAAAAGCTCCACCAGCCCTAGTTTCCACCGAAGTTGGTTTGGTTAACAAATATGCTCTTAATTGATGTCAAACACACTATTTTTGCTAGCAACCCGTATATCAAATCTAATGATCACTGAATAATGAATATGTACCAGAATACCAGATTAATAACAGTACTCGGGGGGTGTTTGGGAAAGCTTATTTAAAAGGCTTATGCTTATTAGCTTATGAGCTTAATTAAGTTAATAAGCTTTTGTAAAATAAAGTGTTTGGGAGGGCTTATATAAATTTATTGTAAAATGACTAAAAAGGACATTTTTAGTAAGTTAATAAGCTCAATTGTTTGGTTTAGTTTAGGTTATATAAAAAATGTTTGATTGATGAAGTGAGGGGGGTAAGGAGGTAAAAATCGTAAATAAGCTCATAATCCCCTCCAAAATAGCTTTCTTAAAACTCCTTAAATAAGCTTATAAGCTCAACCAAACACTTAATATCGCTTGTTAAACTTAAATAAGCTTAAAAGCTCATAAGCCCTCTAAATAAGCTCTCCCAAACACCCCCTCAATTTAATTTGATACAATTAGTAGAGGCAATATGCTCTAGCTATTCATAAAAAGAAACAACTAGTTTATCTCATTTTATCGTATCTGCTGCATACGGATTTCATAGAAATCAAATTCTGATATGTATTCCCCAAAAAACCTAAGACGTGTTAATTTAGGGTTATATAACACCGGACGACATGTATTCACCATTAAAAAAACTTATCTATATTGCGCGAACACGAGTAAAAAATCAAAACCAAAAGATTACAACAGAAAACGAATCAAATAATTAAATCAATGAAGATTTCATGCTCAAATCGGATATGTTTGGTAACAAATTCAGATTTTGATGATTAGGTCACGATTGGGGGTAGAACAGCTCTTTAAGATCGAAGGCAAATATGACTATAAAAAGAGGGAAGACAAACAAACCTCTAGCCAGAAGATGGAATTGATGGTTGAAGGCGGATGCACCGTGAATCGATCGGAGATCGTGGTCGGCGGCATCATCGATCTGAGTGTTTTTGGAGATGGCGGTCACCGAGGCAACGTTTTTGTGCCGCCATGAGGATGCGAGAGAAGCTGCTAGCCTCCGGCTTCCGGTTCTCAACATCGTGTTGTAGGTTAGATGGAATGAGTTATGAGCCTCTTCTCTCTCTCTCTTTCTCTAGAAATATTCGATCTTTCTTGAGTGACGAAGACCAGGCATGGCGGTTTTGAAGCTACCCTAATATTAATTTGTAAAATATTTAGAAATGTCAAAAATTAAATAATAAAAAGGGATAATTTCATATATAATCTTCAAAAACTTCAATACCTTGGTCCACTTTATTTGAATAAAATGATATTAATAAGTTTTAAAAGTAAAAGTAATGGTATAAGAGTAATTTTACTTTATTAAAGTAGATAGTTAGTAGAGGAGTGGTCCCACTTTTTTACCAAATAAGATAACTTTTAAAGTGTATCACTTATTATAAAACACCCGTAAATAGAACGTGTACCACTTATTGTGATACGGAGGTATTAATATTTAAACCTTTTAAATTTTTAAAAACATAAATTTTAATCTAAATCAATGGTAAAAAAATCCAAAATACCCTTGACAAAATAATATGCGGCTGTCGAGTTCGGTAAGAAAATACTCTTGACGAAAGAAAAAAACTCATGACCTTTAAGGAGGCGTTTGGTTCGCTGTAATCCTTGGGAATTCGAAGGAATTGGAATCCAATTCCTATGGATTCCTATGTTTGGTTTGACGGAATTGGAATCCTTGGTTGGAAAACATTCCATCAAACAAGGGAATGTGAATTCCATCCAAAGATGGAAGGATTTTGAAATCCCATGAATGAAGAAATGTGTAGATTACCATATTACCCTTAACCACTTTTGAACCTTAAACCAACCACCACCCAGTACCACCGCCACCCGCCGACGACCACCACCTGCCGCCACCTACCATCACCACCCGCCGCCCACCACCATCCATGTAACACCGCAAAATTTAGGAAGCGTTTTTTTTTTTTTAAATGCCCGAAGGCGATTAGGTTATCCTCTAGGTTAGTTTAGCGGAAGCATAAAGATAATAATAAGTTTAGGTTTAGGTTTACAAACCAAATGTCCCAAAATAAACTTCAAAACATTAATTATTTAAACGGTGTCACTTAAACGACATGGCTCCTTTTTAAAACATATCAACTGAGCTTGGTCAATCATCCCGTCCAAAGCACCGATCACCTGAAAAGATTCAACGAGGGAGGGATTAGCACAAAGCTAAGTGAATGAATATAATCTACAATTTCTGTAAAGCCCAACAAGCTAGCATAGACATCCCTACGGTCTAAAGGCCACAGAACTACGTATCACCGTCCACTAAAACACGGAAGTTCTAAAACATCTCCGGTTGGGGACAACACTGTTTGTTCGAGAAGATCGGGGTCCTGCCGGAGCCTTAAACCATGGTCGGCCAAACCACGGTAACCGATAGCGTTTCATGCCCAACACCCGGGCAACTCCCTCCCCTTGACCATGCAACAAATACAGGTAAGGTCGGATACCCTTTAGTCGACACCCGATGCCCAGCGCAGTGACTTCTCAAACCTCGGATTACCACACACCGAGCCTCGGCTAACCAACACACCGAGTTGTTGCTTGCAATCAAGCCAAGTCTCTTCACTTTGTGCACATAACCTATTTGACTCAACTCTAGCAAATAGGTGCTAAACTAGCAAGCAAGTTAAGCAAAACGAGAAAACTGTTCAACCCAGAAATCGCGTCGCTATCTAGAAGATAGCGACGCTATCTCCAACAAAATCGCGTCGCTATTTCCTGTCCTTCGCTATTTCGGTGTTCTGTTTTCGACACTTTCCCCAGACCTTATCAAGATAGCGTCGCTATCTAAAGATAGCGCCGCTATCTTCCCAGATCAGCCAAAATCCTGCATTTTCACAAGTATGCAATATACCGAACCAATTGTAACCAAACACAAGTTGGAGGTTAAATCCACTCACCGAAACCTTCCACTTGCCGAACTCAGAGGTCTAATGTTTCTGAGTCACGATCCCGATTCCTGTACACCAAAGGATACCGAATTAGTATATAATTCCACCAAATTATAAACAATGTTAAATATACATTTAACACCACACTTGCACTAACTAGATAGCCAACCACTTGAATCATCATATGAACATGTCATGATCATTTACACTTACACAACAAGTCAACTAGTCATTTTGCAAGTCTTACATCCAAACGGGTCAAACCGAATTATTAAAACAATAATGCACTCTACAACTACAATCATGTCAACAACTTACAAATCACCAAATTATGTAATTATCACGTTGTTGTCATTCATAAACCAAGTCAATCCATACTAAAATACATTTAGTCAAACTTTCACTATATTTTCCCAAACGGGTCAAAACAACATTTTTAACTTCAACACTTTCAAGCACAACTATAATTGCTATAATCATACCATTTAACAATTAATAACTAACTAGTTATTTTAACAAGATCAAAACTCCATCATAGATCATTATTAATCACCAATTTCACTAGTTCATGAAATCTCCCAATAACCATCCAAACACCACCCAAGCTCAATCATTTAGCACACATCCATCACAACTAACAAGCCATAATCAATTAAACAATTCATCAAGTTCATGACAACCAAAAAGCCAAGAATTTTACTTCTAAATTTCCTATTTCATCTTTTCACCCAATTAGCCAAACACTAGTTAGTTTACTTATCAAAATCCACCAATACTTGGTTTTAAACATACAAAACTTACCAAACATGTTTCCTTAACATAATGAACAATTCCAAGCATTCAAACCACAAGAAATCCAAGGTTTGTCAAAACCCACATAACCTACTTTTAACATAAACACTCTAACTTGTACATCTTGCTAAAATAGTTGTACCTTATGCTAAAATACTTGTACCCATGCAACAAAACATGTCAAACCTTGTATAAACACTTAACATACCATTTAACACCATAAACACCAACCAAAACTCAAGAACACATAAACCCTAATTTATCAACTATCATGGAATCGAAAATAAACACATATAGGTTGAAGCTTACCTCAAGAGCTTTCCAAAAACGTGTTCGGATTAAAGATTGGACAAGAAACTAGCTATGGATCTTCAAGATAACTCAAGAACAATTGAAGAAGATGATGGTGGTGTAGAGAAGAGAGAGAGACGTGTAGAGAGGGAGAGAGGAGGATAAAAATGAAATGGAAAATGGTCCCTCCTCCCTCTCAAAGCCGTCCAAAACAAGGGAGGGGTGGGGCCCACTTGGTAATTTTGTCTTTCATCCCATTTTAAACAATACGATATAAAAGTCCCTTTCGTAGATAATTTATTTAAAATACCAAACGGGCTCCAATTTTAAAAACGAAAGCATTTCTGGAGACGATATTAAAAGGAGAATCCAAAGATATAAAAATCACATTTTCATTTAAACATTTCAGAAAACAGATATTTTAATCCCTTGATTAAAATATCACAAAAGGACAAAAGGTCAAACAATTCATTTAACACTTAATCAATTTATTCCACATATGGTCAAATAGATATTTTCAAATATCAAAATATACCTAAAACAACTAGGCCAGTTTTAGGATGTTACAATCCACCACTACCGTTGTCGCCACCCACCACCTCCACCACCACCCGCCACCGCCGCCTCCACCACCCACCACCACCCACCGACTACCACCGCCACCCATCACCGCTACAACCACCCTCCACCACCACCGCCACCTCCACCGTCACCTGCCACCACCACCTCCTGCCACCACCACCGCCACCCACCTCTACAACCACCCTCCACCACCACCCGCACCCGCCGCCACCGCCTCCACCACCCCCCACCCCCCCCCACACACACTACCGCCGGTCCGCCACCCACCGCCTCATCCACTATCGTTGTCGCCGCAACCACCACCGTCACCCACCACCGCCACCCACCGCTACGACCACCCTCCACCACCCGCCACCGCCTCTACCACCCACCCACCACTACCGCCACCCACCGCCTCCACCACTACCGTTGTCGCCGCCACCACCACCTACACGAATAAGGGCAAATTCGTCTTTTTACATAATTCCAATTTCATTTCCCGGGCAACCAAACATAATATTGAATTGAATTTCAATTCCATTTCCTGCCAACCAAACAGAGTACGGAATTGGAATCCAATTCCTGACAATTTCAATTCCTTCCTAGATTCCAATTCCATCAGAAACATTCCAGCGAACCAAACCCCCCTAAGGGTATAAATATTAAATGATTTAAATACAATAAAATTAGGTGAAAAGATATATGTGATAACTTTTTATGTTTCCGAATGGTATATACGTAATAATGAAGTTTGTAAAGATATATATATATATGAAATACTAAAAGTTTGTAAAGATGTATATGAAATTATCTCTAAAAAAATGTCTTTTTTTCTCTTTTTAATTGTTAGGGTATTCATTTTAGCTTATTTAATCGTCTTATTGATTTATTGAAATTTTCATACTTGCAATTTGTAGTGGTTAGTGTGGTAAGCTTGTGGGATGTGCTTGTTGGTGATAAAGTAGAGGTTCGATTGAGATAGGTACCGGTCTATATTTAGAAGTGACTCGGATGTCTTAATGGATATAAAAAAGAGTTTTTGACTGAAAATAATCCTATTTTTCCTTTTTTGCTACTTGATAATTTTTTTTATGATTATATAAGGTAGGACAAATAAACAAGTTAACTAGGCAAATGAATTAGGCAAATAAACAATCAATTAAGCAACACAAAAAGTAGTCAATTAGGCAAAACTAATAAATGATTGGAAGTGTACATGTGAGTGGTTTAGGCTGGTTAGCTTAGCATATGCTGGCATGTGGCGTGTAGCAGTGTAGAAACTGTTGGAACACCGAATCAAATACGAAAGAGACTGATTGATGTGATTATTGTGAACGAAATCAAGAAATCAAAAAATTACATACGAATTCAGATACACCCGAGTCCTGACGTGATGAGTCACCGAGAGTCGGGTTGCTCAACTTGATGTGATTCCTGTGAAAACCGAAATCAAATAGGAACGAATTGATGAATCTATGATACGAAGTTATAAACGACTGGACAAATCAAGATGATTACTTACTGTGGATATGTGATACGATATGAAAAAACACATAACTACAAATTTTACATAGTTCGTCAGTCTTTTTTCTTTACTTAAGACATATCCAACAATTCTTATAACTAATTAATTATATATATCCAGCCCATATAACTCAGTTGATTTAATACGCTTAAAACAAAACTTATTATAGGTAATAGAGTAAATTACAGTTTTTGTCCCTGTGGTTTATCTGATTCTGCGTTTTTGTCCCTATACTTTTTATTTCTTTTTTTTGTCCCTGAGGTATGCAAAATTCCATTTTTTTTGTCTATCCGTCCACCTTGCATCCAAATTTCACCGTTAACTAGCCTCATGTGCTAAACATGTGAGGGTATTTTAGTCAATTTCCTCAAACGACTTGTACCTTATGCCTTAAAATATATACTTTTTATATTTTTTTTTTCTTTTTCCTTCATATCTCCTCAAATCTTCAAACCTCAACAAAATGATGGTGCAAACCCCAACAAAAAATCTTCAAATCTTCAACGACTTCAAATCTTCAACGTCAACAAAAATCTTTAAATCTTCAACCCCAATAAAAAGATGATTTCTGTAGATCCCCAACAAAAAGATGATTTATGCAGATCTTCAAATCTTCAACCCATAATCCTCTATATTACATGGTGGCTTTGGCGGTGATTTCTGTAGATTTGAGAAACCACTTCATTCTCCTCAAATTCCGTCTCCGGTGGCGGTGATTTCTCCGGTGATTTCTGATTCCGTCTCCGGTGG
Organism: Calendula officinalis; assembly: GCA_963853835.1. NCBI lineage: Eukaryota > Viridiplantae > Streptophyta > Magnoliopsida > Asterales > Asteraceae > Calendula > Calendula officinalis. The sequence goes on along the minus strand of OY970824.1, from coordinate 18,073,668 downwards.
TGGTGGTGGCCGTGGCGGTTTTTCGGTTCACCCGCTATGAGCAATCCCTGCAGATCTGAGAAACCACTTCATTCTCCTCAAATTCCGACGATTTCTGCAGATTTGAAACCATAGCCGCCATGAGCATCAATCTTCTTCATCGTGAACGCAAGCAACACAGGTGAATCTCCGGAAATCTTTCTTTGCAGATCTGATGTCTTCTTGTAGATCAAATTCTTACACCGACATCGTCATCGTCAAATCATGAAATCACTGGGATCGTGAAATACCTCACAAACATCAGAGCCCTTTTGTCAACTGTAATTTCGTCATTTGAAGTATGTGATTTCCCTAATAACAATCAACTGTACAAAGTACCTTTATCATATATTTGAAGTGTTTAATTTTAAGAATTAGAATTGGTGGTTTTGTAAGGATTTTAAAGGTGTGAATTGTGAACGGAAGTGGAGAAAAAAGAAGTGGGTGAAAGAAATGAAAGAGGGGGGTTTGATTTTGATTTGATTCTTCATGTTCTGATTTTAGGTGTGGTTTAATTGAAGTTGCAGGATTGTTTGGTGTTCTTGAGGATGATGGATGTACAAAATGAAAGTACAAATATTAAGGCATGTGGTACAAGTAATTTGATTAAATGACCAAAATACCTTCACATGTTAGGCATGTGAGACTAGTTAACGGAGGAAAACTGACGGAAGGACAAAAAAACGGAATTTTGCATACCTCAGGGACAAAAAAAAAGAAAAAAAAGTATAAGAACAAAAACGCACAATCGGGCAAACCACAGGGACAAAAAAAACTGTAATTTACTCTAGGTAATATGAGACAATTTAGACATCAACACTCGCAAGTCGCAAATATTAAGCACAACACTTGGAGCATGACTTGACGACAAAGTAAAGCTCCAAATCTTGACGACGGAGTTAAAAAATAATTTAAGACTCACTTACATAGAAATGTAAGACCGCTCCCAATGGTAAAATAAAATGATACCGTCAGTTGTTGCCAAATCATCGCTACGTCAGCTCACCCTCCAACCGACACTAAACCGACGAACCCATGCCAATAATACCAATTCCTTTTAATTTTTTGGGACCCACCATTATAAAAACACACACACAAAATACCCTTTTGGCCCCACCCACCAAACTAACGCCACCCTCATCTCCGTCTCCAAACCGGCGAATTTTAACCGACGAGAAAACAGATACCCCGTGCCAACGGTTGGCCCAAACTCACGGCAAAGAGACGCCGCCGGTTTGACACCGTTGACACTCGTCTAAGATGATAGTTTAATTAACTTTAACCGTGTTTCCCCAAAAATTAACGTTCCTTACGACATGACAGGTAGCTGTTGCAAATTTGTAATTCAAATTACCCGCCTTCAATTTCTTACCAACAAAATTAAAAGAAAAAAGAGAAAAATAGGTGAAAAAATAAAAAAAATGTGAAACAGCTGGATACAAACCAATTATTTACCACAAAAATAAAATAAAAAATAGAGCTTCGAGGTTCGGACAGGTGGTTCGGGCGGTACGAAAATTTGACAAAAATTTCATATGCAAACCACTCGCGCCCCCCATTCATCACTTTTGCCGCTCTCATTCTCATTTCGCACGCTTGTTAAAACCCTAAAATTGATCTCCAACTGTCCATTCACCCAATTTAAATCTCCTCGAACATTCGCAGTTTTGCTCGGTCAATCATCAGTTTGCGTTATCTGGTTCTTCAATCGTTTGGATTGATCATTGTGTTTGCAGACCAGTTGATTTTGAGTTTTAACAATGGAGGTCCAGTCACTTACGGTTAAACAAAATGACGATTCATCATCATCGGAGATTGTACCTTTAGCTGACGATTGTGCCGGAGTTGATACTCAACTTACCAAAACTTGCTCTCCGGCGAGAAGAATGAGTGCTCGGATTAAAAAAATCGAGAGCAGCAAAGAGGCGATTCGGCTTCGCAAACAGGAGTTGGAGTCGGTACCTAAGGTGGTGAAACCGGTGAAGAAGAAGCAGAAAGTAAATTACAAGCAGCAAAAAGGTGCATCGGAAAACGTGTCGACGCAAATGGTTGAAGACGAAGGAGTACGAACCGTCGCATCGATCTCAAACGGTGGTATGGAAGTTGAAGAGACAGCGAATGTGGAGGAAAAGAGAGGGGAGATTACTGAAGTTGGTTCAGCTTCAAGTGGACGTGTTGGAGATAAGAGTGTTTACGCTATGGTGAAAGATACGATTCGGGAATTCTACAAGAACTTTCTCTATTTTGTTCAGGTATTTACGAACTATAGATCAGAAAAGTAGAATTGAAACAGTTAACATTCTCCATGTCTAAACCTAACTAATCTATGCATGTTAACTCTTACCATTTTAGGCTATTTAGAAATGTAACCGTCGATTAAAGCAACATTGTGGAAGATTTCCGGATCTTCCTCCCTGTGTTAATATGATTGATTTTGAAAGCACATATTTTTAAATCATTTTTTAAAAATAAACATTAAACGATAGTCGAACTTGTGTTGTACTTCATTGCAATTTCAACAAGTTATTCGCGTATGTGTACTGATTTGCTGGTTAATTTGAGCCATGTTACAGCTCCTGATTTAGAAAACCATTTTGTTACCCATTTAGGATCAGGAGAGGTCTCTCTCTTATTATCATGCATGATTTTATACATAGTTTAACAATTTGATCACTAATGTTCGTTCTATAAATTGTCTGCAGGAAGAAGAAAAGAGGTGCAAAAAAGATGAGGATCAGAAAAAGGAAAAGAAATCAAAATCCAAGGTCTACATATAGTTTGTTTTGCCTTAAACCTAATTGGTTCAGGTCCATGACTTCATTTGGTTTTTTTAAATGTCATTTCCTTAACAAGATCAAATATGGATTTTGTTTCTTGTAAATTACACTTCAAAAATCTAGAAGGCCATCATACTCATGATCTTGGACAAACTTCTTTTTAGGCATGTCACATAATTTGTCTGTCATCTTCATTTTTTTACCGTTACTGACATCATATATGAGTAGCATTACCTTCCTTGTTGAGTTAACTTCTACTAGAGTACTATTATTTATTGAATATATTGATTGTGAGTTGCATGCTTTTTTTAGTTCATACAAACATTACAATATTATTTGTATAAATTTTGCTGAATCAGGATGTAGTTGAAGAACGTAAAAAGGCCAAAAGACCTGATCTTAAGGCCTTATCAAAGGTAACTCACTCTTTTTCATCATGTATAGTGCATGGTTTTAAAAAGCGTTCGAATCGTACGCAATGAGGCGCGCCTTGAGGCGAGGCAGAGAAAAAACGAACATGATACGTACGCCTCGTGATACGTAGGAGAAAGAGGAACTTACCTGGTGGTGAACGGCGGTGAACGGCCGTGAACGGCGGCGGAGGAAGGAGATGGAACACTGGAAGAAGATAGATCGCAGGAGAGAGATGGAACGCAGGAGGCAGGAGGCGTCATTTGTCCTAAACCCTAATTTTTTTTATGTTTTAAACTAAATGCCTAATTTTAATAGTTTAAATGAGCTGGGCTGGGCCATCTTTAAATAAAATTGATAAATGAAAGACTAGAATGGGCTTATTAATTATTTAAATGGGTTAGTACAGTAGTTATTTAAATGAGTTGGGCTCAGTTTTTAAAATATTTACCTAAGATTATATGATATATCTAATATATATATATAAAATAATAAAAATATATCTAATTATTTTCCGCCTCGGGCTTACGCCTCGGTTCGCCTCGAGGCTTACGCTTCGTGAGGCAAAAGAAAAACGCCTCGAGGCTCGATTCCGTATATTAAAACCTTGGTATAGTGAAGTAATATTAATTATTTATGATTTTTAGAATCTGAGCCTGTGGTTGCCTTGTTTTGACAACATAAATATGCAGATGATGGAATCCAATACCACACTTAGACATGCAAAAAAGATAGGATCAATCCCAGGTTAGTAACCCTTGGTCTATCCCTGTTCATTTAGTTATTTATATCTTAAATTTGACCATATTTTGACTAATGTATTGCTATATGACCATATCATTTTAAATGGAATTATGATTGGTTAGATTGGGTAAAAAAACCCCTTATACAATTTGTAATTTGTTCGTTTTTCTAGCTTCTCGCTAGTTTTATTTATTGATAGCTGTTTTAAAAAAATAAAATAAAAATTGAATTATGATTGCAGGGGTTGATGTTGGGCACCAATTCTTTTCACGGTGTGAGATGGTTACTGTTGGTTTCCATAATCATTGGCTCAATGGAATTGATTATATTGGGAGCGGTTCGAAAGATGTAATATATTTTAATCAACCAACTAACTTACCATTACTTTTTGTGTCTTTAATTTAATCAATTTAATTACATAATATATTTTGCAGGAATACCCTGAATACACGTTGCCAATCACTGTGGCCATAGTGATGTCAGGACAATATGAGGATGATCTTGATAACTCTGAAAAAGTTATATACACTGGGCAAGGTGGTAATAATTTACTTGGAGATAAACGTCAAATCAGTGATCAAGTAATGAAACGTGGTAATCTAGGATTAAAGGTAATTGATCTTATTTATTGAAGTTAAAAATGGTAAAAATATGTGGCATTATAATTATAAACACGTGACAACTGATTGTTGGTTACATGTAGAATTTGTATGGACATTTTTCAGTTGTACATTATGTTTACTATTTATGGCACTTTGTGAACATAATTCTCTTTACTAATCAAACTGGTGGCTTATGATACAAATATCAAAACATGCAGACAAAATCTTATTTTATGGTTTTTTTAACTCATTTTTTTTTTGCGGTTGTGCAGAATAGCATGGAGCAAAATGTGCCAGTTAGAGTTATTCGAGGGCATCAATCTACAACTAGTTATGTTGGAAAAGTATACACTTATGATGGGTTGTACAAGGTATAATTAATGTTTATTTTTTATATTATTTTCATGCCAAATATATTCTGTTTTCATGACCTTTTTCTTAAATGTTGGGATTTTACTTGTGTATTCAGGTTGTTGATTATTGGGCTGAAAAAGGGTATTCTGGATTCACTGTTTACAAGTTTGAACTTAAACGTATGGAAGGACAGCCTTCTTTGGTGACTGAACAGGTTATAATGTTTGCTTAAATGCAGCCTGCTTTTGAACAAAATTTAACTGTCAATGTAAATTCATGCTAGTTTAGCTTTAAGTGTGTGGTTTCATTTTTGTATATATAAGTATTTTTTTTATAATTGTTTTTTCAGGTTCATTTTGCTAGAGGGCGTATTCCAGATCAGCTTTCTGAATTACGCGGGTACTAAAATAAAATATTAACTTTAAGGCTTCTGAGTGTGTGTGTGTGTGCTGTTTGACATGGCTGCTTTCTTTATAATATATTTTTTATAAATGTTAGGTTGGTATGTGAGGACATTAGTGGTGACCTTGAGAATATTCCTATCCCAGCAACCAATCAGGTTGATGATCCACCTGTTCCTCCAACTGGTAAGTAACATTTTCCTTCTTAAATAAGGTTTTTTTGGGTTAAAATAGTTGACAAGATGTAAAACACATACATATTAGTAGTAATTAATATCCTGAATATTTTGTATAGGTTACACTTATATAAAATCCATGCAATTTGCAAAGAATGTTGTGCTGCCTCCCAAAGCATCTGGATGTAAGTGCAAAGGTAGTTGCACTGATCCAAGAAGTTGTGCTTGTGCTAGGCTTAATGGCACTGATTTTCCATATGTACATCGTGATGGTGGCAGGTAAAATGAACTCATAAAAGATTTAGAAAGAAGATTTATGTTTATTAAAAAGATTAATTATTTTATAATAAAAAAAATATTACTTTAAATACATATTTTGATGCTTTTCTACTAATAATGACTAATAATATTATCCTAATGGCTACTGTTATTCAGGCTAATCGAACCCAAGTCGGTTGTATTTGAATGTGGGCCTAATTGTGGTTGTGGGCCAGGTTGTGTAAACAAGACATCTCAACGGGGGTTGAGGTACCGACTTGAGGTACAGTTTTATATTAAATTTAAATTAAAATATTTTTTTGTAATCATTTAATGGTGTACATGTGATTGTTTGTTATAAATGTGTTAACTTGGTATTAATTAATGTTAGGTTTTCCGTACTCCAAACAAGGGTTGGGCTGTTAGATCTTGGGACTTCATACCCTCTGGGGCACCTGTTTGTGAGTACATAGGAATACTCAAAAAGACTGATGATGTTGACTCTAATCCTGAGAATAATTATATTTTTGACATTGATTGTCTTCAAACAATGAAGGGGATTGGTGGAAGAGAGGTACTATCAACTTTTAAATTAATAAAAATACTATATTCATTACTAGCATTGTACCCGCACAAAGTAAGTTGATAATATATTTGGTTTCAGTAGTATTTAATATTATATCTATTGTGTATTGAATTGAATTTATTTGTTTAACCTGATAGCGGCGTCTTGGGGAGGTAGCAATGCCATCATTACTGGAAAAAGAGGATGAGAAGGATAACGGGCCAGAATTCTGCATTGATGCTGGTACAACTGGGAATGTGGCCCGTTTCATAAACCACAGCTGTCAGCCCAATTTGTTTGTGCAATGTGTTTTAAGTGCACACCATGATGTGACTCAGGCCCGAATCATCCTCTTTGCTGCTGACAATATACCACCACTCAAGGTTCTCTTTTGCTCTCTCTCAATAATGTGAAAAAAAAGGCATATTTATGGTTGATATACTTTAATACAATGTAACTAAGTATTGTTGTTGGTTGTTTGTAGGAGCTGACATACGATTATGGGTATGAGCTGGATAGCGTGCATGGTCCAGATGGCAAGATAAAGCAACTTGCTTGCTATTGTGGTGCACCTGATTGTCGTAAGCGCTTGTTTTAGAATCAATAACTGTTGATAATGTTTTTGTGGCAGGAGTTGTAGGTGGCCAACCAACTGTTGATGTAAACACTTGGGTTGGGGTTTAAACTTACTTATGCCTAATGCAATTAACACAAAGCATGTCGTTAGATATGTGTATTGTAAAACTGCGATAGTCATATTCAAAAGGAAATTATATTTTGTTAATTTAATCAATATAACAAGGGAAGTCTTAGTTATAAGACGATACATGCTTACTAAATCACGATTTCACACATGCATGAAATTCTACCAATTTGCAATTCATATTGGTAAACATCATAACACAAGAGCACCAGGTATGGGGGAGTTATACGCCCGCCAAAGACCTTTAATGACGCCAAACATGTTAAAAGGATTTTATAACTGGAAACACACTTTAACATGACTTTAACACTTTCACCTTACTTTGTGCTCTTAGCACACCATTTGACCCGTGTGTGAACTTTTAAAAGAGTCCTCCATTGATGGATGTTGTTTGATTTCAAAGGGGGACTAAGTACAACTGCATTTAGAGTTTAAGGTTTGCGACGATGATTTAAAGGCGGTGCGCCGTAGGCGATACCTTATGTTGTTGAAATACTGGCTTTGCAACACTATCTATTTTCTTTGATTTATGATAAAATTACATGGGAAGGTCGGAAAGGTTCAGAAGTGACAAATACATTCTTAGGTTGCATACATTACAAAATATTAATCAGAATTTATTATAAATTGAAATATCTTTTAATAAAAAATATATACTATAAAAGTTTAGAGTATAGATTAGCAAATAATCAAATGAAACACAAAATTATAAGTTGCTTGCCAACTAGTAGATTGTGAGTTCAAATCTTGTTAAAGACGTAGTGTTATATTTAGTTGTGTGGAAAAATTTATCTTTCAAAAATGACAAAATCATCTTTTAAAAACTGATAATTATATGTTTCATTGTCTTTATACAAATGATTTATGTTTTTAGGGTTTATCCTATTAGATATATTTTACGATATGTGAAAATCAATAAAAATGAATTAAATCATAAAAGCATTTGTGACGATCATTACACATACACACAACACACCTAAGAAAAGTCTGGTATATTGAACTGTTATGTTACAAACTCAGAAACTAAGCAAAACCCCCATGTATACTGTAATTTCCACAACCACAAAATAAATTTTAAATCCAAAACACTAGTTAATCATCAACCTAAAAGTTAAAATCCTAATTTGACATCAACATTGAACCACATCTTTTATAAAGATAGATAATATGAAATATATGCAGCACAAAAACTAATATCGATACTACACTATATAAATTTTAAAACAGATTACCAAAACATAAAATGTGTTACGTGAATATATTTATTTATATAGTGTAGAATTGTAGATTACTTATTTTTTAAATGAAAATTGTAAAAGGGCACAAAAAAGAGAAAAATAAAGTTGAGGGGAAACATTTAAACTTTTGTAGTCGGTACGACGGAGATGCCACCGTTATTCGGATCCCAAACAAAAAAAAGGGGGAAAACTCATAAATTGGCGTCACAAATCAAATGCGATTTTGTTATGCGAACCCTAACAAAATTACAACATCCCTTCGCTATATTTCATGTCCATCTTGCCCTCTCAAAATCTAGGCCCATCATCATCTTCATCTAATCTTAACTCTCTAAACCCTAATCTCAATCATGGATCCGATCACCCTCAACTCGACTCTCCTTCCCACGCTCTTCAATCTCTCAGTATCTCCGATCCTGCCGATATGCCGGACAATTTCACAGGTTATTGATTAATTTCCAGCTTTTTTAATTTCAATTCTCGTTTTGTATGAGCCATCAATTTGGGACCCTAGATATTTTTATCCTTGAAAACCTAATACGTTTTAGACCTTTTACAACCTTCTGGCGCTATTTTCAAACATATAATAACGTTAATTTAGCTGTTTTGTAAAAGTTTATTATCTGCTAATTAGTTTTTTTGGTTGTATTAGTTTTCGCGGCATATTTTGTTTCGGGGAGTTTACACTAACAGATAATTGTTGTTACTTTTGACTTTTTTTTGCAGCATCAGCTGCTTCATCACCGGAAGCTTCTAGTGGATCTTCCCAAAAGGTAAACCTTTTAGCGTGCTTAATGTGTGAAGATAATGAATACATTGTATTTACACTGAATATTAACTTATTATAGCAACTTTTTGATCACTATAGATGAAAGAAGGCCATAAAATAAACAGAAAGAAGATTCCTGCACACCAAAAAACTGGTGCACCTTTTGAAAACAATGTTTCTGGCCAATCAAGTGTTGGTGTTTCACAACATAAAGGGTCTTCAGGTGGTCAGCAGAGATACCGGCCCACTAATCAAGGGGGCACTGCCACATCAGCAGGGCGAAAAGCTCAGGGAGTTAATGGTAATTACTTGCTTAATTTTCATTATGATCCCATTTCTCGTCCACAAGCAAGGGCTAATCCAACAAGGAAATTGCCAAAGAGAAAGCCTTACAATAAAGATTTATTTCTTCAAGCAAATTACAAGTTTGTCTTGTTAGATTCTGGCAATCGTGCTCCTGAATCAATGGATCCAGATAAGATGTTGCAGTGGGAGGATATTATATGTTTGAAATATTTCACTCCTCATCCCACTAATTGTCCAATATGTTTGGAGGAACTTTTGTGTCCACAGATGACATCATGTGGCCATATCTTCTGTTTCCCCTGTATATTGAGATATTTTTTGATTAATGAAGAGGATCATAAACGCGAATGTTGGAAAAAGTGTCCTTTATGTTTCGTGATGACATCATCAAAAGATTTGTACACCATCTACATTGAGAATGTCAAACAACATTCTGTTGGTGATGTCATCGAATTTATGCTTTTAACCCGTGATAAAGATTCATTAACTTTAAACACGAAACAGAAAGAAAGAGTTAATTCACAGGAGGAAGTTTATGACTCGTTTTCAAAGTTCAGTTTTACTGGAGATGCTGAGCTGGCAGTTAGGAAAGCCATGTCAGAGTTAGATAGTTGGCTTGCTAGAGCAGAATCAGGGCTTGTGGATGACCTGGAAAGACTTCCTTATGTTTGTGCTGCAATGGAGCAGTTAGAAGAAAGAAAGAAATATTGGAAGGAAAATAGGAATCTTGATGGTGTAAATTCTCTTAAAAGGGAATCTTTTAATTCGGGTTCTCCACCAAATTTGAATTTTGCTGACGTGGATGAAAATTTGTCATCTTCCTATGAGGATAACAAGGGTATACAATTGCCCTCTGATGGTCTTACAGATAACAAGATTAAAGAATCATATGATTTTTATCAGGTAACATTTTTTTGTTATATTTATCAGGTAATTTCTTATTTATTTTTTTATTTAATTTCAGGCAGCTGATGGTCAGCACGTCATACTCCATCCATTAAACATGAAGTGTCTTCTGCACCATTATGGAAGCTATGATAGGCTCCCTCAAAGGTCTGGAACATAATTAATGTTAAAGAATAAAATTTTCAGATAAAAAAAATTATTCAAAATCGGTTTTCATAATTTAAAAAAATATGTTTGAAAACTTAAATTCATGAATTACAGGATCAGTGGTAAGATTTTGCAATTGGAAACAATCACACAATCAGAAGCCATGAGGAGGCGATATCGCTATTTGAGCCATTTTTCCTTAACAACAACGTTTCAGGTATTTTTTCATAATGTGAAAAAGGGTAATTTAGTCATTTACTTTATACAAAAGGGATAATTTCAGCTTTGTGAAATCGATCTGGCTGGAATATTGCCTCCAAGTTCACTTTCTCCATTTGAGGATGAGTTGAAAAATAGGGAAAAACATAGAAAACGTGTTGCCAAAAAGGAACAAGAGGAAAAAATGAGGGCAGAAGCTGCAGCTTCACATTATGTGCCCATAGAATTTGACCAACAATCTTCCCATGATTATTTTCCTGCATTTTCCTTGGATGATTTTGAAGGTAATATTAATTTTTATTTTTAATTATTAAATATACCTCTGACATGATTATTATATGATTTAAAGCATTAGGAAGCTCTTCGGTGACATCATCAAGCCCTCCAACAGATAGGCCATTGTTTTCAAATGTTGCTAGGCTCGGTTTTGCAGCAGCACATGATTCTCCTTCTTTAAGAATACATGAAAATCAGATATCATCAACGGGTAATTATGCTCTTCGAGTTTTATTGATTATATGTATAAAGATTATTTTTTTAGATGGTAATTTAATTTATACACAGGTATGGTGACAGGGAGTACATCGTCTTTTGCAAATGTTATATCGAGAGCAAAACCTGTTGAAACCGGTAATAAGGCAGGTAGTGAGATAGGGAAAAAGGGTAAGAAGGCTAGCAGAGTCCTTTTATCAACCTCAGGTGGTCGTCGCTATTAATTTTAATGAAGTAAATATATAATCTGGATGTATCCACATTATTTTCTTGTTTGTGGTTAGTGTTGTGTAATTCTTAGTATTTTAAGTTAGAAATGCCATGTGTTTACCCGCGCTTTGCCGCGGGGGATTTTTATATAATACTCAAAATAATGCCTATTGATATTCCGTTCAATCATAAATTCGTATTCTTAATAATTTGAAAACTGTAAATAATTTGAGCTGTAAAAATAAATTGGTAAATGTTATACTTATTACTAATATTTGTACCGATTATAATTTTTGGATAAAATTTAACATGTTAAAATAAAGGGGTTAAAATGTAAGTATTCAAAACTTAAATTGTTAAAAATGTTAAAGATTGAGATTAAAAAAACAAAATTCGAATATAGCGGCAAAGATTTTTTTTAGCACCCTGGTACAAATGTCAAATATGACGGTTGTATTTTGTAAAAATAAAAATAGATGTGTGTGGCACTATTCACCTTAACGATTTTGTTATGTTAATAAAATAAAATGTGGGTTTGGGATATCTTTGCTTTATTGCTGCTATTTGGTGGTTATTATATCATAAATTTTTAAAAAATTGTATTAAAAATCTTATTACTTGATTCTCCTATCCATAAAAGGATTGATATTTCTTCTTTTTTCTAATCTTACTCATTGATTTGGATATTTTTATTGTTCAAATAAGTATAAATATTTACTAGGAAATAATACCAGCACATGACCTTACAAGGATATCATACAACACAATGAAGAATCATTTCTTGGGTTTAAGTTCAAATTTCTGGTCAATAACTGGATTAACCGGTATTAAATTAAACTATGCAGCAAAACCAGTTTGACGTGAACGTGACTAACTGATTCCGGTTTCCAAATCTCAAGATACCAAATTATTCGGTTTGGATTTAAATTTATGTAAAAACGACCCAAATGTTATCATCTCTAATAATCTGGCAGGCAAAAAACTTAAATCGGTGGTAAAAAGGTTTAACACTTAAACTAGTAAATCATTTTGTGATAGACAAAGACAATGTTTAATGACTTCCGAATGACTTTTTATTGTTATGAATTTGGTCCTTCATTTACTAAATAATCAGGAGAAGATTCAGAAATAATCACCGCAATAATTAGGTCGAATATATAACGAGCAAAACTCAAAATATTTAAAAAAAATATAATTATACGGGTAAATGCATGATGTTTTATCTTCCCCCTTTTGTTTGGGTTAATAACAGAAACTCACCTTCAATATTCCGTTTCTTTCATGGTATATAACCTAAAACCGGCCACCGTCCACTTCACCTTCGCCAAGGAGCGCCGTCGACGAACCTACACGGTACGGCGTCAATTGATGTCCGATACGATCGCATACACCATTAATTTCTGACAGAGTGACTTGTTTCTCTGCCTTCTGGTGTAGGATTTTCCACACATACCACTCCCCTCAGGCCTCATCTTCTGTAACATATGAAATATCCCTGCCACCGCTAACAATGGAGACAACACCGGCGCTGGAAATGTCCACCGTCGATGAATCTGAGATAGAATATGTGAGCTATAGTGGCGAGCATCATTTGCCCCTTATCATGCGTCTTGTTGATGAAGAACTCAGCGAACCCTATTCAATATTTACCTATCGCTATTTTGTCTATCTCTGGCCTAATCTCTCCTTCCTCGTAACCTCCATCTACAGTTATTTGTTTTGTTAATTTCACATCGCATTAGATCAAAATTTTGAGCTGATTTTTTGCAAATCTGCAGGCTTTTCATAAGGGGAAATGCATCGGAACTGTGGTTTCTAAAATGGGAGAGCACCGTAACACTTTCAGAGGTTACATTGCTATGCTTGTTGTCCTCAAACCCTATCGTCACAAAGGCATTGGTAATTCTACTATTGTATATGTTAATTTAATTTAATTTTTTATTTTGTTTATAAACAATGTCAATTTTGAAGTGGAATAGTAAACATTTGATGTCAAAATCGAGACAGAGGTAGTCAAATTTGTATTTCATTTTGTATGAATCTGGATTTTTTTTAAACAATTAGTTGTGTTAACATTTAAGGTTTTATTGCAGCTACAGAACTTGTTACCAGATCAATCAAAGTGATGATGGAATCAGGTTGTGAAGAGGTATTCTGTTTGTATTAGGTTCGAATAATTATTTGGTATGATGTTCAGTAGCATGTGCCTAGGACGAATTTGCAATAATATACATCATATTTATAAAGTAACATATTATAGCACTACATTTTATATAAAGAAACACTACTCATGAACAATTGATGAATGTTATTATAGGTAATATCATACGAAGGACATAGAAACACTATGATCTTAGATTAAGTTTATGATATAAGTTATCAACAATTAACTGATAATATAATGTTTTATTTGAAGGTAACTTTGGAAGCAGAAGTTACAAATAAGGGAGCACTTGCATTATACGGTCGGCTAGGGTTTATAAGAGCAAAAAGGCTATTTAGATACTATTTGAATGGTGTTGATGCTTTCAGATTAAAGCTGTTATTTCCCCATACAGAATTACCACCTTCACACCCTCATGCTCACTCCCACTCTGTGATGTCATCAGTCCTCGAGAGTTATGAAACAAACCACGTTTCGTCCCTATATCAAGTTTAGAATATTATTTTTTTGTTTGCAAAATCGGACCTTTGTTTTGGAGTAGTTGTGGTCATTATAAGGAATGTGGCTATGGTTATAACCAATGAAACGTTTTTTTTTTGCTAAAGATGTTAATAATTATGCTTTATTGTTGTCTCCAGTGTTATAAAAGTCGGCCTTGTAGGCGATTACACCAACTTGATAAAAAAACTCGCTCAAACTATGAGAACTGAATATAAGTTTACACTTCGATTTAAAAAATGTCAACTGTTATATTTTCAGTACTTATATCCTAAAATTCAAAGCAAAGCTTGTTCTTGATTTATACATACTTGTTAAAGTTCCATAAATTCAGTTTTGACATGATCACCATCTATTTTATGTGGAGATCCTATCTTTTGTAGTAAAACATAGTTTGACTTTACATAAGTCAAACTGCCTGCTCTTTCTTGGTTTCATGTAGGGGTGGCAGTTTCTGCTGAATTGTCGGGTTGGCTTGAACCAACTTGAACATGATTAACTTAGTCAATTGTGTCCAAAACTCTACACTAACACGAATACCTGACACGACCTGTGTCACCTGTTTATATAAGCTAGTTATAATCGGGCTAGGTTAACACTGTTTATATAAACTAGTTATAATCGGGCTAGCATGTTAACATGTTTATCTACAACCCAAACTGAACACCACATGTTCATTAAATGGGTTAAACAAGTCAGCCTATAACCCAAAAACTGTTTAAACTGAATCCTAACCTGTCTTTGTATTTATGTTCATGTCTTGTTAAGAATTGCTACCTCAATTTCAATCTGCAAACATATATAAAATACACAGTACAAAACTTTTGATTAGTTAAAATCTATGAAAGCATGTGATACTCCAGATTTCCAAGTAAAACAGATTGATTTAATAATTGAATATATGAATATTAATTCTAACAGCATAACCATAAATAGCTAAAAACGCCTTTCCCTAAACCCCTACATTAATAAATAATTAAATATGCTACAAGTTTAACATAAATTGTTGATTACAAACAAATTGCACTGCAAATCAATGATATCATTCAAGATCTGACATATCACTCTCAAAGAAAGCAGAATGCAAAGCTTTCACACATTTTTCTGATACATCGTCGTTTACAATCAGTGATATATTCACCTTTGATGCTCCTTGAGATATCATTTGAACATTCACTCCATTCACACGAAGAACACGGAATGCCTAACAAAAAAAAACATTATTCTTAAAAAGGAAGGAGTAATTAAGTCATTTTATATGAAAAGGGGCAAACAAAGACAAACCTTCTCCAATACAAGTGAAGATCTTTGAACATTTCCAATGAGTGAAATAATCGATCTGTGCTGAAGAAGATTCACTTTAGCAATTTTTTCAAGTTCTTCCACAACATGATCAAGTTCCTGCACAAACAAACACCATTTTTATTTAATTAATTATAAAATCATAAACACAATCAAATGCAATATTAATTAATTGATACATAATAATAAAACAAATTAAGAATGATATCATACGCTTGCCTGCTGAATCAACTCACGGCTCCAAAGTTTTGAAGGATCTAATGTTAATGAAATGCTAACTTCACTAGTAGCTACCACATCCACTGATATACCCAAATCCTCAAAAATCGAAAACACCTAAATCATATCAAAAACTTAGAACCTTTTAAATAACAAAAACAGGAGTCATAAATTAATATATATATATTATTTACCTTAGCAAGAAACCCAAATTGACCAAGCATACGAGTGCTAACAATGTCTAACATTGTCACATTTCGTTTTAAAACAATGCTCGTTAGTACTGCCTGAAAACAAAACCAGGTACCATTTATTTTTATTTTTATTTTTGTTAAAAAATAATAAAAAACTTATTTAGTGTTACTAACCTTACTCATATCTCTTGATTTAGTGATTAAGGTACCTGGAGCATTAGGGTTGTAAGAATTTTTAACCCTAACAGGTATATCACCCTCTCTTGCGGGCCTCATCGATTGTGGATGTAGGACCTACCAGAAAAAATATTATTATTATTATTATTATTATTATTATTATTATTATTAATTTATCATATCATAATATGTCTAGTTTTTGTTATATCTGTCATTTCGTATGTAAATTTAATGATGATACCTGAGCACCAAAATATGCAAGTTCAGCTGCTTCATCGAAAGTCAAATACGGGACAGGCTCCGCACCCGAGTATATATTAGGGTCACATGTCAAAACACCATCCACATCTTTCCATACCTGTAATTAATAAATATTAAAACTTTTTACAAAATTAAAAAAAAAAATCATTTGAATTATTATGTGATTTTTGAAATTTTTCACTAACCTGAATTTCCCGTAACCCAAGGGCTTTACCAATTGTGGTGGCAGTTAAATCACTACCGCCTCTGCCTAATGTAGTTACAGCACAAGTTCTCCAACCCTATAAACAATTTTACAAAAATAAAAACAATTAATTCCAGAAATTTAAGTTAAAAGACTCTAAAAAACGATTATAGGTTGTAAATTGTAATAAAAAAAACCTTTCCAAGGAAACCAGTTACAATAGGGATTGCAGGATCTTTACTCCAATCACCATTTAATCTCTTTGCGACAGCTGGATAAGTTGCTTCTAATATATCCGCGTTAGTAAAATCATCTGTTGTTATGAAACCAATATCAAATGCATCATACTGCCAGAAAAACACAAGGTCAGCGTCAAAGTCAAAGCATTAGAGGAGAAAAGTCTTGAAATATTAATAACAAAACTATTTTTTATAAACTATTTTGATATAAAAAACAGTGGCAAAAAAGTACATACTTGGCGTGCTTTAACACCGATTTTATTCAAGTATGCTGCAAAAATTCTTGTGGACATGCATTCCCCAAATGAGACTAAATAATCTCTTGCACGTGGTGTGAACTCCTTTAACACAGCTATCCCGTTTAATAGTCGTTCTAATTTTTCTAAGTGCTCTGCAAATGTGAAAAACAAAATTATCATCATTCGATTAAGGTGCATAACTTAGCAGTTAAAACATTAATGTAATAGTGATCTATTTAATCTTTATATTAAAAAAGTATGTAGAGGCCACGCAAGTATTCAACTGTATTAATTGAGTTTCCCGAAAAAACAAAAGTACTTTTGATGAGGTGTCAACATGTTATAGGTTAAAATTGTCTTTTCAAAAAACATAAGGGCATTTTAGAGATTTGGCATGTTTTTGGTATAACTGAAACAAGATTCATACTTAAGTGGCCTTGATGAAAAAAGTTGATTACTTAAGTGGTTTCCATATACATTTTCCCACAAGAATATAATATAATATCAACATTTCCTAGCAAACCTGCCTGTAACGAGTGTTTTCTCTAATCCAAGCTCAGCCACTGTCCTGAGAATTTAAATTGACACCCAATCAGTAAATTATAATGTCGAAAAACAATAAAATCACTCGAATTTGATAATAATTTTTTACCTATAATGGAGTTCTTTCACAAAGCTCAATTCATCAATTTCAGACACAACAGAAACACAATTTGCAGCCTTCTCTCCCGCCTATATCACACAACCCAAAATTAGCTCAAAACTATACAAGAAAATTAATCAGATATAAGATTAATACAAAATTACAAACCGCTATAAGCTTGTTGGTGGTCTTGCCCATGGCAGATAGAACAATGACAGGACTCTCTTCTGGAAAACTGAGAATTAGGTCAGCTACTTCTTTCATTCTTTCTGCAGATGCAACCGATGATCCACCAAATTTCATCACGCATGATAATTGTTTGGTCGATTGTTCAGACGATTGACTGTTGGATTCATTTCTGGTAAGAACATCTACCTTTTGCGCATTACAAACAACCTTCAAACATCTTCCCCTGCCTGAAATCGGACCTTGAATCGCTCTACACGATCCACGAAATGAAGCGACAGATGAAGCGAAACTGAGCAGCTGCTGACGTGAGCACGATGATCGAGAGTGTAAAGCTACCGGTAGGTACGTCGGTGTCGCCGCCATTGTTCCCGCGAAATGGTCGACAAATTGAGGTGATGATAAGGGAAAATGATGAGCAGAGAGAGCTAATTAATAAATCAATGTAGCTCTCCCTGCTAAAAATGAGAGGTAGAAGGATTTGATCCGATAAAAGAGGTTTTACCAATTAGATTACGAACAACCTGCAAATGCGATGATTTATGGTTTGAATTAGTGCAAATTAACGATAAATAAGAAAAAAATTGAGGCAATAATTCGTGTTGTGGACGTTTAAATGCGATTCAAGCAATATACCTTTTGTTAGATTAATTAAGCAAAATACGATGGAGATTGATAGATGATTAAGGTTCAAAAGGAAGAATTTAATAGGGAGAAAGAAAATGATACCTGTGAGTGAGTCTAGGGTTTGAATTGAATCAGAGAACGGCGGCTGAAGAAGGAGGTATGGTAACAGCACGAGGATTTGTCACTGTGTTTTTGTGTTTACATGTCCTCGTGAAAATCATGTTGTTGAAATTATTTTTTTATTTTTGTTGTAACTCATATTTGATGAATGATTGATTATAATTTAACCCAATCATAAGTATACAGTACTTTATGTACATAAAGTGTACAACCATTAGAGCATCTCCAACCATAAACTCTATAAAACTCACTCTATCTTTATAATTGATGGGTCCATTCACTCTAAATATAACCTCAACTCCAACCATAAACTCTATCAATCCCTTTAAAACTAATGAGACCCATAGAAATCATATATTTAATTAATTTATTATACATTACAAAAGAAATTAGAGTGAAGGGTATGTGGGGTCCATGGATAGAGTGGACACTCTCTCACTTCAAATATAGAGGGAGTTTTTCTCTCACTCTATATTTAGAGTGAGGGATAGAGGTGGGTTGGAGAAGATAAAACTTCAAATATAGAGATAGAGGGGATGATAGAGGTTGGTTGGAGATGCTCTTAGTGTATCTATCTCTAACTTATAAATAGGGGTGTGATGTAATTGTTTCTCTTGCATCCTTGTTCTCTCTGTATCTTGTATCATATGTATTATTTGTACCACTTGTATCATGTCTAATAAGAATGTTGTTGTGATCCTTTGAGTTGAACTAATTTATCTTATAACAATTTTATAATTTTTAAAAGGTATTTTTAATGTTTATATTAATTATTTATTTACCTTTTTCATACTTCCTCCGTATTAAAATAAGTAAATCACTTTCTTTTTCAGGGTGTATCAAAATAAGTGAATCACTTTCCTTATTTTATATGTTTTTATATTTAAAACCACCCCTTTACCCTTACTTATCTCTCTTTAAACATCATTTACCTCATCCGTTTTTGCCATCTTCCTATATTTGGGGCCCATCCATTCTAATTACCTCATTTAATTTCACTAATCTTTTATTACCTTATTTTGCCTAAAAAACCATAAACTTTTAAAGTGATTCACTTATTTTGATACGGAAGAAGTATTATTTAGTGATTATATTAGATTTATATTTATTAATTTCTTAAACAAACTAAACCTTAAATTAAGCTAAAATTTACATTTGTTTTAATATCTGTGAAGATAGGAAATTAGAAAGAAAAACAAATGAAGAAACAATGTTCGGATGCTCTATGTCGTCTAAAACGCTGCTATAAAGTAGGAGGATGCCATCCGATGAAGTTTTCGGACTTAACGGCGAAGGAAAACCCTCACTCGTATTATTATGGTTGGCGGAACGTAACAACTATAATTTGACAGGAATTTATATTCCTTTGTTGGCTACTGTTTTCCACATCTCACTCTCTTCTCTGTTGGTTTAGTTGTATTGTAACTTGTAATTCAACCTAATTTTTGTCCATAGATTTACTCTATTGAATAATTAATATTATATTTCTTGACAAAATGTATATTAATATATAAATCACGAGTTTGACTATTATGATATAGAGGGATAAATTAATATACATTATTTTTTTATTTTTTTATTTATTTTATTTTTTTTGAACGGCAAGTTAGTAAGTTAGTGGTTCGACATATGCAGTGACATCCAAACGGGCAGTATGCATTTCTCGAACATATCTCCTTTTGTGGGGAATAAACCCCACCACCTTTTCATTCTCCTAAAGAATGCCTCCAACAAGTCTTGAACTCAAGACCTTTTTAAGACAAACTCCCCAAGGCAACCCTTGGTGGCCAATTAATATACATTAATTAAACCAATTTTTCTTAATAAATATGTTTTAACATTAATGAACATTCAATTTTTTTTTTGTGTGATTGTGAGACAGATTTTTTTTTTTTTTTTTTTTTGAATAGCAAACGGAATCCCAAAAAAAGCTTCGGCAAAGTTATGTTTCCCTTACGAGAACCTGAGAACTACAATAAAAAGTTAACAAAGAGCTAGCACCAAAGAACAAAAGATCCAAAAACACCACATTACAAACTACAATAAAGAACTAACAAAACACCTATATAGCAGCTAGGCTTGTAAACGAACCGTACGTTCAACGAACCATTCGGCGGGGGTTCGTTTATGTTCGTTCGTTTAGCTACACAAACGAACATGAACAAAATTTTGTGTTCGTTTAGTTAAACAAACGAACACAAACAAAGGCCCATTCGTTCGTTCACATTCGTGATCATCCATTCGTGTTCGTTTATTTGCGTTTGTTTGCTAGTATTGTTTATTCTTGGGTTAAATGTAATATATTTTATAAAATCGATTAACTATAATTAAAATATAAGAACATAATTATATAAAGCCCTTAGGTTTTGACGTTAAGGTTCGTTTATATGTATTTGGATGTCTTATTTAACTTGTTTACAATTAACAATTTTGGATGGTTCATGTTTTTAGTTATGCAACTTATGTTTCTGATATCCCCAAGATGGATTTGGAAATGGTAGAAACTTGTTTTCCTGCACTTTGTTCGTTTGTGTTCATTTGTGTTTGTTTATATTCGTTTATGTTCGTTACCTTTGTGTTGGAAAAAGTTGTGATAAAATGATTTTTCACCAACTTTGGACCTATATAATTATATATATATATATATATGTGTTATATATAGTTATTGGTTGGTAGCTATGTGTTCCCCTATATGAGAGCTACGCAACGGTATATAGCGTGTCCAAAGTCGAGTTGTGGTGAATGAGATATCGACTCTCAAAGTAGGGTGTTTGATACAAGAAATCTTGGAAGTGGGGGATGTGGGAGAGTATCCCACATAGGAAAAAGATGAAACCATTTGTTGGTTTATAAGGTTGGAAGTAGTATGGAAGATTAAAACCTTATACATGGGTTTTACCCGCACGCTTACGCGGGGGGGGGGGGGGGGGTGCAAATAATTTGGACTGAGTTGCCCGAAATGGCTTGAACTCGTGTACGCCCGAGCGACCTGCGGGCACGAATGCAGCTCCGAAATTCCGGGATCGTGCGGGTCAATTTTTGCATCTAGTCGACGCTGCAGTGTGCTCGTACTGACCGCCTCAGTACTGATCAGTCTCATACTGACCTCCTCTGTACTGACTGGTCAATACCGACCACCTCGGTACTGAGTTTTTCGACACTGCAGTCTCATACTGACATGCGCAGCAGGCAGTCTGATACTGACTTCCAATACTGAGTTCCTGCAGTACTGACCTGCCCAGCAGCAGTCTGATACTGACCTGCGCAGCAGCAGTCTGATACTGACCTGCGCAGCTGCAGTCTGATACTGAGCTGCTGCACTAACTTCCAATACTGAGTTCGTATACTGACTTCTGATACTGAGTTCTCGGACTGAGTTCCTGGACTGACCAGAAGGACTGAGCAGAACAGTTACTAAAATTCTGCAATTAGTGCAGATTACTGTTTTGATTTCTTGTTTAATTGTATTAAATGCATTTAATGTTTGATTAAACATCACTTGGCATTCTACACTATAAAAGGAGACATTGGGTCTCATTTGTAGATACACCTTCGCCTACTTCTCTTCTAAATCACAGTTTTCTCTCTTAAAGAAAACACTCTAAACTTTGGTTAGTGTTCTGGCTTGGATTATATCCGGTAGTGTAAAACTACTCGGTTGTTTTACCCTGGGAAATAGACAACGAATCTATTTTAAGGGGATCGTGAAGTTCACGAGACTCAACCAAAAACGTTGTTACTTGTTTGTTCTATTTAATTTTGTTTCAATCTTGTATTTGTTTGTCATTTTCCAATTGTATTGTAGTTTATTTAATGAAAATTGGTATTAGCTCTTACACTTTGTTCACGAACAATTCATGAACACTAGATTTTATTAATAAACAAACACGAAAACAAAACTCCGTTCTATAAGATTTTCTTAATATTAAAATTCCTAATACATGATCTTAACTATAATTTTTACACCTCTCGTTATCATTTTCTGAATTGTTTCAACAAGCTTATAAGATGATGTGATGGTGAATATGTTTTTATCTATTGGAAAGATACGAGGGAATCTGATTCCATGGGTGGTAAATGATTTGAATTGTTTATTAACAGAGTAGTTCTGTCTTTCTTACAATCAAGTGGAAAATTTTATTTTGAGTTGTTTGGAATCTTGTTATGTCACATTCAGTGACAAATTTGAATATACAAACCCAAATATACTAAGACTAAATCACAAATGCATCATTAGATTTCTAGCCTCATAACTTTTTGTACCGAATGGTACTTGTATATTCTTTCTTAAAAGTTACTTTTTCTCACATAATATAATATAAATGAGAATTGATATTGCTACCATAATTTTTAATGGTTATACCACACAGTACAGATTTTACAATTAATTGTACAAGTATATTAAGCATTAGATGTGGTACATACCTTAAAAGTTGTGGTAAGAAAATCACCCCCTAATATAAATTAAAGGTGGTGATTTTTATACCACACTTTTTAATCTATGTACCACAACAATTACTTTACATATTTGTACAGTCTGCATGAAAACTTGTACGGTGTGGTATAAACCTCAAAAGTTGTGGTACAAAAATTAATTCCCATAAATTAAATATGATAAAAAAGGTATTCCGAATACAGGCTCTTCGAGAGTGAGCGAGTTTATGCTCGTAATATACGTGATCTAACCGTTACCCATAGAGGGATTGAACCCATGACCGAAAGTAACTCAGAAACACTTGTTACTAAGCAAAAATTTACTTGCAATTGCACCAATGACAAAAAAGAAGATAATGATTTATTTAACTTAGAAGTTGAATTTATTGAATGGTTAAATTAAAAAGAACAACATTAAGGATGTAATCACAACATAAGATTATGCTAAATGGCACCGTGGTATCCGGCCGTCTCTAGAAGCACTGCTTTTATCTGCTCCGGCAACATATCCTGCCCTTCCCTACATTGCTGCCAAACATCATCACCATCTATTAATCACTCTAATCTCACATCTTATAACTTGCTAAAGCCTAAAACTATAAACAAAGATTTTTTAGGATGAAAATCATTATATAATAACCAAATTAGACCATTGTTCCTCCTAAGTCACCAAACTTCCAATATTGTTTCATTGTTTGGTTTCAAAATGTTTACCAGTGACCGTGAAAATGTTTACCAATTTTCATAAGCGTTTCATTTAAGCCACTCAATATTAATTAGTTACGAAAAAATTCACAATAATGGAACTATAGTTTTGTTATCCATATTTATCACACTAATTATTTCTAAGAAATATACAAAAAATAATTCGGGCCAACCCAACCTAACCCACATTAGAGCTTAGGACTTATCGGTTGTGACTCATTATGCGACCCAAACCCATCCATTTTGTTGTAGTTAAGAATGAAAATAATACCTGGGCCCTAAACACATCCAAAGCAAAGCCATTAAAACAACTAATGACAGCTTGTTGGATATCCAGCCCAAGATTCTCCAGGGCCCGCAATGTTGAGAGTAACAGGCCCGGTCTACGCCCACACAACATGTGGATGTTAACACCCCTTCCTTCTCTTGCATGTACCTCAACCTACACACACACACACACAAATCAAAACCATAATCTCCTTCTATAATCTTTACAATAACAAAACTAATAACATAATAGCTCAAACTTAAAATTAAAAATTATTATTATTATTATTGTACCTTTGCAGGGTGGTTTTTAGGGCTGGGAATGGTGGTGGGACATAATTCTTCTTTAACATGTTGTGGAAGTGTGGGTGTTAATGGATGAATGCTTGATGAATTTTGCATCAATGATCCTTGTGTTGTTGGTGTTGGAGCTGGTGTTGCTTCTAGTTGGTTATGAAGATCGTTAATTCTTTGCAGCAATTCCTTTAAGTAATCGATAGCATCACCAAGAATCGAAGCTCTATCCATCTAAACACAAATTATTAAATCAATTTTTTATCGAATTAAGACTATTACTATTTACTAAGTACTAACCTTGCTGATTTTGGGGACAACTGATCGAAGCATATAAAGTCTATCATTCAATTTCTTCCTCCTACGTCTTTCCGCCATTAAATTTTTCGCAGGTAGCCCCTTTTTCTTACCTTTATGATCCCCAACTCCGACAACAGCATTTGAATTCGAATTGCTTACTCCATTTACATTCGCATTCGCCAGCTCACTCGTTGGTTCGATTTCATCCGAATCGTAATTAAATCCAGATAAATCAACGGTCGCTGTTTCATCAATTTCATCGTCGTCCATTACATTTCTCTTCCTCTTCTTTTCCATTTCCATCTCACCGCCATTAGCACCAGCTCGTTTCCCCCAATTTGAATTTTCCAAATTCCCGAATTTATCAGAATTTTGTCGTAAAGCAGCTCGTTTTTGAAACAGAGTAGGTTGTGCTCCCACAGGTGGCGAAATCTCGAGTGGCCGTAAAACCTTAGACCTAGCTGAAAACAAAGGGCTGACGTGTACAGAGCTTTGAAAACCATCAAACCCGGTTAATGTCGGGTCGAACCCGATGTCATTTGTGTCGTTGCTGTTGTTGGTTTGTGGGAAGTCGGAACTTGAAGATATTTCAGGGATATGGGTACCAAAATTCATCAAATTGGAAGTGTGGTTACGTAAATAAGTGCCGAAATCATATGGTAGGTCGTACGGGCTTGAGCTGATATTGGTAAATTTTTGGGGAAAGAACGGGAACGAGTGAGTGAACGGATGGTGCGATTGTGACGGTGAACACGAAGATGAAGAATCCATGGGTAAGAAGAGAGAATTATTATCGGCAGGATTTGAAGGAAGACTAAGGTTGTTGTTGTGATGGTGATGATACCACTCGTTTTCAAGCATTGATTTCAAGGTGGTGAGTGAAGCGTAAGTGTTGGTGTTGGTGATGATGTGGTGGTCGTCATCGGTAATTTGGTGGTGGTTTGTGGTGGTGGTTGGTGTCCATGAAGATGTTTCATCTTGGTTTCCTCCTCCGTCCATCCAAACGCCACCACCGTCCGGCAGCATTAGATGGTGGTGAAATTGGGGGATTTAAATTGGAGATTTCTAGGGTTTAATGTGTGATTGAAGCAGGTGGTGTATTATTTGCTGATAACGAACAACGACTGTATGTAAGCTTGAGCTGCTTTCTTTGTTATTTAATTCCAGCTTCAATTACTAATTACTTTGCCCTTCCATTCGGTGCAAACTACAGTTTTACCCCTCATCTTTCTTTTTCATTCTCTTTTTCAATATGACATTTTTTCTTTGTAAATATTGGGTTCCGCATTTTACTAGAAATATCAGTGCATATCCTACATTGTACGAAACTGTTATTTCCTTGCATTTTAATATATAATTTTGAAAATACTTAAATAGTTTGATCAATAATTAAATTGTTTCATTCAACCAAATGTTAATCAAATAAGAGTTCTCTGAAATAAATAGTGTATAATATGTACGTGTACGGTCTAATAATCGAACATTGAACATAACCGAGAAATGGGAGAGTGGTTTCGATCGGACATATGACCGAACCGATGATATCTTGGACCAAAAACCGATTTTGTATGAAAACTAAAACCAAGGACTGGACCGGTATAACTCGATTTGACTTGATTCGAACGGGTTCTCTATCCCGTTTGTTCATACCTAGTGTATAAGCCTCTTGGGCTATATGGCCATAGGGATCACTATACATTTATTATCGTTCTTGAATTTGAATTGTATACTGCAATGCACTAATTCGTGAATCCCCTTACCAGTTTTTGGATAACTACTTTTTTAAGGAACTAATAATGATATAATATACTTTATCAACTTAAAATCAATCTAAGAAGAAGACGCAGATAAATGACAAAATCAATTACAGATGGATACGAGAAAAGATAAAATGGGCTAAGTTGATTATTAGAATTTCTAGTTAGGCTACTCGATGATTTTTCTACTAAAGCAACCTGCTGCTATACGTTCCGTACTACGGATGTGTTCAATTTCAAAATTGTACTAGAACCAAAAAAGTCGGGATGGAAATTGACTAAAAACACGAACAAAAAACTGGACCGAACTAATAGTTATGGTTCGTCCAGATATTTCGGGTTAAGGACTGGCTAGAACCGAAAATTACATTATCAACATAAACTACATATGACTACCATGATTTTGAGAAAACACGTTAGACTCGAAATTGTCAAATTTGGGTCTAGAACCGGAAAACGGGACCGAAGTGGAATCGAAAAACCAAAGAAACCGATAAAAACAAAAAAGGAGAACCGAAAACCGGGTTCAACCATCTCCGGTTCTGGTTCGATTTTCATTGAAAATAAAAATCATCCTTCACGGCATGGTGGCCATTTAACTTTATAAAAAATGATAGTTCATCCGTATTAAGATACAATCTTGATTTTACGATTTTTATAATAAAATATTATAATAAGGGTTTGAAATAGATTATTAGAAAATGATACTTCCTACATATCGAAATTGACTGGGTTAATGTGAAAAAGAAGAATGAGAAATACAAAATAATTTTGAATGAAAACGACAATATAGATGTGTAAACCTTATCTATCATTATATGCATGGATATGTCTACTAAATGGATTATCCTATAGAAAAGAAATGAATAGTTATTTAAAATGGCTATTAATTCATTAGTTATAGTATAATTTAATTTGACCAAAACATAAAAAATATGACAGCTGTGGGATTTGAACCCACGCCCTTTCGGACCAGAGCCTAAATCTGGCGCCTTAGACCACTCGGCCAAACTGTCTTTGTGATTATGTGATGTACTAATATTGTCACATTACTATTAATTAAATACAATAAAATAATAAATTGATTTAGAAGATTTAACTGTCCATAAATTACCAAAATACGAAGTAATTCATTTTAAAGAAAGCAAAATTACCACATTATTGATTATAGTTAACAAAACAGAGTATCAATCTAAGTACGTAGTTATTTTATATAACATTATATTTTGCGTTAAATTCAATAAAAATACATTTTAAGTAAAAAAAAAATATGCAAGTAGGTTGGCAGATATTGAGATAAGATGAAAGGAAAGTCGTAAATAATTACGTAATGAATGAATAAATGAAGAATAGGAATGGTGATAGTAGCTACAGCAGCAGATATCCCGTGAATTCACACACCTAATTTACTCCTTTCCTACCAATTTGAATGCTCTCACTCAACTACAGCCGCCTTCTAGTCAGAACACACAACTAATTGAAAAAACAACGCTCACGTGACTGCCACTGCCAAGAATAAAACATCAATTTACTACCACCGGCGCCCATAACATCTAGCTCTACCTTAACTCATTCGCTTTTCATTACATTAGTATTAAGTGTGCCAATTCAGATCGGATTCAGGTTAGTAGGTCAGAAACATTCAATTTGAAAACGAAACCGACTCATATTTTGTGTACTTTCAACCGACTCATATTTTGAAACGGAGGAAATATATATATATATATTTCAAATATATTTATAAACTACTAAAGTATAAATATATATATTTTTAAACATATTGTAATAATTAATCAGGTTGACACGTCGTCCTATTTAATTATCATCAATCTAAACTTAATTCGTTTAATAAATAGATAAGTTGAGTCGATCCAAGAATAAATCGAAACTTCTTTTTCTCAACCCTAAAGTGTTTATTTTCATATGAGGTTCGGATCAAATTTGGTAATGGGTCGAAATTCAATTAGTATCAAACATATATTAACTAATAACTACATTAAGTTATATAATTGTGGTATCTGGTAATTAGATTGTAACGTATATGCATTTGAATTTACATTTATAGGAGGATAGAATACAAAAAAGGAACCTGCAATGGTGGGGTCAGGGGTCTCGTGATGAGTATTCATTTCCAACACCTCCTCTCCTTTTCTAGTCAGAGCCATTAAATATAAGAATCCAAACCATATATACAATCCAAGCACTCATGTCACTTTCTAACTCTCCCTCCCACAAACATCCATTTTCCCTCTTCATGATGTTTGTAACTTGCATTTAAAGTGTGTTTCGGATTGTTTATTTTAAATTAGCTACTAAATAAGTCAACCAACCACTCAAAAAATCGCAGTAAAGCAATCCTGAACACCATCTTGGACCGGTGTTTAGGTAGATCTATTCAATACTTTACGAACTTCTTGGAATTTGAATACGGCAATTAACTTATTTTTAACATATCTTATCAACTTAAGCTAAAAATGAGAGGTGAGAGAGAGAGAGCGCAATTCGCCACCGGCGAAGGAGAATGGCAAACGGTGCAAAGAAGAAGAGGGAGGGATTACAGAGAGTTCAACAGATTCAACGACCAAAGGTTAGATCTAAAAAATTCGATATCCTTTTTCATTACCGATTTTGCGGATGAAGACTCAAAGAAAACCTTATGGAAGGTTTTCTCAAAATATGGGTACGTGGTGGATGTTTACATCGCTAAAAAGAGGAACAAGGCTGGTAATAAATTTGGGTTTATACGCTTTAAGGGGGTGTCTGACCCACGATTGTTCGAGAAGAAGATACAAAACATCCGGATTGGATTTAATGTCCTCACCGTAAACATCGCTAGACACGACCGAACCCATAAACCGGTGAATACTATACACAAGCAGCTTCATCAACAACCACTACCACCAACAAAATCTTATGTCCCACATGGTGATCGATATGCCAAGACCAACGGAAGATCATTCGCTGATGTGGTTAGTGAAGGTCAAGAAAAGTCTCCAGATCCGGTTGTCAAACTAGTATCGGCGCATGGTAACAGGAGGTGGTTGTCTTCCACCTTAATTGGTAGGGTACCAAATTTTAAAGCTTTATGGAATCTGAGTGCCATTAAAGATGCAGACGGATGTATCGATATAAACATAAGGTACATCGGCGGTTTGTCGGTAATATTGGAATTTGAAAAGGATGATGAAGCCAAGGTTTTTCTTGAGAATGCAAAGGATATATGGAAAAATTGGTTTTCCAGCCTTTCCTTTTGGTCCCCAGACGTAATCAGCTCGGAGAGATTCGTATCACTACTTATATACGGTCTGCCTCCTCACGCTTGGACCACAGTTGCTTTCAACGCAATTGGTAAAACAGTGGGGGATGTGATTATTGAGGAAATGTGCGAAAGTGATAACGCAAATATGGGGGTCGGAAGAATAGCTGTTCTAACTTCGGAGCTAGAGTGGATTAACAGAATAATTAAAGTTTCTATTGATGAGAAAGATGTCTCGGTCCGTATTACAGAAGATCAACTTGAATCTATAAGATTAACACCTGGCGAGGCTACGGTATCTCATTGGGATTCCTCTGAATATGATAACGATGAGAGCTCCGATGAAAACGATGACAGCAATGGAGACGATGAAGAAAATAGGGACGACGATGTCGGGGTGGAAGATGACTTAGAAGACGGTGAATTTAGGAATCAGTCTCCGGCAAATAATGATGTTTCCGGGAAACCTCAGGCGGGACTCGATACGTCACAAAAAAGTAAAGTGGGTGAGTCACTTCGTGGGTCTCAAGGCGGTGGAGATATTAAGGTTTTCATTTCCGAGGTGGGGTTAAGTGAAAGCAACACGTTTTCAGTAGGCCCTATAGACCCACCGTTTGAAAACCTAGAGAATGATACTTCTGGGCCAACGTTTAATTATTGCTCCAAATATATTGGGCCTGAAACAGTTTGTGATAATCCAGAGAATAACGTATCTGGACTGGCGGATAATTATTGTAAAATGGCTAATGGACTTGGAACAGATTATGTGGATAACCCAATTCGCGATCAAGTGATATCCATCCTCAATGAAGACCATCAAAAAGATAAATCTGGTGTTAAGGCTGTTTCGTCTGGGCTTGAGCCCAAATCCATTCCGGAGAACTGTGACCCAATATCTCCGAACTTAGAAGAATCAAACACAGTGGAGAGCGATCCAATCACTGAATTTATGGAGACTACAAACGATAAATCGGGGAATAACAAATCTGCGAACTTTGATCTGAATATCCCATGCTCATCATCAAATATTTCTAGTAGACATTCAGCATTACCTATCAATTTCGGTAAGATATCCAGGAACAAAATGGTGGTAAAAAAGAAAATAAAAAAGAAAAACACAAAAAATCCACCTTTTTCAGGAAGCAGCGGGTCATTCAGCTATGTGCCAAGTTCGGATGAAATCCAGAATACGATCAATGTCGGTAATTTTGTGGGATTTCAAATGGATAACTTTGGGTCTGAATTAAGAAATGTCATTAACGGTGCAGGCTTGAAAGATGGTACTAAATGAAGCTCTTATCCATTAATATTAGGGGTGTAAACTGCACCCGAAAAAAAAGGTGGATACATGGTATAAGAAACGCAAACAAAGTTCAATTCATGGGAATACAGGAAACTATGGCGAAAACATTTGATTCAAATATAGCTAGAGCATTTTGGGGAAATTCAGGCATGGAGTACGAGTATACGGTGTCAAATGGTAAATCAGGTGGGATTGTTTCAATCTGGGACCCCTCTTGGTTGGTAAAATCTGATACAATAAAAGATGAAAACTATTTAGTGATTAAAGGTATGATCATCGGATCTAATATAAATATTGGTGTAATTAATTTATATGCTCCACAGGTTATGAAGAAAAAGAAGGCCCTTTGGAACACAGTATCGGAACTTATCACGGCGGACACTAATCGGATATGGATTGTATTTGGTGATTTTAACGAAGTTAGAAAGAGATCAGAAAGAACAGGTTCTTCATTTTCTGTATCAGGTACCAGATTTTTTAACAATTTTATTGCAGAGACAGGATTGAATGAAATAAAAATGGGAGGAAGGAGATACACGAGAAGTACCCCGGATTGCGGGGTCTTAAGCCTATTAGATAGAATCTTAGTAAACGATTTATTCTTTCAAGAATGGCAAAACCCAATAGTGAACATTCTCCCTAAAGGATACAGTGATCATTGCCCGTTATTACTTAAATCACAAATTGCAGATTGTGGGCCCACATATTTTAAATTCTTTAATTCTTGGGCCTCTATCACATCTCTTGAACCCGTTATTAGGTCATCTTGGGAAAATCCAGGCTTGGACAATATGCAACCGATTCTAAGCTTCTGTAAAAAACTAAAAAGGGTGAAGAATGAAATAAAAACGCGGAGACAGGGTACCGGTGATAAAAAAATAGCTATGCTCCAAGCTTCGGCCGCAGAGCTTGATACAAAAGCAGAACAGGTCGGTCTATCAACGGCAGAGAAAAACAACAGAATCAACATCGATATACAAATCAAGGAATTTGATGAGTTAAAAATACGGGATATTAAACAAAAAGCTAGAATTAAGTGGAATGTTGAAGGTGATGAAAATTCGAGTTTTTTCCATAGATCGCTCAACCACAATAACAGGAAAAATTATATTCATGGATTATCCATTAATGGCGTATGGACGGAGGACCCAAAAAATATGAAAAAAGGTATAGTAAAGCATTTCAAAAAAAATTTCTCGGAATCTAACCGGAGTAGGCCGTCTTTTATTAGCAACAAATTTAAAACCCTAAGCTCAACTCAAAAGGCCCAAATTGAAGAAAATTTCTCTAAAGCAGAAGTGAAAAAGGCGGTATGGGATTGTGGGGTTGAAAAGGCACCAGGTCCAGATGGATTCACATTTGAGTTTTATAAAAAATTCTGGCATATCATAGAGGATGATTTATGGAAAGCAGTGGGCGCTTTTGAGAATGGTGGTGATATGAACTGTGGATGTAATTCATCTTTCTTTACTCTTATACCAAAATGTGAAATACCACTTGCGTTGTCTGATTATCGCCCGATTAGTCTTATCGGGAGTTTTTATAAGATTATCGCTAAACTGTTGGCAAACCGATTGAAACCGATAATTGGAGATATCATTAGTGTTGAACAATCAGCGTTTATTGAAGGACGGAATATCTTAGATGGGCCGTTAATTTTAAGTGAAGTAATGTCATGGTGTAAAAAGATAAAGAAACAACTCTTAGTATTTAAAGTGGATTTCGAAAAGGCATACGATTCGTTAAACTGGAACTTTTTAGATTCGATTATGTGCCAAATGGGTTTCGGGAATAAATGGAGAAGGTGGATATTCATGTGTTTATCGTCCGCTAGGGCATCTGTACTTCTCAATGGGTCCCCAACGGTGGAATTTAATATCGAGAAGGGTCTCAGGCAAGGTGACCCAATGGCTCCGTTTTTGTTTATTATAGCAGTTGAAAGTATCCATGTTGCTTTGTTGGAAGCAACACAAAAAGGAATTTTTCACGGAATCCAACTTCTGAATGGAGGTCCACTTTTGACTCATCTCCAATATGCGGATGATACTATTTTTATAGGAGATTGGTCCGAAGGGAACGCAAAAAACCTTCAACGTATATTGAACTGTTTTTATCTTGCTTCAGGCCTTAAGGTGAATATGATTAAAAGCAATATACACGGAATTGGAGTACCATTGGAAGAGGTAAACCGGGTGGCAAAAGAATTAAAATGTAGTGTCGGTTCATCCCCTTTCAAGTATCTCGGATTAACAATCGGTGCCCAAATGCACAGAAAGGAACACTGGGATGTGATTGTTAATAAATTTAAAAAAAAACTCTCATCATGGAAAGCTTCAACATTATCATACGGGGGTAGGTTGACATTAATAAAATCTGTTCTTGGCGCACTCGGTTCGTATTTCTTATCTATTTTTAAGGCCCCGGAAGGTATTATTAATAAATTAGAAGCAATACGAGCAAGATTTTTTTGGGGGTCTAAAAACGGTGAACGCAAGATCAATTGGGTTAGTTGGAAGAAGATTCTAAACCCATTTACTTCGGGAGGTTTAAATGTAACAAGTATTAAGGCGCAAAATTTGGCGTTACTTCTTAGGTGGTGGTGGAGATTGAAAAATGAGGAAGGGTCTTTATGGAAAAAAGCAATTGTTTCATTACACAATATACCGAACAACAATATCCCGATTAGTAAATTCTCGGGTGTTTGGAACAATATCGTAAAAGTTCGGAAACACTTAAATAATTTTAATATTCCAATTGACTCTTGGTTTCAGGTGGTACAGGTCGTAGGTGCGCAAGAGATGCGGTGGACGTGGGCGTTTGAGCAGGACGGTGCTTTCACAGTTTCTTCAGCAAGACAAGCAATACAAAATACAATTTCAGGACCGACGATTGAAGGCAATAACTCGTGGATAAAAACAGTTCCAATTAGAATAAATATCTTTTTTTGGAGATTGATCCAGAAGAGATTACCCACTTGTGTTAACTTGTTGAAAAGATGCGTTTTACTACATTCGGCGGTTTGTTGTTTATGTGAGAGAGAAATTGAGGACGAGACACATTTATTCTGGTCCTGTCAAAAGTCGAGAGAAATATGGCTAGAGTTTTGTAGGTGGTGGTCGATTGATATCGGGACAACAAGAGATTTAAACGACTTACTGGAGTGGAATATAAAAAATAATTTGGCAAAGACGAAATCCGAGCATTATAAAACAGCGGTGGTCACGGTTATGTGGTGTATTTGGAAAAATAGAAATAACGTAGTTTTTAACAAAATTGAAGGTGAAATGAATTCTATATTCGGTGAAGCACAAGCTCAAGCATTTTATTGGATCAAGTATAGATCGAAGGTTAAATGGGGAAGTGTAGAATGGCCGGTTTGGTGCAACGACCCACTCTCTCTATAAAACCCAATGGAGTCCGAGGGGAGAGTTTGGTGCTATTATTTTATTGTATTTGGTGATGTATTTTTAAGTTTTTGATAAATAGTTTGGTGAGGTGCCGGTTTGGCTAGAGGTGGTTTAGTTGTATATAACCTTGTAAATGTTTCAGTTTTAATAGAGTTTTCCGGGGGTCGCTTAGCGGGTGATGGCATTACCGAAGCTCGTTTTGTTGCCCCTTTGCTGTTCAAACAAAAAAATCAACTTAAGCTTAAGTTGATAAAGATCTGTTAAAAATATGCTTATCGGGGTTATTTTTTAAAGAAATAAAAAAATTAGTAAGTTCATGAATCGTTAAGATAAGATTTACCCAAACACTCCCATATATCTTCCGAAAGGTTTCACAAGGTCAGGAGGCTTTACCTAAATGGCCCTGAACTAGGGAATAGTTAAAACTACGAAAAATTAATTTTATTTTCTATTAATTTTTATAATCATTTAATTAATACAAATATCCAAATTAAGTGATAAAATTATAAAAGAGAATTAGTAAATTTCAATATTAATTATCTTATTATTAGTAAGATGAAATTGGATTATTTAGGTGAAAACAGTAGAACGTTTCTTAAGGTAAGGACCACACATATAATATAATGATTTTTCTAACATGTACCCGCTAGACACATGTTAGAGTGCATTAATGAAGTCTAAAATTTCTAAAAGTGTAGCAATAAATATTATTAAAGTCAAATTTAAAGGGATTTAGGTAATGCATTAAATGATTTTTATTAACTTTTTAGAAGATTAAGGTTCATTAATGCAGCCTAACATGTGTGTAGGGGCACATGTTAGAAAAACCCACAATATAATCATAAAAATAAATGTAACAGGAAAGTAATACATATACATACACTAGAAAAACCGTTCTTTCTAAAGCTTGGGCTCAAGTTTTTATTTTTGAAGGAGCGGTCATACTACCTATGGCCCTGGTCCCACCTTCCGATGATTGACCAGATCTAAACCAACGGTCCTAACCGGCCCGCAGTTTTTTTTCTTTTAATTAGTTTGGTTAATGTTAACTACTCTTTGGGCAAACAAATTATTTTAGCATTTGGGATGTTCTTAATACTTTTCAGCCAATCTTCTTAACAATGTAGTTTAAATTCTCTCGTTAAATGATAATTTAAGTATAAAAAGAATAATTAAATAAACTTTCAGAAGTAGTCAAACTTGAGTTTGCTGTACATTAATTTCTTTTTAGTTAATTACAATGTTTATCATTTTTTGGCAATAGTTTGGATTCACAAGTGGGTATATCTTGTTAAAGATGCGCCAAATGACATTTAGCGGTGCTAAATGGTATCGGACATGGCGTTAAAAACTCCGACGCCAATGGTCAAACACTTGTTAAATGATTTTCCCCTTCTTACTTTTTCTTCTAAATTGTGATTGTTTTGTGCACGTGTTTTAAAGGTTACTATTAAATTTATGTTACAGGGCAAAAAAAATAATCTATATAACTCAACTTAACCTGCATCCATATAGCAAACTGAACAATTTGGACTAGTACGATTATTACAAATTATATTCTAACAATAATTCAGAAAGTTTCTCTTTCTATGTGAGATAAATAAGCATAAACATCACAATAATAGCGACAAATCTTGAAAAAAGATAAACAAACCAAAGCACAGGCCTAATTCTATGCATGAATTAGTCTACTAAATGGATTATCCTCGAATAACTGAAAATAAAAGTAGTTATTTAAATTGGTTATATAGTATTCATTTGAACAAATAAAAATTGTGACAGCTGTGGGATTTGAACCCACGCCCTTTCGGACCAGAGCCTAAATCTGGCGCCTTAGACCACTCGGCCAAACTGTCTTTGTTGTTACCTTATGTATTAATAATTTAACACCGATATTAATTAAATAAAATAATAAGAAGATTTAATTGTAGACGTGCATAACTAAAAGACAAGTTAGAAGCACCAGATGCACTCGTATGACAAACCCATAATTTAAAACACTAACGTCATCAATTAACAGTGTATTTAGGTTTGTAATTTGTGTCGATGATTATACTCATTGATGTCTTAGACCTTGTCATTATATTTTTTTTAGTTAGATTAAAAAAAACTATTTAGACCCACAATCGACCTATCCAATGATTTGATTACATGTGTAATTTCTATTTTTTCTCCCGTTATTTCCTCAATTAATTTTGAAAAGTGTCTATTATTTTGTGGATAAGTTTATCTGTGGATCTAAATAGATTTCACAAATCTATACGGGGCTAAGGCACGTACCAAATGGTCTTTAACAGGCTTTTGTGTAACATCCCGAGACCCGGCCTAGCAATTTTAAGGCTGTCGGTAAGTTTATTTTATTATTTATAATTTTATAGAATTTTATTAGATTTATTAGAATTTTTAACCACGGGGTTAAAAATTAGCAAAACTGAGATAGATATATATTAGTATGATTTTTATATATCTAGGTCCACTTTTGAACCAGATTTCTAGTGGTATTTTTAGTTTTAAAATCAGAGTTCGTTTAGGGTTCCAAATTAAACATCGTATTATAAAATAATAATGTTTTATTAAAAAAAGAAAGGACCATCTTTTGTTGGGCACGTGCAAGTGAGATGGGTTTTAGAAACTTATGTCAATCTCAATCTCAGAATCTCATTCTCACGTCTCTGCTCTCTTCACACGCACAAAACACACCCAATTATAGAAACTCTAAATTGAAGCTTGAATCTTTGAAGGTTTTTGTTCTAAATTCGAAATTGAAGCTTCTAACTAGTAAGTAATCTTCTCTTTTGATTAGGGTTAGAAGTTCTTGAGTATTCTTGCATATTTGAAGAACTAGGGTTTAGTGTTCTTGGTGGGTTTTGATCCAAAACCGAAATTGATGATTTCTATTGATTAGATTATAGTAGTGAAGTGTTTTAGATGCTATATGAATGATTAAAACATCCAAATTAAACCTAATTCATAAATTATGATTATTGGTCAAGAACCCTAATTTTGGAGATGATGATTTCTATGAATTTGTGATTGTTTAGGATTGTAATTAGTGTTACAATTGTGTTAGAAACTAGTTATAACATTAAATGAATTGTTTGATAATGTTTAGACAAAAACTAGTAAGTTGTAAAATTGTGTAGTTTGACTTTTGAAAAGTCAAATCTGGATTTGGTGGAGATGAAATTTGATTGTATGCATTTCGTAAATTAGTTGTGAAGTTGTGATGGTATGAATTCATATGTTGATATGTTTTAGTTAAGAATCGGGTTTTGACCCGTTTGGGTCAAGTTAGTACCTTAGATGTGCATTTACAAGTTAGATGTTGAATTTGACTTTTGTGGAGTCAAAATACTTGTTTGTGCAGAATTTTGGTTATGTGTAATGGTTTAGAATTGAGTTTGAAGTTTATGTATATTTTGACTTGAAATGATACTAATTCGGGTATTGTTTCGGTTAGCAGGAAAAGGGAAGGCGAAGACTCAGTGATATAAGACAACTGAGTGTGGATCCGTGTATGCAAAGGTGAGTGGATTTATAACCCTTGTACTGTTTAATTGCAATGATTTAGGTTGCAATTTGTTATGTTTGGTTTTGGAAATTTTTAGCTAAAATGGGCATAAATTTTTGAGTTGAAAATGGGCAGAAATTTTTAGATGAAAGCGGGCAGAAATTTTTGACGTCTTGTTTCCGAGAAACCAAACAGAAACTCGAAATAGCGAACTCGAAAGTTTTCGCGACGCGAATTTTTGTCGTGGGCAGAGATTTTTGTCGTGGGCAGAATTTTTTTGTGACGGACTATTGTTTGGCTACAAAACTTTGTGTTGTGATTTACACAGTATGATTGAATGTTAATTAACTGGCTACGTGTTAATTAATCGATATGTGCACATGAAAAAGTATAGAGGCAGCTTGACTGGGTGGCTGGGCTTTCGTTTACTGTTAGATAACGGTAATTGTACCTTGGCATATTCGTTGTGTCTTAAGGAAGCTTTACCATTGCTAATGAGTAAAGGGCTATCGGTAAGCTGTTGTTCGGCCCACAACAGTTGTAAGGTTCCGCAAAACCGCCGTACCTCTCGTTATATGTGATTAAGTGATAGAGATTGTGAATCGAAATTGTTGGATTTAGACATTATAAAATGTTATAGGTTCAATCACTTAGCTTTGTGCTAATCCCCCACTGTGTTGATTCTTTTGTAGGTTTTTGGGAAGCTCTGATTAGGAATGGATGACCAAATCATAAAGATAGTTTTTTTGAAGTCGAGCCCGAAAGTTTATAACACCGTTTTGTAAATATTAAATTACTTTACTTTTACATCGTCTGTAAATTAATTAGTTTAAACGCTTCCGTGTTTTCTAAAAAAAAAATGGCATAAAAATTACGGTGTTACAATTTGGTATCAGAGCATTGGTTTGGCAATGAGTATACGTTTAGGTGTACATTTCCAAATCAAGGCTCGAGTTTGGTCAATCATTCCTAGAGTGTGGGGATTAGGAAAGATTAGATAAGGCAGGGAAGTTAGTATGTTAGGTACTAACGAATTTAAAACTAATGTTTTGTGAGATGATGTGTTGATTACAGATATGGCCGATAACGAGCACAATATTCATGTGACCCTATCAACGACTGAACCGGGTAATGTTGGAACTTCGGGTAATACAAATGAGAATCGGGAGGATTACATTGTCAGAATGGAAAATGAATTACAGCATCTTCATAATTATATTGAAGAATTGCAACGAAACCAAGCTAATCAAGTGCCAATCCCAACAACAATGTCTACATTTTCAATACCGATCCATACTATGCCAACCCCAATTATGTCAACCATTTCTATGCCACCACCCACACTACCCGAATCATTTCGATTCCAACCTCCGATCCAATCACAAGGAGTTCCTCAATATACTTTTATACCATATCCTATTTCTACCGGGGTCAAACCTCAATGTACTTATAAGCAATTTCTTGACTGTAAACCACCAGAGTATAAAGGTAGTAATGATCCAACTGTGACTTTAAATTGGTTGAGGGAAATGGAAAGAACTTTAGATGCAGCAAATTGTGAAGATCGAATGAAGGTGAAATATGCTTCGAGAATGTTAAAAGAAAGGGCTATGGAATGGTGGGATGTTTGGACGAAACAAATGTCCCCTGCCGAAGAAGATGCAATTACTTGGAAAGAATTTTATGATAGAATGTGTGATTACTTTTGTAATGAATTCGAGATGAACAAAATTAGGAAGGAGTTTATGAATTTACAAATGGGAGATAGGATGTCGGTTGATGAGTTAATCAAGCAGTTCAATGATAAGCTTAGATTTGTGAAGCAGTGGGTGCCCGATGAAAAGTCACAGTTACAACACTTTGTGGAAGCATTGTTGCCTGATTATAGAGGTATAGTTCGAACAGCAAGTTCATTAACTCAAGTTTTTAATTTGGCAAGATCTGCCGAGGGTGATCATAAAGCAAAGGAAAGAATGAATCGGGAAAGAGGAGGTTCACAAAGGTCCAGATTCGATCAGTCGGGTTCTCAACAAAATAGAAGGTGGCAAGGGAACCAGAGACAGGGTTCTCAAGGGTCAAATGTTAGAAGACCGAGTGAAAGTGTGTCAAGTCAAAAGTCACAATGGTGTAATCGATGCAAGTCTTATCATTCTGGGTCGTGTACGGCTCAGACGATGAAGTGTATTCGTTGTGGGCAGATGGGGCATGAGAGTAAGGATTGTAGGTTTCCTCGGAACGTGTGTTGGAATTGTCATAAGGAGGGACATCGGGTTGGTGATTGTCCAACGGGAAAGAGGTTTGGGTCCGGTTCAGGGTCAGGGTCGGCGGGTGGTTCGTTATCTTCAACGGGCCAAAAGAGAAAGAACCCTCCTACACCCGAGGGTAGAGCCTTTCAGATGACGGTAGATGATGCTATATCTACCGATGACGTTATCACCGGTATGTTCTTGATTAATAATATACCTGCACGTGTACTTTTTGATTCCGGTGCTAATCGTTCTTTTATTTCGATAAAATTTTGTGATAAATTGAATTTACCTGTTAAAAATGTGACAACACCATTAGAGATTGAAGTAGCAGATGGTAAGGCGTTTCCGGTCACAACATCTGTGTCCGGGGCACGTATAGATATTGATGGTGTTTATTTTGACGTATTTCTTTTAGTAATGCCGATATCCGGCTTTGATGTGGTACTTGGTATGGATTGGCTAAGTACTAATAGAGCAAATATTAAGTGTCATAAGAAGTTAATTTCTTTTCCTTTATCTGACGGGACACGTGTAGTGGCCCGTGGGGAACGTGCCAACTCATTTATTCCATTAATATCTCTTATGAAAGCTAGAAAGGCATTAGTCAAGGGGTGTGAATTATTTTTGGCATATGCAATTGATGCCCGGAAAGAAAAGAAGACGGTTAATGATATCCGGGTGGTATCGGAATACCCGGAAGTGTTTCCCGATGAGTTGCCTGGGTTACCTCCCATTCGAGAGGTAGAATTCAAAATTGATCTTATTCCCGGAACTAGTCCAATTGCTCGGGCTCCGTATCGATTGGCGCCGTCAGAAATTCGAGAAATGATGACTCAAATTCAAGAACTTCTTGATAAGGGTTTTATCCGGTCAAGTTCCTCACCTTGGGGAGCTCCGGTTTTGTTCGTGAAGAAGAAAGACGGTACGTTTCGTATGTGTATAGATTACCGGGAATTAAATAAGAGAACCGTGAAGAATAAATATCCGTTGCCTCGAATAGATGATTTATTTGATCAACTACAAGGTGAGTTAGTATATTTGAAAGTGTCACCGTGGAAAGGGGTTATAAGGTTCGGGAAACGTGGAAATTTAGCACCACGTTATATTGGACCGTTTCCGATTCGCCGGGTAGTTAATGATCAAACGGTTGCATTAGATCTTCCTCCGGAATTAACGGGTATTCATGACACATTTAATGTATGTTATTTGAGAAAGTGTCACGTTGAAGATGAAAATCAAGTGTTACCGATACGAGATTTGAAAGTTGATATGAAAAAGAGGTTAGTCGAAGAACCGGTTGAGTTATTAGATCGAAAAGTTACTAAGTTACGAAAGAAGCAGATTCCGATGGTATTAGTAAAGTGGAAA
Organism: Calendula officinalis; assembly: GCA_963853835.1. Lineage (NCBI taxonomy): Eukaryota > Viridiplantae > Streptophyta > Magnoliopsida > Asterales > Asteraceae > Calendula > Calendula officinalis. The sequence continues at coordinate 18,032,468 of OY970824.1, read as the reverse complement.
CATAGTTTAGGTTCAAATTTAACGTGGGAGACGGAAGAAGATATGAAGAATCGTTATCCGGGTTTATTTGAACGTGTTGAGATTCCGATGACGGAATCTCTTTAAGGAGGGGAGATTTGTAACATCCCGAGACCCGGCCTAGCAATTTTAAGGCTGTCGGTAAGTTTATTTTATTATTTATAATTTTATAGAATTTTATTAGATTTATTAGAATTTTTAACCACGGGGTTAAAAATTAGCAAAACTGAGATAGATATATATTAGTATGATTTTTGTATATCTAGGTCCACTTTTGAACCAGATTTCTAGTGGTATTTTTAGTTTTAAAATCAGAGTTCGTTTAGGGTTCCAAATTAAACATCGTATTATAAAATAATAATGTTTTATTAAAAAAAGAAAGGACCATCTTTTGTTGGGCACGTGCAAGTGAGATGGGTTTTAGAAACTTATGCCAATCTCAATCTCAGAATCTCATTCTCACGTCTCTGCTCTCTTCACACGCACAAAACACACCCAATTATAGAAACTCTAAATTGAAGCTTGAATCTTTGAAGGTTTTTGTTCTAAATTCGAAATTGAAGCTTCTAACTAGTAAGTAATCTTCTCTTTTGATTAGGGTTAGAAGTTCTTGAGTATTCTTGCATATTTGAAGAACTAGGGTTTAGTGTTCTTGGTGGGTTTTGATCCAAAACCGAAATTGATGATTTCTATTGATTAGATTATAGTAGTGAAGTGTTTTAGATGCTATATGAATGATTAAAACATCCAAATTAAACCTAATTCATAAATTATGATTATTGGTCAAGAACCCTAATTTTGGAGATGATGATTTCTATGAATTTGTGATTGTTTAGGATTGTAATTAGTGTTACAATTGTGTTAGAAACTAGTTATAACATTAAATGAATTGTTTGATAATGTTTAGACAAAAACTAGTAAGTTGTAAAATTGTGTAGTTTGACTTTTGAAAAGTCAAATCTGGATTTGGTGGAGATGAAATTTGATTGTATGCATTTCGTAAATTAGTTGTGAAGTTGTGATGGTATGAATTCATATGTTGATATGTTTTAGTTAAGAATCGGGTTTTGACCCGTTTGGGTCAAGTTAGTACCTTAGATGTGCATTTACAAGTTAGATGTTGAATTTGACTTTTGTGGAGTCAAAATACTTGTTTGTGCAGAATTTTGGTTATGTGTAATGGTTTAGAATTGAGTTTGAAGTTTATGTATATTTTGACTTGAAATGATACTAATTCGGGTATTGTTTCGGTTAGCAGGAAAAGGGAAGGCGAAGACTCAGTGATATAAGACAACTGAGTGTGGATCCGTGTATGCAAAGGTGAGTGGATTTATAACCCTTGTACTGTTTAATTGCAATGATTTAGGTTGCAATTTGTTATGTTTGGTTTTGGAAATTTTTAGCTAAAATGGGCATAAATTTTTGAGTTGAAAATGGGCAGAAATTTTTAGATGAAAGCGGGCAGAAATTTTTGACGTCTTGTTTCCGAGAAACCAAACAGAAACTCGAAATAGCGAACTCGAAAGTTTTCGCGACGCGAATTTTTGTCGTGGGCAGAGATTTTTGTCGTGGGCAGAATTTTTTTGTGACGGACTATTGTTTGGCTACAAAACTTTGTGTTGTGATTTACACAGTATGATTGAATGTTAATTAACTGGCTACGTGTTAATTAATCGATATGTGCACATGAAAAAGTATAGAGGCAGCTTGACTGGGTGGCTGGGCTTTCGTTTACTGTTAGATAACGGTAATTGTACCTTGGCATATTCGTTGTGTCTTAAGGAAGCTTTACCATTGCTAATGAGTAAAGGGCTATCGGTAAGCTGTTGTTCGGCCCACAACAGTTGTAAGGTTCCACAAAACCGCCGTACCTCTCGTTATATGTGATTAAGTGATAGAGATTGTGAATCGAAATTGTTGGATTTAGACATTATAAAATGTTATAGGTTCAATCACTTAGCTTTGTGCTAATCCCCCACTGTGTTGATTCTTTTGTAGGTTTTTGGGAAGCTCTGATTAGGAATGGATGACCAAATCATAATGATAGTTTTTTTGAAGTCGAGCCCGAAAGTTTATAACACCGTTTTGTAAATATTAAATTACTTTACTTTTACATCGTCTGTAAATTAATTAGTTTAAACGCTTCCGTGTTTTCTAAAAAAAAAAATGGCATAAAAATTACGGTGTTACATTTTGTGACTAAACTGGTCCCGGCCCTAACCAGACTGTCATAATATTTTCACACTGAAAAAATACCATTGGGGTGGGCCAGTACTGCCACAAGGCCCATTTGTGCATCTGAATGACTATGAATCTAGCATACACACAATTAGAACAGAACAACGGAACCATAGTTTGCAACTTCTTAACTCTGACAAATATACAAGGCTACTATACGGTTATAACCTTTAGACCACTGCCAACGGCAGTGGCCACTTTACCGCCGGTTGGATTGAAATCTCGCCAGTTGTGTTCTACCGTTGGCACCATGCGTCTGTTGATAGCGCCGGTTGCCACCTCGCCGGTTTGGAAACGGGGAAGGAGGGGTGCGCCGGTTGTGTGGTGGGGTCCAAAGGGGTATTTTGTGTGTGTATTTTTTATAATGGTGGGTCCCAAAAAATTAAAGGAAAGTGGTATTGTTGGCATGGGTACGTCAGTTTAATGTCGGTTGGAGAGTGAGCTGACGTGACGCTGATTTGGCAACAACTGACGGTATCAGTTTGCCAAACCATTGACACCGGTCTTATGAACATTGAGCTTTCGTAGCCAAAGCCATGTCAAAGGTTTTCCTAATAATACTTTAACACACGCTAAATGAATTTTCTTTTTAAATTTGTAAATTGTGTTGGTTATGCGGTGTTCTTTGTGGGTACCAAATGAATGTTATAAGAGTGACACTAAATTTAGGAGGTGTGTTAAAACCATGTAAAAAAGGACAAAATACTTTTAACATAAGCTTAACACATGTCGACACCTTATGCTCTAACAACTATTTCTTACCTCCAATTTGTGTAATAATTTACTACGAAGTACTATTCTTGTTTAACCTACATATTTGCACATGCTTGATGCTACCATATCATTCACTTCCCTAGCTAACAACACATCTAGCTGCAATCTGTGTATCATTTACACTACTATTTTTGTTTAATCTAAAACATGTGGAAGATCAATTAAATTGTTTATCCGCACGTCAAACTTTGCATCATATTGTTGCAATTATTCTTCAATCAACACCGCAAATGTGGGCGTTCATGATTCATGTTATCATGTACTATTACAACCCACGTACATGGTCATGTTATATAGGGGTGTTCATGGATGGTTAATTAACCGGTAATATGTTTGATGCTTTGCACAAGCAGAGATCACGAGGCTGATGACGAGATGTCCCCTGGAGTGCTTAGCAAGAATCATGAGCATAAGGTGTTTCCTAGAATAAATGTGAGCAACCTCATCAACAATGACACTGACAATATATAGAAACATTATTAATAACAATAACAATAGTCATATTCCATCTCTTTCATCGTGTTCTGTAGGTATATTTAGTCATTCTGTACCTATCAAGTGTCTTGTGACGGGCATCCTAGGTTGTAAGCCCGATGATGTCTAACAAGATTTGCATTCTAGATCGTCGATAACAGCTGAAAAATGGGTTGGGAGATTTAAAGAATGAATGATACTTGTCGTCTTAGGCTTATGTAGTTGTCATTTATCAAGAGCATGTAGTATAAAGTTGTCAAGCACCTAATGTATAGACTCGTCATTAGGCATATGCAATTTTGCAAACCATTTTAACAAATTTAATGTACCATATTGTTAGCATTCTCGCTTTGAAGGGATAGGGTCACAATACCCAACATGTCTTCTTTTCAATATTTGTATTAGTTTGCTCTTTGGTATATGCTAAAAGAAACTTAAAAAAATGCCGGTCAAAAGTACTATTTTTGTTAGAATGCCAGAAATATTCCACATGTTGGACAATAAGTCAACAATTGCTAGGATAAAAAAAAATATCACTCAATCGCCAAAAACCATAGTTTGTTAATCTCGATTCTTACAATGTTAACTCAAGTACATATCCCTAATATATGAAGTCTTATGTTTAATCTTTAGGAAGGAAAAAAAACACGTACGTTCACCCATAATAACTCCAGGTTATCCATAAAGCGGATGGTCTTCATGAGATTAGTCTATTCGGAAAGGAAAGTAAGTCAGAACTCAGATTAACAGAAAAATCTCCATAGTTTAAACATAAAACATACGTGTTTTTTATATACTGATGTTGACAAGTCATTCTCTTTTTAAATGGTGCTTTTGTTAAAGTTTGTTAAACAAAGTTCTTGACTTTTTATCTCTTTATAAAGATTCAAATTTACTTTCTCAACTTGTTTAATAATATTCACTAGTAAATTATCTAGTATTGATTTATTGGTTAAAGATCTCGAAGAGGTTACATATTGGGAGAGTTCGTAAATGAACATGATAATGACCATGTTATATACATTATTATGAATAAAATTCGACCGGAAAGAACTCTTGACCATAGTCACATAGGACGCGGTACGCTCCGGTATGGGTACGCGATTCACTAGTCTAGGTGTATCGGGTACGTAGGGGTACGTGCATTTCGATACGTGTCCGGTACAGTGTACCTTACGTTTTGAAACGATGTACCATATGATGTACCATTAAAATTAAGTTTCTTTTGCATATATATAATTATATATAAAAGTTCAAAGTTCAAAATGTCAAATAACAAAAACATAGCAAAAAATCCATAAAACTTTAAAGACATTAACAAATATACTTAAGCATATACCAAAATCGATCTAACATATTGATAAAAAAAATACATATATAACGATATTTTCCTAAACTATAAGGGTGATTTGATTTTGAATCATTCCTATAATAAAAAAAATATACACAATCGATCCTGAAATTTAAAAATTATGGCAATACATTTCAGACTTCGTGGGAAACGCGATCCATATTAAGCGGGTACGAGGTTCCTACCTAATGGGAACGCGAATTATGACGTACCAATTCATTTACATTTTTATATCCGGAACTCCAAATTGGCGTACCAAATAGCGATCCCTGTAGCGTTCGGTACACCAACGTATCACGTTTCGGTACGCGGCGTCCAGTATGCAGTTCGCACCCTAATCAGCGTATCGTATGACTATACTCTTTACTAGTAGTATTAACGTATATACATTGAATTATTATCATAATCAATATGGTATATGTTTGATGCGATATCGAATAGCATAAAAAGTTGAAACAAAAGGGGCATAATTGACATGTTGCAGTGGACTATTGGGTACTGCCTAGGGCTGGACCGGTTCATCTCATTGGTCAAACCAAAAAATATTGCATACACACATTACACATGCCGCCCGCCCTAAACAAACAGAGTATATAAGGCCTTCGTCTTGCTACATTTCCCTTTGCTTACAGAGGAAATCGGAGTCCATTTTCCCCCAAATCACCGCCCTACGCTCCTCCGATCTCCTTCTGTAGCTCCGATCATGGCGTTTTCCGACAACACTCGACAATCTCTCATCCCTAGTTACCTCTATTCATCGTCTGCAACCAGTAACCTACTCATGGGGAAATTGAACAACCATTCGAACCCTAGCTTGTTTCCTTCCCCTTCTCCTCCGAAGGAGCAACAGAACTTCATGATACCTGCTCCTAGTGAGCCGTTTGGCAAGATCGAGATGTACTCGCCTCAATTCTACGCTGCTTGTACTGTTGGTGGAATCCTCAGCTGTGGTCTCACTCACATGACTGTCACTCCTCTAGATCTTGTTAAATGTAACATGCAGGTATATGCGTTTTATTTTAATTGTTTCAAGTAACTTTTTTTTTGTTGCAAATTCACTTGCGTATCTTCATTTTTATGATTTTGTGTTTTGTGATGGGTTTTCCGTTGATATTCAACTGTTTACATCTTGTAAATCTGGATCTGTTTGTCTTTATTAGTTCCGTTTCGTTTGGTAGATTGATTTGTGCAGGTCGGATATGTTAATCTAGATGCGTCCCTAGTTAGATCTATGTTATTCGTGCATCATGTTTAATGGTTTGAGATTTGAATTTGCTTTTGTAGAAGTTTGAAGATAGATTCATTCTGTGGCTCTGCTAGTAATGAAATAAGTGATGTTTGAAAATCATCTTAAGGTGGTTTGGATGCATAACCATGGTCTAATCAATTGTCCAAAGCTAGTTTTACTTTATGTATGTGTTTACTCATGGAAATAGTTGCAATATTATATGCAAAAATCATTGACTTATGAGTTAAGACACGTCAATGAGATTCAGTTTTTCTTTTAGCAGATAATGTCATATTTAGGGTTATTTTTCATAAACCAATTAGTACACAGGAATCCAAGGGGTTCTCAAGTCTCAGGTTGACAAAACAACTTGGTCACTTTTTGCTTAGCATGTGAAACTATAATTTACCATAGACAGGCATATAGGGACATGGTCAAGTAAGTTTCCAACAGACAGCTTGTGCTAGGATAATGGTACTATAGATCATATGTAATAAGTATCTAACAAGTTTTACACTTTTACTTAATGTATTTAAAAGAACTTAATGTTTAGCATGAACAACTAGATATTTTGTATTTTGGACGGGAACATACTTTGAGTATACACAGCAATGGTAGCTATTGGTCTATTATTTGTATGGAATACTTACACACACACCTTTTGGTGATTGATTCATGTGCTTCAAAAACGGTTTGCATGATTGGATCCACAGTTTTCTGGGGATATGGAGCCGGTAACATTGTTAATATCTTACTGATGGTGTTGTCTTTGTTCAAGATTAAATTTCAGTATGTTTTGTTGTAGATAACTTGGGTATGGCTGTATGGGTATGAATCATTTGAACATGATCAATTTCTAAGGTGTATTGGTGTTCATATTCATGATTGTAGCAATATAATTGGCACTGGGTTTTCATGTATTGTTACCCTTAATCATCACAATTCATCCTTTCTAGAATCTAGAGCATTGTAATTAAATTTGACCTTTTTGATTAATCAGATTGACCCTGTTAAGTACAAGAGTATCTCCTCTGGTTTTGGGGTATTGTTGAAAGAGCAAGGGGTGAGAGGGTTCTTCAGGGGGTGGGTCCCTACCCTTCTTGGTTACAGTGCTCAGGGTGCCTGCAAGTTTGGGTTCTATGAGTTCTTCAAGAAATACTACTCTGACATTGCTGGCCCAGAGTATGCTGCCAAATACAAGACTTTGATCTACCTTGCTGGTTCTGCATCTGCAGAGATCATTGCTGATGTGGCTCTTTGTCCCATGGAGGCTGTTAAGGTTCGTGTCCAGACCCAACCCGGATTTGCCAGGGGTTTGGGTGATGGACTTCCTAAGTTTGTCAGATCTGAAGGCGCACTCGGGTACATATTATTATTATTATTATTATTATTATTATCATTATTATAGTTATTATTTGTTTTTATTCAGAGTTCCATAAGAATTGATGTCTAGAAGTCCTCTTGTTGAACTTATTACATTTTTGCAGGTTATATAAGGGTTTGGTGCCACTATGGGGACGTCAGATACCATGTAAGTTTATTTATCAACATTTTATTCTTCGTCTGTGTGCACATATTTGTCAAGGTGGCAAAATGAGCTACTCGGGGTGGGTTGGGTAATGGGACAACAATCTGTATTTGGGTGAAAATGTGTAATCTTTGGAACAGGCTGCTTTTACCCGAATCACTTTCTGCCCAAAGTTATAGTTCTTCATTTGACCTGACCTATTTTGGTTCTGCTCAACTCTATATAAGTGTATAATAGGTTTTCTTATATATAAGTGGTTAATTTGCAGATACCATGATGAAATTTGCTTCGTTTGAAACTATTGTAGAGATGTTGTACAAATACGCCATCCCTACACCCAAAAACGAGTGCAGCAAATCATTTCAACTGGGTGTTAGTTTTGCTGGTGGATATGTGGCTGGTGTTCTGTGTGCTATTGTATCTCATCCTGCTGATAATCTTGTCTCCTTCCTTAACAATGCTAAGGGAGCAAGCGTTGGTGATGTGAGTGCCCTTGGTTAACTAACCATGGTTGGATTCGAAAACCTTCTTAATTTAGTAATTAACTTTTTTATTTTTTCATTTTTCAGGCTGTGAAGAAGCTTGGAGTTTGGGGTCTGTTCACTCGAGGGCTTCCTCTACGTATTGTCATGATTGGAACTCTCACTGGAGCTCAATGGGGAATTTATGATGCTTTCAAAGTGTTTGTTGGCCTGTAAGTTTTCTCACATTTGTTATAAAGCTTAGACTTTTTTTTTTTTTTTTTTTTGCAATTAAACACAAGTGTTTTGATCGACTGCATGTCATGTACAGGCCAACCACTGGTGGTGCTGCTCCTCCAGCTGCCATTGAGGCTGCAAAAGCTTAGGATTCATCAAGTTTGTTTGTGATTTTCTGCCAAAAAGGATTAATAAATTAAATATAGGGTACATGCTACTACCGCTTTCATTATTTTTGAGTTATTATATTTTTGGTGTTAGACAAGATTTTGTTACTCTGGGAAGTTTTGGATAGGATTATTATGCTATTTCCCTTGAAAAAAATAATCGGCCTATAGGATCAAATTGGCCAAGACATGACTGATTTTCATCTTCATTGTGGTTTTGTTGTGTTATTTTCAGTTTTTATTTTGAGCTTTGCAATATTGAAAGAGATAAATAGCAGTTGTTAAGTTCAAAATTCATGACAAATAGCGTGTAGTGTCATGAAAATATAGCTTACCCACATACAAGGAACATTAGTTTCTACAAATGTTAGTGATTCTGCAAGCAGTGTTGATATCCAATGTAACATTAGTTACTGTAAACTTACATTCAATTATATGCCAAACTACTTTGAATCTCTGACCATAGTTCGAAACCTTTCTGCGTAAACACTTTGGGAAAGCAAAAGAAAAAAGTTTGAAAACGGCTATGGATATACTTATTAGGCCATATATGTTAGGGTCAAATCTGTTTACCCATTTACTTTTTGATCTGATCCTCAGAATAATATTTGATCTATTGTATATATACCATCTACGTGTATGGATTTCTAGTTTACTAGCTTCAGTAATATTCAACCAAAAGTCATTGATCCGGACATGAACGACACAAGGTCTTTTTTTTTTTTTTTTTTAACTTGGGATCCGACTCGCTTTGCAAAGTGACTAATCATAGGGCCACCGCCTACTTTGCGGGTAGCTAGGAATCGGCGCAGGTGAACCTCCGTTGCCACAAATGGGTCTTCTTTTAGTTGCCTATAACATAACAGATATTGAACCTGAAACCTTTTGGGAATTTAATTAAATCACGAAACACCCCTTAATATGAAAATAAAAAGAAAATAAATAAAGTCAAAGTTAAGTAAGATGATGCAAATAGTGATTTGATCACTATAATAATTTTGCTAATACACAACATACCAATACCATGGTCGTAATACTTGTACATAAACTATGAGACCATGGCCAAAGGAGTTCTTGTTCTTGTAGGATGGATTAACAAAAGACAACACTACAAAACATCTACTGAGTTTTAACCTCAGATGCTTATTCACATGATACTATTACTCACAACACGTACAAAATGTACTTAAAACTTGCTAGATCTTGTAAAGATCATCAATAGACAAATTCTCGATTGCAAAGTTTGGTTGAGGTGTCGGGTAGCTTGTCATGAATCCATCAAGTGGGGTGATTGTGTCGTTTGAATAGCTTGTGTCATATACAAAAGTCATACCCATTTGATCTTCAACACTTGAAACATTGTTGTTCATATTAACCTCAACTTCAACACCACCCCATGCCCAGTTTTGATTCATCAATCCACCGTTGTTTGGTGCTGCTTTCCCTTGATTATTCATGTTTGTTTTCACTTCTTTTCTTGAGTATTCCTCCACTTCGTAAGCTTTTACAGCTTGTATCACCTAATTCAAAACCAACATGATTTTCTCGAGTGAATAATCATATCATAATCATATAATTAGTTAAAAAAACACAAACCCAAACATCCCATTAATGTGAGCATGCTTACATAGTTGAGATTCACCGAATCTCGATACAACATTATATAGTCACCCAATTGCAGCTCATGCTCCTCAGCAAATTCCCCTGAAAAACATCAAGAATTTGCTTAAAATATATAAATAAAATAAGCAAAAATTAAGGAACATACCAGTGCCTTCGAGGACATACATGCGGCTATTGTTATTTGGCCAGAACCTGTTGAAGGATGAGAAGCAAATCCCAGTTGCTTGCATATTTAAAGAATTTTTTTTTCCAATGGTATATAATTGTAATATCTCTAAAAATGAAATGTATTTAATGAGAATGTCTGATCTCACTATTTTTTTAAATTTTTTTTGGTTGCCTTTTTCAGATGATTAAACTAACCTAAACTTGAAACACCAGACATGCATGCCATCCATGTCATCCATCTCCAAAATGATACCTTCTTTTGCAATTAGAGCAGGTAGGTGTGATTCTGCTGGTTTCTGGAATAACACAACCACCAAAAAATATATAATTTAGCCAAATGAATGGAATGAGCAAGGTAATCAAATCACATTCCACCAGTAATGATCCATTCCATTTGGTAAAACAAACAACTTTTTTCCGTTCCAACCAGAATGAATCATTCCATTCCTTCTCTTCTCTCATTCCAGCATACCAAACACAACCAAAATTGGGAGTCAAAAAATTGTATAATGTGTCAAATATGATATCAAAAACTATATTATTTCAATAATAGTATATTTATGTCGAATAAAATGATCTGTTTGGTTATTTTACGCTACCTTTGATCCATTTCACATGTTTTCTTTTACCCAAATGTTTAACCGATTGAAGATAGATAACTTTAACCGACTCATACATAAGTAAACGGGTCGAATATCCACCTCTAAGAATCTTTTCAAAATACTTCCTCCGTATCAAAATAAGTGAATCACTTTGAAGTTTACGTTTTTTTAGGCAAAATAAGGTAATAAGAGATTATTAAAATTAAATTGAGTAATTAGAATGGTGAAAAAGTCAAATATAGGAAGATGACAAAAATGAATGCGACCCTACACCTTTAATGATGTTTAAAGAAGGATAAGTAAGGGTAAAGTGGTAAATTTAAATATAAAAATTTACCAAATAAGGTAAAATATTAAAGTGATTCACTTATTTTAATACACCCCAAAAAGGAAAGTGATTCACTTATTTTGATACGGAGGAAGTATATGATTAAGGGGAAATCGTAGGTGCTTCCAAGTTCCAAGTGTTAATGAAGGGCTAAGTGTGTGTAAGCAAGAAAGTCAAAGGATTGATAATATAAATATTTACTTTGTATTTAGCTCTAGCAGCATTTAGGAATAATATAAAAACTAACCTTTGGCAGCACAATTCTTTTAAGCACGCCCACATCACTTTTTTGCAGCTTCTTGCTGAAGAGAAATGTCAGTCTTCCCTGATCAACAATCTAATAAACAGAAATTAATGAATTTCAAAGTAACAACATAAACAGATTGCTACCAAATATATATGATTAAGGTTTACTAATTATCCACTTTGCAAAGATATATGTGCCAATCAATGACTAAATTGGAATTGGGAAATAAGTGGATGCCTAATTACAAAAAGCTATTCCATTTACATTTATGCAAAATTATAAAATGCAACTAAAACTATATTTGCCAAGATCAGACATTCAGAAAATGAAAATAATTATATATTTTATAAATAAACTTCACATGATCAGATCCAAAAATTACTCCTGAAAAGAAGAGGAAATTGGGATATAATGGAAAAGAAAGTACACTTGCAGGAAGAGGAGTAGCAAACGAAGTGAACGGCCGGAAGGCGGCGGAAGCACCTCGCCGGAATCTCGGCATCCGTTTCTTCTTAAGGAAATCAAAACGAGCAGCAGCCACCAGATCCCTGTCAACATCAGAAGCAGTAGCAGAATCCAAAGCAGGTTTATTGGTTTTGTAGCTGATAACCCATTCCCATTCCGACACCGATTCCCATTCCAATATCAATATCGAAACCACCAAATGGCCTCAGCCTCGTTTCTCTCCATATTCAGCAGCAGCTTGAGTTTATTTTAGGGTTATGATCGGTAATTGGGCGATTTGTAAATGAAAAAAGGTTTTTCCTATATTCAGTAAAGCGATTTGGTGAATAGAAATTGTGACATTTGCATTCATGGTATGCCCTAAATTTAAATTTAGAAAGAAGCATAGGGGATTGTGAAGAAATGGCCAATGGTGGTGGTGACGAATGGAAGGTGAAGATGATGGTAATGGGGTTGAGGTGGGTAGTGAAGAGCAAGTACAGATGTTGTAAAACTTCTGATTCTGAAGAGGTTTATGGGGAAAGAAAATAAAGCAAAATTTCAACCAACCAACTCTCGAATCTTCTGATTCTTGTTTGAGGGAGGAGTTGAAAGAAAGAAGGAAATACCACTGCACTGCAAGTGAAGATGAAGACGATGACTGGGTTTTGGAATTTGAAATACCATCTTTTTCCACCTTGGAGTGTAGGCCCCAGCTGTTATCTTGGACATTTTCGAGTTTTTTTTAGTTCTATATTTACCAGAAAAAAATTCAAAAATGTCACTATAATTGTTTAGATCCCATTCATCACAATATAAAAGCCTTGGGTGAGTGCTTATAACAGGAGTGCACTTTAAGAGAAAAATAGTAAGCTATATTAATCGAAATCCTTAGTACTAATACAAAATAAGGAGTTTCTAGATATAGAGTTTTGTTGATATTTTTTCCTCAAAATTTAGTACCCGTTTTGGAAGTTATTCTTAACTCCGACTCATAGATCCATCTCATATTGCTGCTTATATAGTTTCGAGTCGATTAATTTGAGTCATTTAATTTGTTTTGATTTTTTTTTTTGAACAGCAAACGAACACTTGAGACAGATTGGGCTTCGGCATTGCCATCACCCAACCCGCCACAAGCAACTAACATACAACATTAAACTAGCGAGAAGCTAGACGAGAGAATACAAAGTTTAAAAACAAGAAAGAGGCAAATTACACCAAATATCCCACCTATTCGCTAAATTACAATTCGCTCGGTTTTTTAGCCAAAAATAAGAAAACGCCCGGACTTGACTAATAATGAGGATCTCTTTTAGACGATCACCGTTTGTTGAAGAGAAAACCTTTCCATTCCGCACCTTCCAAAGAACCCAAAGGTAAATATATATGACCGCCATAAAAGCTTTGAGCTTTTTACCCGAAAGACTTTGAGACTTCACCCCACGAGAATAACTTTTGAAGACTAGAGATCCTTGAAGCATCAAGACCCCACCACCTACCAATCTCCCGAATATTGTGCATCGCAAGAGGGCATGACACAAAGAGGTGCTCTTCATCCTCATCGGCATTCCCGCAAATCGGACAATCTGTGGAGAGCAAGACAACACCTCGTTTGGCAAGGTTAACCTTTGTGGGCAGCCTTTGATGACTAACCCGCCAAGCATGAATGTCCACCTTAGAAGGAACCCACTTGGAATAGATATTTTTCATGCATGAACCCGTTTTGAGAAAAAAACTGTCAAAGGCAATCCTTAAGGACGAAACACTGAACCCATGAATCGGGTCCAACGCCCAAACTACATTCAGATTACTCGAAATCTGCTGGGAAGGATGTTGAAACCAACTGTTTATAGGGATATTGACTTTCTCAAAGTCCCCATATATTTTCAATATATTACGCCACAAACCCGCATGCTTACCGAAGGAATTTACCTTACCAAAACCACCGTCCGGACCATGCATGGAGCAGATAACTTCCTTCCATAAACCATTTTGTTCCGTTTTGAACCGCCACCACCATTTTACTAATAAGGATAGATTAAGAGCTTTGAGGCTACCTATCCCCAAACCACCCGCATCCCTACTATTCAAAACAACCTTCCATGATATCCATGATATTTTCTTCTCTTTTTCATTCGATCCCCAAAAAAATCTCATTCTATAACCTTCCAATGTTTTTATAATTTTCTCCGGGGCCTTAAATAAGGAGAAAAAAATACAATCCCAAGCTACCCAAGATTGTTTTAATAGTGACAAGGCGACCACCAGATGACATACTATTCGCCTTCCATTTCGATAACTTAGACGTAAATTTATTAATAATGGCATCCTAGTTTTCACATTTATTCATCGATCCACCAATTGGGAGGCCAAGGTACTTAAACGGGTAGGAACCAGATTTACAATGGAACTTTGAGGCCAGAAAGTTTACCTTGGATTCGTCAACACCAACTCCCATAAGGCTGCACTTTTGCATATTAATCTTGAGCCCTGATGATAAATGGAAGCAATGCAGGATTCTAATAAGGTTTGACATATTTATAATCGACCAATCGCCCGTAAAAATGACATCATCCGCAAATTGCATATGTGATATAACCGGCCCACAATTAGGAAGTTTAATACCGTTAAATATACCTGCTGATCGAGCACTATGCATAGCCACATTAAGCCCTTCTGCAGCGATAATGAACAAAAATGGTGCTAACGGGTCACCTTGCCGTACACCCCTTCTAGTAATGAATTCTTCCGATGGGGACCCGTTAAGAAGAACCGACACCGATGCAGTTTTTAAGCAGCCCTGAATCCAGTTACACCATTTATTACCGAAGTTCATCTGATGCATAATATCATCCAAATATTGCCAATTAATTGTATCAAAAGCTTTTTCAAAGTCGACTTTAAAAACAAAAGCTTTATTTTTAGATTTCTTCACCCAAGAGATGATTTCGCTAATAATCAGGGGTCCATCAAGAATATTCCTCCCTTGAATGAATGCGGTTTGCTCCTGCCCGATGATAGATCCAATGACTTCCTTTAATCTTGAAGCTAAGATCTTAGCTATTATTTTGTACAAACTGCCAAGGAGACTTATAGCTCTAAAGTCATTAAAGGTGATGGGGGAAGCTAATTTAGGGATAAGTGCAAGGAACGATGCGTTGCAACCCCTATCAAAATTACCCAAATCCTGGAATTGCTTGACTGCTAAAAATAACTCATCCTTTATTGTGTCCCAGTATTTTTTAAAAAAAGTAAAAGAGAAGCCATCCGGCCCCGGGGCCTTCTCATAGCCAATATCCCACACGGCCTTTTTGATTTCCGAGATAGAGAGATCAGATTCCAGCATAGCAGCCTGAGAATGATCAATTTTTTTGACATTTTGTTTAAAGAAAGACGGCCTTCGTGTATGGCAGGCTGAAAATTTGGAACTAAAGAACTTTAAAGCCTCACCCTTGATTATGCTCGGATTGGTGATCCATAAACCATCAATAGAAATCCCATGGATTGAGTTATTTCTTCGGTTACAATTAAGAATACCGTGAAAATAGCGGGAATTCTCATCACAATCTACTGCCCATTTTACTCGTGAACGTTGTTTGAGATCAGAATTCCCTTTACGCTCCAAGTCTTTTATCATGATCAAACTGTTTTGACGGGATTTAATCTCCTGTTCAGAGACCATTGCGATCTCTGCTTTTTCTTCTATTTTTTCGATCAAGTCTTTATGAAATTGCGACTGATGCTGCTCAACAAACTTCACCTCAGATCTCCACTTTTTAATACCAATCTTTACTGCTTTTAGCTTCAACATAAACGCCATCATGTGAGTAGTATTTCGTCTCAAACTTGTACCAACCCACGCATCATTAACAACAGAATCCAAAATTTTATCCCCAAGCCACGAGTTATAAAATTTGAAATAAGATGGTCCCGAGTCTTCAAGCTCAGGCCGGAGCAGTAAGGGGCTGTGATCAGAGTGGAGTTTCGGGAGGATTTTACAAGCTGGGTTCGACCAAAGATTAAGAAAATTAGGGGACACGAAGAACCAATCTAGCTTGCTAAGTTTACAACCGTCTCTGCTCATTCTAGAGAATCGTCTACCTCCACTTTTCACTTCCACAAGGTCAGCATCATGGATGAATTCGTTGAATAATGTCGCACCATGAAATGAAAATTTGGAACCCTTTCTATCATCTCTAGATCTGACTTCATTAAAGTCACCAAACACTGGCCAAATAACCTCCTTGTTTGACTTAACAATATTCGAGATATCACACCTGTAACACCTCAAATTTTATAATAAAAACATTTGGCCAAAATATATCATTTTCATTAAATAGAAGAACTATTCCCAAAATATGGATTTACAAAAACCTTTGGTATGAAAATCAGAGTATAAAGTTGGTGTTACAAAATAGATCAAAACCAAAGCCAAGTCTAAATCCAATCTAGTGTTCTTCTACTCTAGGCCCCGCATCTCTATCCATGCGCACCTATACCTTCGATCCCGAACCTGAGTACATAGCAAAACAAACAAGGAGTACGTGAGACAATAAAGTCTCGTGAGATACATGGGTTTTATACCCGTTAAACCGTACATCACAACATAAATGTATATATATAGATAGTATTTTATACGTATACATCTTAACAACACAGTCTAGTCACCCAGTGGTAACTCTATCAATCTCTAGCCACCTTATCTAGTACATAAACATATATATACCAATACACAAGCATATCCAATACATAAACATATATGTATCAGGATCCTAACAAGCCTAGTATGCAAACATATGCATACTAGAGGCACCATCGTGCCTAGTGTATAAACATATATACAATCGTCTCAACGATCGGGGGTCCCCCGCATCACCACCATCTATCTCCTATCATACCCTAATAGTTATGCCAAGTAAAGCCTTTGGCTATCACCACAACGATCACACAAGTTAGTTGAATATTAACATTAATATATATAACTAAATTCACACACAATAAGTCTAGATCCATATTCTGAACGACCGGTCACAAATAAGTAAAATACATTTCTATGGCTATGTACTCAGTAAAGTCCACACGTACTCACCTTAGCAATATGATGCTCCAATCGTGTTCTTGACACCTAATCCCTTGCTTCAACGATCAATCAACCTTCCAAGGCTTCACCAAAAGCCTAACATAACAATCACAAGGTGATCAACATCACTTACCACTACTAATGTGTTCATCCAACTCTAGATAACACTTACTAACAACTTTCCCCCAATTATGGTGATTTACCAAACCCTAGGTTTAACCAACCCTTAAGATTCTTACAAATCTTAACCATACACTTGATTTCCTTGTTAATATACCATCTATTAAGTGTATACAACATTTATTTCACCATAAATCACCAACCCAAGAACTAGGGTTTCAAACCCTAGCTTCAAGATTCATAGATCTTGAGCTACAAAGATGAAAGAGTGAAGATATACCTTTAATCTTCCACTAGGAGTGAAATCTACCAAGGATTTGTGAAGAAATCGCCCAAAATCAGCTGCTATGCTCAAAAATCGCCAAGGGAGAAAACTAGGGTTTTTGTTTTGCATTTATGGCTGAAATCCCGAATTTAATGCCTGGTCGGAAGAGTTCGCGCCGCGAACTGGGGTTCGCGCCGCGAACTTCCCTGGTCGCGAACTTCTTCCCGATCGTGAGCCAGTCGTGAACTCGATCACCAAAAACCCCAAACTCTCTGTTCCAAGTTCGCGACCGCGAACTAGAGTTCGCGCCGCGAACTCCCCAGGTCAGCTAGGCTGCAGTTTTCGACCCTTGTCTCGACCCGGTTTCGCCCATAACTTTCCCATACGGTGTCCAAACGACACGAAACCAATTTCCACGTGTTTTATATGATTTATCCATAATTATCATATTTTTACATATTTTATTTATTTACAAATTTCGGGTCGTTACAACACCATAGGATTTTCTTTTTGCTTATTTCATGAGGTGCATAAATATTGATAAAACCAGCAGAGCAATTTACACCATTCCAATTTCCCCAAACTGCAATGAAGTTCCTTCCACGAATAGTGTTTGTTCGTAAAAATCTGGTCGGGTCCCAGATAGATAAAATTCCTCCAGATTTTCCATAAACATCCACAAATTCAAATTCCATAGGCTTGTTACCCCATAGAGCTTTTAGGATATAATCATCAGGAGACGAAATAAACATCTCCTGAATACCAAGAAACTGAGTTTTATACAACGAGCACAACCCCCTGATCCAATCTTGCTTCGATGTAGAAGCAACTCCCCTTGCGTTTATAGACATGATCTTCATTTATCAACAAGAGCTAGCATCACCGACTTTTGAAATTGCCTGCCGAACCTCTGATTCAAACCCTTCCATCTGGAATCCAACAGCGTGGCCAATTTCAATTGTATTCCTGATTTCTTCTGAAAACCCCATCGAAGAGCTACCATCTTCACTGACCACGGGAATGGCTTTATTGAGGTCAATAGAGTGATCCGAGTTAATCGAAACATGACTTCCGGATTGGGATTTGGATGAGTTAGCTTTATGAGATCTCCTATTTTTGCTGAGAAGTGCCCTAGATTTTAATGGAAAAGGGATTTTAGATGATGGAAGAAACCTGGAATTACTATCTTTCTTACGAGAAAGAGGGGGAAGCCCAGACTCGACCTGGCCCAATTGATTGTGCACCACATTTTCCTCGTTTTGAGATAACAACCCATCGTCTGATAAGTCCACCAGGCCAGCGTATGCATAGCTAGGCCCAATTACAAAATGAAGGTTGCGAGCTGGATCCTTATAGAGCCCGTTATTTAAATCGGGCCCATTATCAAAGGAATGACCAACGGGGGCAGAAAATAAGACTTCATTTCCACTTTCTTCCAAAACAGCGTCGTTTTGATTATCGCCAATTCCTATGTTATTATTTTCATCAGGAGCATTAATTGGATGAGTATCATCATCTTGACCATTTTCCGAGGCACCAAAAAAGGAGTCAGGGACTGGATCGTCCCGACTCTTCGAGTTCCCCACATCGGTTGTCGGACTCAACTGATCAGAGGATTGGTTTTCGTTAATCTTTCCGACACCAACCGGTGAATCCAGGGAATTTCCATTACCAAATTCAGAATCGACATCGGTAGAGTTGAACTCAAAATCAGAGTCATCATCATCTTCACCATCGGAACATGAGTCTGGTCTAGCAAAAGGACCTAATTTAGATGATTCAACAATATCTTCCACAACCCTAATTTTGAATAATTTGTCATCCACCGAGATGTCCAGAACAGAGTTGATCCATTCCACACTTTTAGTTAGCACAATAACCCTTCCCATGGAGTAATTCAGATTTTCCTCAAGACATTCTTCTGGAGACAAAATAGTACCCCATCTCTCTGCAATTTCAGAAAACATATTCGGGCACCAAGCATGGGGAGGAACACCATTGATCTGAAGCACCACGATCCTCTCCGAGACATGAAAGTCGGGCTTCCAGAATTCAAGGGATTCAAACCAAATAGCCCAGTTTGCATTATCTAGAAACGATTGAGCATTATCCTTAGAATCGCAATCCATTAGAATGTATAAACCACCCAGATAGTGGATACAATAATCTTCACACCCTTCGGCCGATCTGATGTTATCAATAGACAACAGCCGATCCAGGGAAGAGACTTTTCCAACCAGATAAGTAGACATCCATTTTCTAGAAACGTTGGTAGTGGAGAATTTGATACATGGAATCACCGGATTTTCCTTAAGACCTTGAGCAGCATCCGCATAAGATCTGTGGTTAACACTTTGATTGAGTATAGGCCCTTAATTTTCAACCGCTGTCTTTCTAAACCCACCCCTTTCCTCCGAGAATGCTGGAGGTTTTTCGCGCTGGAATCGAGCAATATTGGCTTGAATCCTAGCATTTCTGATTGACACTTCTTTTAACTTCCTCTCGAATATTAGAGGATCAGAAATCCCCACGAATCTTACAAACCCGAACCTTCGATTTGCCTTGTTCATCTTCTTGGCTATGTAGACATCGACCACTTTGCCAAGCTTCCCCATTGCTTTCCAAACTTCCGCTTCCGATACCCCTATAACCAGATTAGCAATATAGAATGTGATGGCTTGATTGTTCACAACTTTCCTAATGTTTGTTGCAGCGTCTTGAACTCTTCTTTTGTCTTCTGCATTGTTGCTGATGAAGGATTTCCGGCGCCGTTGAACATGCGTCCACTCACCTTCCTCTCTCTCTCTCTCCATTGGGAACGGGTTGGATTAAATAGGGAGTTAACAATTACTGACTTGACACCAAATACGACCTAAGACCAACACGAAAATAAATATGTTAAGGTTGAGGTAAACAAGTTTCCTGTCAATTTTTGGTCGATATAACTGACCCGTTTATTAAAAAGGTTTAAGTTCGGTTTGATGATAATTTAAATGAGTCGACATGCTAACCGGATTAATTATTAAAATATATTTAAATATAAATATATAACCAATTTGACCAATCTAAATCGCTAACTTGTTTAACCCAATTAATTAAACGAGTTATATTAGTCGTGTTTAAGTTAAAAGCAAACATGTTATTGAATTACCACTCCTAGTTTTAATGTAGTTTAAAGTTTTTTGAAGCGTGGGGTTAAATACATCAAATTGAAAAAAAAAAATGCAAACTGTGCCAAATTGATATTAAATTCTCAAGTTTTAATACTTCCATTATTAAAAGGTAAAGTTTAAGAACTTACAATTGTCCCTCAATTTAAACATATGATTTTGCTCAAGTCTATGGGTTTGAAAATGGGTTAATTGTGGAATAAGTAGTCAATTGAATTGGCTTGTACGTATTAAGCATGGATGGTCAACAAATCCGCTACGCACAATATAGGCGACTATAGATTATGTAGAAACAATTTGAGCTTTGTGGCCGTGAAAGGAAGTATATATGTTATCTTTTAAAGGGGATCTATGTAATTGGTGGGGCATTGATATAAACTGTTTTCACTCCATTGAGGATATTTTGGATTGATTTGCATATGGGAGTTTTCACCAAAAGCCTCTTTTAGGTGTTTTGTACCTCTATTTCTGAATCATCTAAAGTTTTCTCTAATCCTAGCTGCTCACATGGCAGCCTTATGGGCGGTGATCTTCAGACGTTGTCGTTTTCCGGGTAAAATCTAAGACCAATTCTTGTAATTTAGATAATACATGGTCGGATTAGTATATTTTTCTCCTTTTGTGTTTTTAGCTTTGGTCCATTTAAAAAGACCATATATTCGCATTTCAGAAGGTATTAATTCCCTACATTCTACCATGCGATGACTTCGTATTTTCATCTTATGGTTCTAATTTATTTTATAGAAATATAATGATGATTTTTATTTTTAAGGAAAAAACTTTACTTTTGCTTTTATTGGTTGTGAAGAACAAAAAAAATAACAATAGATATTAGTAACCATTGCAAATGATTTGAGGAAAATATTAGAAGTAATGATGCTAAAATAAAAAAATAAAAAAAGATAGATCTAAATGCTTAGATGAGAACTTTCTCCTGTTATTTTAACCATCTTAACTTCTTAAGATGTTCTAATGGGAAACGAGGGTTTTAGTTTAACAAGAGATTAGAGATCAGATCTCACTAGAATCTCTCTTGTTATTTTATTTATAAAAAGTATAAATATGAGTAATTAGCGTTGTCTTCTAACGTGCCATCAATCGGATGATTTATGAAATAAATATTCTATTTGAAAAGTGGAATTTGTCAGCGGAGAAAACACGCACCAATTCCTCTGTTACCAAATTCGCATCGCCAGCCCATCCGACCCCTCTTGTAATATTTTAATTATTACAAGTATCAAAATACCCGATAGTGTGAATCAAAAATAGTTGAAATCTATCGGAATTGATCAAATAAAGTGACGAATCTTCATCATATCATCAGCATAATTCCCATTTTATAAGCAGGTTCTGTTTTCAATCTTCGTTATGAACCCACACCAACAACCACCTCCTTCTTCATCATCATCATCATCATCTGATCCTGCTTGGGGGACCCACGTCATGGGTACGCCGTCTTCCAACCATGGCCCACCCAACTCTTACGTCCAGTACGGCGCTCCACCTCAACCTCAGCCCAATAACATCGATAATGTCCGTAAGAAACTAAATTCATGGGGCAACAAAGCAGAAACCACAGCCACAAATATCTGGACCAATCGTAAGTCATTTAATCTAATATTAGTATATGAATTTGCCTAGATATAACTATAATTTTCATAAAAAATTAGTATCTGATTGCTGATCTTATGATTGAAATAGTGAAATCGGGTCAATCTGTGACCGGATCTGCATGGGGGAAAGTGAATTTGACGGCGAAAGCGTTAACGGAAGGTGGGTTTGAGTCGTTGTATAAGCAAAACTTCACGACTTACCCACACGAGAAACTTAACCGGACTTTTGCATGTTATTTGTCGACGTCCTCCGGACCAGTGGCCGGAACACTATATCTTTCGAATATTCATGTGGCGTTTTGTAGTGATCGGCCGTTATCTTCAATCCAACCCAACGGCATGGAGTCTTGGATTCATTACAAGGTAATCTAAATTTCATTCATATACATCTAAAAAAAATCATATACATCTAGCATTTGTATACCTACCAAAAGGGCTTATAACCTACAGTGTTGGAAGAAATTCCCCATTAATTGGTTAGAGTCCTGGACAATATGTTGTAAATTTAGTAGTAGTATAAAGTATGTGTCTTATGCTATTATAAATATATAATTTAGTAGTAGTTTATAGTATGTGTGTTCTGTTGTTAAATATAATGTAAATTCAAACGATTGATATATAGGTAATTATTCCATTGGAGAAAATAGCTACGGTAAACCCAGTTACGATACCAGGCAAAAAGCAAGTAGACAAGTACATCCAGCTCTCAACGATCGATGGTCAGGATTTTTGGTTCATGGGTTTCGTTAATCATGAGAAAGCATCAAAACATCTTCTTAACGGTGTCGCGACTTGTGTTAAAACCATTCCACTTATTCCATGAAATATTTTTGTGATATGTTGTTGTATTTTTGTTACATAGACTGATGGATTGAACATGGTATGCTAATGTTTGTTTTCTGTAAGCAATTCTCATGTTAATCTTGTACCATTAAATAAGCTTATGTGTGCATAAAAATATGATCGGTTCACAGGTCAAGATGTGTGGTAGATATAAAACATTCTATATGTCATACATTGAATTGATTAATCTACTTTAAGCCTATATAATTAGGCATGTATAACTATTAATACCAAAGGGCCTTTGGCCTAGCGGTATGGTGTTTACCTCTTGATCTTGTGGTTAAGGGTTCGGGTCCCGTCGTGGACATAGGTGGTAATTAGGAGTAGATTAGGATTTGCCGTTCAAAAAAAAAAGTACAACTATTAATACCGTCAATAAAGACCATCAATAAAGATCGTCTATACTCGTAGGCAGAAGTAAGGGCATGCTGGTCTTTTAGCTGCAACTATCCACTTTTATTTGAGAAGAGTTGGAAGTGATGAACATCTTAAGTGTCCCAAGGGGAAAACAGTAAACTTCCTGTAATTGGTTAGGAAGTTAGTTAGCATTTGTCTGTTACAATTTGTTAAAAGCATTAGTCAATTGCAATTTGTCATTCATTCAGATATTGTTGTGAAGAGTACCTTGGGAGAGTTTTTCCACCTCTCGAATGTGGAAACAATAAAACAATTGATTGAATCACTTTGATTCAACCCTTTGTTCTTGAATTGGATACTGTTGAGATTGAATTGCCTACTGAGTGTAGGTAGCTTTCTTGTGAGCTACGATGAACGGAGCGTCGATTACCGACAGTGAAACCAGGAAGATGACTAGTGCTAAGCAGAGGAGAGAATTCATGATGGTCAACTTCGCATTTTTGCAGGTTTTGTTTGAGGTTTGAAATAAGAGTAGGTTAAGCCCCATCCAACCCAAACTGGCTTAACATACATGTGCAATTAAAAGAGAAAACATATCAGATTAAAATACGGATTGGTTTCGGGTTAATGTTGGTTAAAATTAGATCGAGTCCAAACTGGATCGGATTGGAACTGGATTCGAATCGAATACTTAGAAACCGATAAAATCCGGATCCAATCGGATCGCAACGAGATTGGAAGAAAGTTGTTTGAGAATCCAGTTTGACAATTAAGACTAAGGGTGTAGCCGCCGGTTCCAACCAGAACCTTTAATACTGGTTCCTCAATTTTCGAAACCAGAACCTCCGGTTCTGGTGCCGGTTTCGTTTACCCTATCTCTAAAATCGTAAAATTAAAATAAGATGTAAAGCTTAAATATTAATTATTTTTGGTCATTTTATCTATTAATTTATGAATAATCTGAATTTCTAAATACTTAAACACATGATTATCTAATTATTATATTGCTAAAACACTATATTAGACTAAGTAATTAGTAATGACTAAACTTGTTCAAAATTACACCAAATTTCCCTCGTTAAATTTGGGCATTGAATTTCTCACATATATAGTATTTTAACAAAAATAGACTGAATAATTGCCGGTTCCGATTATCCGGCGGTTAAGGGTTCCTAAATTTTGAGAACCGGAACCTCTTAGGGTGGTCCATGATTTTAGGAACCGGAACCGGTGGTTTTAAAAAGATTCCGGTTTTAATTCCGGTTACCCGTTTTTTCCCTCACCCCTAATTAAGACACTTCTTTTTAGTTTTTGCTCGTTTTAATCTAAAACAGAGAAGGGGTAACCAGCTTTTGAAGCACCGAATAAGCGGTAAGGTGATACCATTTAAGGTAGTTTAACCACTGGCGCATCCATCCATAAAGGCTCTAGATTCCTCAATCTCGAACAGCTCATCGGGAGGCAATACCAGCTCCCGGAGCTTAAGCTTGGCTCGAAGGAGTCTCACCAAACGCCCATGAGCTTCTGGACTGAGTGGTCATCCCTTACTCAAACAAAAATCAAGCGGGTAAGAAGGAGAGAGCAATTTTAGCCCCATAACCACAAGACGGGAATACTATCCCAGGCGCCTATAATCTAACCTTGCAAGAACACGATATCCAGCTCCAGCAGGCCTACAAAGCAAAGCAAACTTATCTTTTAAATAATCAAATAAGTGACAAAATTGTTACAACTTTATACAACATAATCCATATCTAGTAACTTAGAGCATCCTCAATGGTTAACCTTACAATAACTTATTACTTTTGTCACATCAACAATCTACTAACCAAAAACCTCTACATAAATAGCATCTCCAATGATTAACCCTTTCAAAAGTTTTTTCTTTAACAACATTTCCAATTTACCTTTATATATCTTAAATGTTTTATATATACCCCTTATATAACTTGACACTTTTTATAACATCTTACTACATATAATATTTTTTAAAATGTCTCATACAAAAATATTATAATAATTGACATTAAATATTATATAATTTATTTATTAACTAATAAAAATATAATAAAGAATTTATGTATAATATATCTAAAGTTTAAAATGAAGAACTATTAAACATAAAGGATTAAAAAAGACAATCTTTGAAAGTACATTAAAAGGTTAGTAGAAAAAAGTCTTTGAATAAGCTTTTAAAAAAGCTAGTTATTCCAATGGGTAAAAAGTCATCCAAAGACTTATTCAAATAGTAATAAGCTTTAAAAAAAGCTACCATTAAAGATGCTCTTAAGACTTTGAAAAAAAAAAAAAAAAAAACCTTAAGACTGCTAACCGCTGAAATAATACTATTCAATCTTGCCTGTGCTGACAAAATCAATGACTATCGCAAGTAAACACAACCTTTTCGGGCAGAAAAAAGCCTTCTTTGTCGTTTGCATAACCCCCCAAGATTATTTCTTATTCTTCTTCCAACTTTTTTCTTTTATCATTTTCATCACAATTCAATCTTCAAATCAAAACCCTAAAATTCTTCACATATTATGTCGTCTCTATGTGATTTCTGTAATCAGAGATCAGCAGTACTCTACTGTAAAGCCGATTCAGCTAAATTATGTTTGTTCTGTGACAACACCGTACACTCTGCAAATGCTTTATCTCTCAAGCACTTTCGTTCTCAGATCTGTGACAACTGCGGATCCGACGCCGTTTCCGTCGCTTGTTCCACCGACAATCTCCTTCTCTGCGCCGGTTGTGATCATGATTTTCACGGAGATTCCTCCGTTTCCTCCTACCACAATAGATTTCCAGTTGATGAGATCACAGGTTGTCCTTCCGTTACTGACCTAGCTTCAATTTGGGGATTCGATCTGAAACCTTCCGATTTTAATGGTAATTCGTGTGAGAGTAAGTATTCTACTACGAATTTCAACGATTTAACGACAATTCATGAGAAAACTCCTTGTTATGATGAGGTAACTAATGTTGAGTTGAAACCACGAGGTTTGGGTTGCGGTGTGCGTAATAAGGTTTTGTATAAACAGTTGTCGGAGCTTGCAAATGAGAGATTTGAATTTGATGCTAATGGAGCTGAATTGGGGCCTCAAACACCGAGTGAATGTGGCCGGCGGGAGGTTTCGGAAGGATTTGAGCACGAGGAAGAAGATGATAAAGATCTGTTGCATCAGCAAACTCCTTTAACGTATTTGCTCATGCCGCCACAGAGTCAATCGAATTTGAATGCTAATGCGAATACTGGGTGTATCAATGAATTAAGTAACGTTTGGAGCTATAGCCCTAAACGCCAAACCAGTCAGGTTGGAATTAATTAACTTTGATTAAACTTGATACAAACAGAGTTAAACTGCTTTTGCCTTTGTTTATAAACAACTGAACCTGGGGCATGTTTGGGATTGCAAATTTTCATCTTGTTGCATATTGTGTACTTATAAAGATCAATTATCATGGGCGAGAACACTTATTATATGTTTATTGGTTTCGAGTTTGAAGAGTCATGTAAGGTGTTTTTCATTACCATTTTGATGTTGCAGATATGGGACTTCAATTTAGGAAGATCAAGATCTTCTGTTGCAGGAAGTGATAATCTTGGCTTTGGGATAAACAACTGTACTGATCTTGTGGAGGACACTTCTTTCTCAACAACACAAGTGTTAAAAGAAATGGATGCCATAAACATATCTTTTGCCACAAATCCATCACAAAATGTAAGTGTGTTTCCTCTATTTACTTGCATTTATTTATACCCAACCAAGTTAGAATCTCACTTGTTTCATGGGAGATTATACAAGCACAACATATAATTTGAAATGAATAAGCCATCAGTTTTTAGCTTCCTAAATTCTAATTCAGTGGTGCAACCGCTAATTATTCCTGCAAGGTCGATAATAGTGTTGCATACCAGTAACTACTAGCACATTTTTTATCAGGGAATCTATAAAATTAAGTTGTTATTTAGGCTTATATTAAATCAGATCAATTGCCTTATGAGCTTTTCATTTATTCACATGTATGTTCTTCTTACTAATTTTCAACTTTCTTCAAGTTAAGACCATTGAATACTATATATATATATGCCAAAAAAGAAAGGAGAACGCAAAATTTGAATCCTTACCGTTGAACGTTGACTTGAATATAGAGAAGATAGAAAACTGGACCCTCTTCATGTATGCACTTGTCTCTAATTGTTTATTTTCATTTTTTAAATCATTTCAAAAAATTTAAAAGTACAAGGATTCTGATTTCCCTTTATGAACTTTTAGAACATAAAATTAATAACAGTTACATTTCTACAATTTTTTGTACATTTTTTCCCTCTCTTGAAAATTTGATCAAAAAAGAATTATATCTTGAGCCTTGACATAAATTTTTTTGGGTAAATTACATAAATTGTCCTTGTGGTCTTTCATTTTCGCAAGTTTTGTCCGCAAACATTTTTTTCCAGGTTTTTTGTCCATGTGGTCCTAATTTTTCATTTATTTCGTCATTTTCCACCTAAATTGACTTAAAAACTTTATTTTTAAATGCTACTTCCCAGGTCAGTTTTTAAATAGTATTTGCATCTCCACCATTTTCATAACAATTTGTAAAAAGGAAAATAAATTAAATTGAAAAAATGAAAATATATTAAAAAAATTCAAAACATTAAAAATAAGGGTATTTTGGTCAATTTAGGTAGAAAGGGGCGAAATAAATGAAAAATCTCCTCCACAAGGACAAAAAACCTGGAAAAACACGTTTAGGGAAACTTGCGAAAATGAAAGACCACATTACCCAATTTTTTTAGAACAAATAAGAGGAGAAATACTGATGTTTAAAATTTGACCTGGTTATTGTTAAATAGGCTGAATCTGTTGTTTTTTCTTTTATGTATATATTAGAAATGAGAGATAAATCTGATGTTTAGAAGTATTTTTTTGACCAATTAGAAATGAGAAAGATAAATATAGATATATGACTGGTCCAGCTGTCCAAGAACCTGTGGTCACATATGTCACAAAGACTTGTGGTTATATATTAGACCACATGTTACTATGTTTAATGTTTGGTTTCATTTAATTTAGCCTATAAATGACACGTAATTAGCAGCACAAAAAACAGCCTCACCATCTTTTTGATCAATCAAATCAATTTTTCGTTCACAATTTCTTTTGGGTAACCTGTATGGGGCTGTCTGTTTTATGGCATGTGCAGAAGCATATAAGTGGTTGTAGATCAATAATGGAGTGTGACAATGGACAAACATCAGAAACACAAATGATGGAAATTAATTCGAGCATGATGGATGGTCAAAATCAAATGATGGAGCAGTTTTTAGCGACTAATCAAGAAATGGAAATACCAGCAGTAACAAAAGTTGATGCTCAACAAGTTGCCCAAAACAGATGTAATGCAATGTTACTGTCAGGATCGATTAACTATAGAGAAGTTAATAAACACCTTAGATCTAATTGACTATAGAAGTTGCAGCGGATCAACACTATATCAATGTAATTAAGAACAATGAACTGTAAATAATATGCGAAAATATTAAGAACACAGTTTCACAAAAAGCTTCAATGTATATTATCAAGTTAACAATACACATGTACGTTTACAATTCGTAAGGAACTATTTATAATAGTCCTTGAAGCTAAACTATTTACCCTAGTTATTCTAGGACTTTGATTTACATCGAATTATAAATATATACATTGATTTACATTCTATAACTATCTCTACGAAGATCTCGGACTTGATATGCTTCCAAAACGCGTATCAGTAGTAAACTGCAATCACCAATAGTAAATAGGTAACGTCAGTAGTAAACTTGGTGATCAGTAGTAAGTCCAATATCAACGTCAGTAGTAACTACTATTGATCAGTAGTATCTTCAATAAGCTTGATCAGTAGTAACTTTAGTTATAGTCTTCATCAGTATCAACTTCATCAGTAGTAAATGTTTTCTGCCCCATCAGTACTAAGTATGATCAGTACTAACTGCAGCATCAGTAATAAGTTGATCTGTGTTTTGTTCCAACAATCTCCCCCTAAACTTATTGATTATCTTTCAATCAACTAAGTTTCTATTTACTTCTTCTTTTCCTTTTCTTCCAACAACTTTGCTCTTTTCTGATCACCTTCTAAAGTCTGTTGGTTCCTTTTATTCCTTTGTGCAATAATATATTTGCTGATTCTTTTAACAAATTCATTCAATTTATTTTGGAGCATCACAGCATCATGTGGTTTAATAAAGTTCATGCACCAAAGTTGATAAAGAGTTTTCTCAGAATGAGGATACTCTTTCTCATAAAGGAATAAGTCACATTTCTTACTTGTATATTCAAAGAAGTACATATTGACAGTTGGCAGCACATTCCAGGCTTGAACATTCTCTGGATTTGTAAACTTCTCTGAATAATTTTCTGGATAGAAAGCAGCATCAATCATTTCAGTAATATAGCCTGCAGCTGAATTCTTCCAGTTCTTCTTAGTCATTCTTGGTTTACCAATGATCAACATCTTGATAATGTCACTTCTGGTTAGGGACATGACCAAAGGTTTCCAAGCTCTGAATCTTTGTATGACCTTATCTTCTCTAATAATCTCAATCATATCATCTATACATCTCCAGTTGATGATTGGATTATTTTGTAGGGGAGCAATGGGAAGATCATAAACCTGAACCATTTGTAATTTCTTCTTTGGTTGTTCAAGTTCAGATGTAACTGTCTTCCTTTTCTTTGAAGTTTGAGAGAATACACCAGATGATTCTCCAGTTATTGTTTTTCTTTCTTTAATTTCTTTGAAGTCTATCTGTTCAAGTTTAGTGGTGTACTTCTCATTAATATCTTGTTCAGTAAGATCCTTCTTCTTTTCTACACAGTACTTTTCAACCAAATTGATCAGCTTCATTCTTCCAAAGGCCTTTGTGTTGTGACCTTTTGATTTTAAGAATGTGATCATTTCTTTCTTTTTCTGTGCAAATAATTCTGGCATATCAGCCTTCTGCTCTTTGCATTCTTGTACTTGTGCTTCAATAAGTTCTAGTGTTTCATATTCAAGTTGCCTAAATTTTTCTAGTTCTTTTCTTTGTAGTTCTTTTCTTGTTTCAGCAACTTGTTTGGTTTTGACCTTTTGTTGAAATTGTGGCAGTTTTGATATATCTGCTATATCTGCCAATTTGATTTCTGTGAATGGTTGTCTCTATATTCTAGCCCTTTCTGCTAATCTTTTGTTTTCATTTGCTAGAGATACTTCAACCTTTTTTAAGTACTTTGCTCTCTTTACCTTCCACCTATCCTGTTTGGCTGATTTTGCATAGTTGATTTTGTTGACCATTTCATGACCTTGTGCTCTATTAGGTTGGTCTTCATCAGCAACTTCCTTTCCCTTTCCTATGTAGTTATCTTTCTTTTTATCTGGTTCAGATTCAAGGACAAATTTGGGACCATAGTATTGTATCTGTGACAAAGGAAGTATTTTAGGATGTGGAGGCAGGGAGCATTCATCAACTTCTAACCAATTTACATCATCATCAATATCTTTCACCACCATTTGTGTTGTTTTTCTTTTTGGAGATGGTGGAAGTATTACTTTAGGTTCTAGTAGTGGTGGCAGCTCAATAATGTCATCAGTAGTGACTAAGGTAGTTACTGCTGGTATGTCTTCAGAGATTACTACTGATAGGGCATCAGTAGTGTTTGCTGCCGTTTCTTCATTTACTACTGCTATGATATCAGTAGTAGGTTTTACTACTGATACTTCTTTTTCAGCTTGATCTTCCATAGGAGCAGTAGTAATTGGCTCATCTTCAGTAACCATCATTTCTGGGCCTTCATCAACAGTTGTTTCTTTTAAGTTTAAGAGAGAGGATGCTGCTGCTGCAATTGATTCATCAATCATGGTTTGTATGTTATCCTTCTCCCCCTTAGTGAGCTCAACTGGTGGAGCCTCACTATCATCAATCTTCTTCTTTAATTTTCTGATGATCTTGGTTTGTTGATGAAGCCTGTGTTCATAAAATCTCATTCTCTTGTTAATGGTGTTCATATGTCTTTTCATTGCAGCCATTGTTTTCCCTTGGTTTGTAAGATACTTGAGACAATCTTGTACAGTGGATTCAAGAGAATCCACTTTATCCGTCAATTGTTTTGTTTTAATACTGCCCTCACTCCATCTAGCAAGATCATCGGGCTCACTAACAGGTACATTGGCTTTGAGGTTTTCCATCCTATCCGTCAAATCCATAGGTCTGCCCTCATCACTTCTTGGTGATTCATTGGGTCTTTTAGACATCCTCTTCTTCCTAGAAGAAGCAGAGATGCCCCCCCTTGTGGTTTCTTGGCACCGGGGTCCTTTGAGTAATTCCTCAAATGAGTCATCACTCAAAGTTGCCGAGGTCTGGGTCCTAATGATGTTTTCACTGTCCTGTGCACCCACCTTTGGGGCGTCAGTAGTGAAAGCCCTCGCCTCATGTCCTCTCTCCTCCTTGGAGGACAACTCTTGGAGCCTGGGGTTTGACGCAATTTGTCCCCTGGTGTCCTTTGAAGAAATTTTCTTTCTTTGATAAATTGTGGAAATATTTTTGGTTTTATCTGGTAGGTCTTCCACAGAGTGAAGAGTAGCACTCTGCAGATTTATATCAAGTTCCTGGGACACATTCAGGACTTCTGTTTGAGTTGGTGATTGAGTGACTAGTTGGGGTGGTGTTTGGGCTGTATTTGGGGGTGATGGAGTGGGTTGAGGTTCAACTTGGGTTGTATCTATGATTGAACCCTCTCCAATAGATGTTTGATCTTTGATCATATTAGGAAACAGAGGGGTTTCCTTGCCCGAAAATTTAAATTGTTTTCTCATATTTGAGAAAACTTTCTTGTTCAACTCAGGTAGTATAAAATGTTTTTAGGAGTTGACAAGTTTTGTAATTCACAGTTTATTATATGTTGTAGAAATCTGGGATACATTAAAAATTTAGAAGAACTGAGATTTCCCAACATTCCTTCAAAAATCATGTAAGAAAAATTAAATACTTGGTCTGTGCATAAGCAGACAACAGCAGAGGCTATTGCCTTATTAAACTCATTCCAAGTACTTCGTTTAGGAGAAATACAATGCTGAATAGTATGTACTAAAAATTTCCATCGTGGGGAGAGAAGACCCTTTTGAAAGGTTACTATATTCAGTCTTCCCTCATAACCCATTTTTTGTAAAATTTCAGCAATGTATTCCTTAGGAAGAGTAAACATACCTGAATCATCGTGTAATTGTAGATGGTGTCGAATTGATTGTTCTGTGACTGTTATATGCTTTCCATCTACTTTTGATTTGATC
The DNA here is from genome assembly GCA_963853835.1 of Calendula officinalis. NCBI lineage: Eukaryota > Viridiplantae > Streptophyta > Magnoliopsida > Asterales > Asteraceae > Calendula > Calendula officinalis. Next base: position 17,999,802 of record OY970824.1, on the reverse strand, counting down.
ATAGATATGGTTGTTCCTTCTGTTTGTTCAGCATTGGTCCAGAAATCCACCAAGTGCTGTTGATATGATTTTGGTTTTACAGTTAAAGCAAACTGTATATAAGAATTTCTCAAGAATTTGACGATCGGACGAAAATCTTTTGTGACGTCGGGATTCTTTAGGAAGGCACACATATTGTGAAATTCCGAGTATTTGAGATCGGTTTGAACATTCAAAGATTTTAGAGTTGCCATTTTTGTTGAATTTTGAGAAGAACATGAATGAATTTTGTTACTGACGAAGGGTTTTTGATCGTAAACTAGGGTTTATCGAGAGAATTTAGCAAATCGAAGTGAAGATAATGCTAAATTAATCGACTGCCGCCTTTTATATCTTTCGATTTAATCTGCAAAACGACTAAAATGCCCTTCGAATCATAACATAACGGTTATTTTCATGGGGGTTAGTTTGGTAATTGTGTTTCTGAAAGACCAGTAGTAAATGTGATATCAGTAGTAAAACGTCAGTAGTATCTACTAACATCAGTAGTGACGAAGGATTTTGACATCAGTAGTAACTATGGACATCAGTAGTAACCACTAACACACAAGACCAGTAGTATATGTGAATACCAGTAGTACTGACCACCATTAGTATTTATGTATACCTAATACACACCAGTAGTAATAAACTATCAGTAGTATTTTGTGCACATGCCTACAATCAGTAATACAGATCTACCAGTAGTAAAACACTTTAAATAAATAACTTTTTACAACAAAACTTTACACATGATTTTAAGTGAATTTTAATTTATCAAAATCATTCCAATACTGCTAACCAAGAAGTTGAATCTTCCTACATCAAATGCTTTTGTAAAAAGATCTGCTAATTGATCATCAGTATGAATTTTAACAACTTTGATTAATTTCTTTTCATTACAGTCTCTTATAAAATGAAATCTTATTTCAATGTGTTTGGTTTTAGAGTGTTTTACTGGATTGTTCACAATACTAATAGCACTTTGATTATCAATAAAAATAGGAGTTTTAAGGATAGAGATACCAAAGTCTAGAAGCTGGTTTTGAATCCAGAGTACTTGAGCACAACAAGCAGATGCAGCTACATATTCTGCTTCAGCAGTTGATGTTGATACATTTGTTTGCTTCTTACATTGCCATGACACCAGTCTTGATCCAAAGAATTGACATCCACCAGTAGTGGACTTTCTATCTTGACATTCACCTCCATAGTCACTATCTGTGTAGGCTATGAGTTCAAAGGGTGAATCATGTGGATACCATAGTCCTAGTGATGGTTTGCCTTTCAAGTATCTGAATATTCTTTTAACAGCCTGCAAGTGTAGTTCTTTGGGTCTTGCTTGATACCTTGCACACACACAAACACTATACATAATGTCAGGTCTTGATGCAGTTAAGTACATCAAAGAGCCTATCATTGATCTATATAAGTGTTCATCTACATCCTCCCCCTCAATATCAGGATGTAGGTGTTTGTGTGTTTCCATTGGTGTACTTGCACTTTTACTGTCTTTCAGCTCAAACTTTTCCAAAATGTCTTTGACATATTTTGATTGATTTATCAAAATACCATCTGTTCTTTGATTGACTTGGAGTCCAAGGAAGAAGTTCATTGGACCCATAGAGCTCATCTTGAATTTAATCTGCATCAGTTCTTCAAATTCTTTGCATAGTAAATCATTGGTTGAGCCAAAGATGATATCATCTACATAAATTTGTACCAGTAGTATATCATCTTTGACTTTCTTTGTAAACAAAGTTTTGTCAATGGCTCCTCTTTTAAAGTTGTTCTTCAATAGGTATGATGATAATGTGTCATACCATGCTCTTGGTGCCTGATGTAGGCCATACAGAGCTTTATCTAGTTTGAACACATAATCACCATGTTTTGGATCTTCAAAACCTGGAGGTTGGCATACATAGACCTCTTCTTCAATCTTCCCATATAGAAATGCACTCTTCACATCCATTTGATAGACTTTGAATTTCTTGAATGAAGCATATGCTAGAAATATTCTTATAGCTTCAATTCTAGCAACAGGAGCATATACTTCATCATAGTCTATTCCTTCTTCTTGAGTGTATCCTTGGGCTACAAGTCTGGCTTTGTTCCTGATCACTATACCTCTTTCATCTTTCTTGTTTCTGTAGATCCATCTTGTTCCAATGGCTCTTTTTCCTTTGGGTAGAGGTACAAGTGTCCAAACAGCTTGTAACTTAAATTGAAGGAGTTCTTCTTGCATTGCGTCAATCCAGTTTGAGTCCTTCATTGCTTGTTGGATCTTCTTTGGTTCATCCTGAGACAGAAAGCATTCAAACATACATTCAAACACACTGACAAGATTGTATTTTAGTTCAGCTACATAAAATACATCATCAAAGGTAATTTTGTCATTATTAACAGTACCTTTACCTATAATCTTACCTCCCTGGGGATTCTCACCAAATGCCACATATCCTCCATCAAATGACTTGAAATCTTTAAGAATTTGCAGATTTCCAGTCATGTGCCTTGAGCATCCACTATCAATATGCCATGTTCTTCCTTCTTCTGGGATCTGAATGCTCTGCACAAGTGAGTAAATGATTAGTTAAGTTTGGGAACCCAAGCTTTATATGTCTTGGGTTCATCCTTTGAGAAATAAGTTTTTGAGGATTTAACTTTAAACATTTTTGGTACCCATACTTGTTTATTACTGGTGTTTTGTTTTACTACTGCCCTTTTGAAAGTATTACTGGTGTGAGAATTTTCTACTGATCTTGGTTTATACCCGTGATTTTTTGCTTTTGAATGCTTTACTACTGATGGACCAGTAGTATTTGGGTACTTACCATGTTTAGAATGACCAGTAGTGTTTTTAGGGTTGACACCAGTAGTATTTTTGAAAGTTGATTTGGGAGCAGTAGTATTTTTGTAACTAGGGTTTTTACCAGTAGTATTTTTGTACTGGTACCATACATCATTATAATTAGGGTTAACACCAGTAGTAAAATTGTTAAAGTTTTTACTGGTGTTGGAAAATTTAAAATATTGATTATTTTGATTGGATTTTCCATTGTTCTTGAAGTAATTGCTGTTCTTTGGGCTTCCAACTCTTCTGTTTTGCACAAATCTTGGTGCACCTCTTCCAAATCTTGGAGTTTCAGCAATTGGAGTTTTAATTTTATTTACTACTGAAGGACCAGTAGTATCTTTTAATTTTTGAGTTTTTGCATTTTCTTTAAAAATTTTAAGTTCCTTTAACTCTTTGCAGTTTATTGGATTGAAGTGACAATCCTTTGCTAAATGATTCATTTTGTTGCATATAAAACATCTTAATTTCTTATTTTTAGCACCTTCAGGTATTCTTTGATCTAAGAGTTGTTTTTTGTTTCTTTCATTTCCCCTTGTTAAAATTTTTGGTACATTTTCTGCATTATATTTAGGAGATTCATTTGGACTTTGTGCTGTGTGAAAACTTGTATCAATTGATTTTGGTGATTCAGTTTGAGAGATTGTAAATTCAATTGATTGATCATCATCAGAAGAATCATTTGATTCAGCTGTTTCATTGTGTGATTCAGTTTGATTTTCAGTTTTTAATTCATTAATGATTCTTTCTGAACTGTTTTTAAGTGGAGGAATGAATTTATATGGAGGTGGTACAGCATGATATCCCACCCCATGAACAATTTTTTCTGTAGTTTGATTATTAGTTAATTCATCAAGAATTTTAGTGCTTCTTTCAAACTTTTTAATTGTTAATTTATTTTGTTCAATTTCAAGCTGACATTCTTCTAATTTACTTGTTAATTCTTTATTTTTTAGTTCATAAAATTCTTTCTCATCCACAGCCTGAAGCAATTCTTCCTTTATCCTTTGATCAATCATCTGGTACACCTTTATTTGATGTTCTTGATCAGTAATCACACCATCAAATTCATGATTTCTTCTCACTGCTTTTGCTAAATCTTCATTTAATTTAGTGTTTTCTTTTTCTAAGTTTTTAATAATTTTAGCACATTCAGAAGTACAAGGTTTAGGTTTTACCTCAGTTTTGTTGTCAGTAAAGGCCATGAGAGCTTGATTTTGAGCATGCTCTTCTGCTTGGAAGCTCCAGTCATAGCCTTGTCCTTGTTGTGATACAAGGGCAGTTGATTTTGATCTTTTGTCTGGCTGAGGACATTCTTTTGCAAAGTGACCAAGGTTGTTACAGTTGTAACATTTGACTTTAGTTTTGTCAAATCCAGCTTTGTCACCTTTGTTGAAGTTGAGGCTTGTCCTACCAGTTCTCTTTAAGAATCTTTTTGTCCTTAGGCTCAGCATAGCCATCTGCCATTTAAGATCCATCTCCTCAAGATCATTTGGATTCAATTGTTCCAAGTCATCACTAATCAATGCAGTATGCACATGACTAGTGAAGAAGGATTCTCTTGCAGCATCCTCAGAATCTGCAGCCTTTCCTGTGAAGGTTTCCTGACCTTGACCTGTACTAGAGACAAATGCAGCATTATTAGAAGAAATAGAAGGGTTCTTTTGGTTTACCTCAGTTTCAAATACTCTGAGATCATTGTAGAGTTCATCCAACTCTTTTTCTTCTAGAGCATCTCTTTGTCTATATACCACTGTATACATGGCCCATTCTTCACTAAGAGATCTTAGGAACTTCATGTTGACATCTTCTTGATCCATCTTAACCCCAACTTGGTTAAGTTCACCAATTAGTTTGTTGAATCTGTCAAACACTTGAGTGAGTGTCTCATTGGGCTTTCCTTTGAAGTTTTCAAAGTCTTGTTTGAGAACAGACTTCATGTTCCTCTTGGTGCTCTTGGTCCCAACGAATCTCTTCTCCAGTGCTTCCCATAGCACCTTTGCATCATCATACTCAACAAAGAGATGTTGATAATCGTTAGGAATGGCCAGTAGGAGAGTGCTTAGAGCTTTGAGTTCGATTCCCTTGTCCTTCTTCTCCTTCTCACATTTAAGTTTATCTGCCTCAGTTGCAGAGCTGCTTGCTTGACCAGGACCAGTTTTGTTTCCTTCAAGGACAACTTCCCACATATAATAATCTGTAATAAGCATGTATTGCTTAATACGATTCTTCCACATCCCAAAGTTGTTGGGAGTAAGTATAGGAATTTTGTTGGCCTGAGTGCTTTCATTATTATCAGTCATGATTAATAATGTGTGTTTTAAAGATTAAAACTTTTTGTTGTTCTTAACAAATCGTAGATCTAGAACCAATAAGCTCTGATACCACTTGTCAGGATCGATTAACTATAGAGAAGTTAATAAACACCTTAGATCTAATTGACTATAGAAGTTGCAGCGGATCAACACTATATCAATGTAATTAAGAACAATGAACTGTAAATAATATGCGAAAATATTAAGAACACAGTTTCACAAAAAGCTTCAATGTATATTATCAAGTTAACAATACACACGTACGTTTACAATTCGTAAGGAACTATTTATAATAGTCCTTGAAGCTAAACTATTTACCCTAGTTATTCTAGGACTTTGATTTACATCGAATTATAAAGATATACATTGATTTACATTCTATAACTATCTCTACGAAGATCTCGGACTTGATATGCTTCCAAAACGCGTATCAGTAGTAAACTGCAATCACCAGTAGTAAATAGGTAACGTCAGTAGTAAACTTGGTGATCAGTAGTAAGTCCAATATCAACGTCAGTAGTAACTACTATTGATCAGTAGTATCTTCAATAAGCTTGATCAGTAGTAACTTTAGTTATAGTCTTCATCAGTATCAACTTCATCAGTAGTAAATGTTTTCTGCCCCATCAGTACTAAGTATGATCAGTACTAACTGCAGCATCAGTAATAAGTTGATCTGTGTTTTGTTCCAACAGTTACGTTACAAGGAGAAGAAGAAAACCCGAAGGTATTAACACTTAATAATAATCTGGGACAATTATATAACTGGAGAACATTCTCGTCATTCAACATGTTTTTAGCCAAATTTGGTAACGAAAGCTGATTTGTATTTGGGTGGCTTATAAAATTGTTTCAATAGTTGAATGGGCTTAATAAAAAACAAAGGTTAATAGTTAGGTGGGATAACGTCTAAGAAGGTCACTTTAACTATTCAATATATTTATAAAGGCCATATTTGAAATTTGAATAATTTTATAGGCCACCTAAGTATGTATATAGTTTCGTTGCGGGGATGATTAAAATATTTAAAAAAATATTTGGATACTTTATCTATTCTAGTAAAGTAAAAATAATTAAGAAAATTCTCGCCAACATGGTATACATGAAACTAGATACATAGATATATATAAACAGAGGTTGAATTAGTAGGTTGCCTCCATATATATTATACCTAATCAATTTAGTGCTTTATACTTCTCTGGATGTGTAGTGTATACATCCGGACCATATGAGAACCAGACCAATCTAAACGGTCATATTGACAACCGAACCAAAATACTGAGTTTTGTGGACTGATGGATATAGTGAATAACATTATGATGGTAACAGGTACGAGAAGTGCATCCGTTATGAGTCACGAAAGGCGAGGGCCGATACGGACGATTCGTCAAGACAATTGAATGAATATTCTTTTATTAATTTGTGATGGTCAACACATGACTATTTGATGATAAAAGAAAAAAAGGTGGCTTGCAATGTACGGAAAAATGGTGAAGGGATGATTTATTACTTGAAGGTGTGAAAAGTGTCTGTCTTGAGTTTTAGAACATGCAATCTGACCAACGATACGCCCGGGATACAAATATACCTCGTAACTTGGAAACAACCTTAGAGACCATCAATGAGTGGAGCTTAATTAAGATAAAAGTCTCCACTATACATTCAATATTGGAAAATAAATAGAGTAATGAAAAGAATTTAGGAATTTGAGAGATGTTCTTGTTTAAATTTTTATATTTATCTTGTTCAAATCAAAAAATTAGATTATAAAAAACAATTAGTAAATTCTATATATAAATTATTTTATAGGTAGAAAGATAAACTTAGATGATTTTGTAGGAAGTAATATAATTTTTCATTTTTATAATTCGCATAAATTTCTCAATTGTGCTTTATCTTTGCCTACCTTTTTGTGTGTAAATGTAAATCATCTTCTTTTGTGGTACAAGTTGGGTTCACTGAATAAAAAGATAAAATTCTTTGGACTTTTTGATAAAATGTGTATGTTAAATATTATTATAAAAATATATTTAGATAATGATTTTGATTTATTAAAAATGTTTATCTAACTTATGCTCTTAGGCATGAGATAAGACGGATTTAATTATCTAAAAATTTCCTAATCAATTGAAAATGTGCATCTTGTAAATTGATAAAAAAATGAAGTTGTCACTTACACAATTTTTAGAAATTTTAAGTTCATTAAATACATCTTATCTCACGCCGTTAGGATATGTGTTAGACAAATTCTTAAAAAAAAACAATTTAAGAGGACTTTCGGTATACTTAATGCGTTTATTTTTTTACACCTAAACTTTTTGATTTTGCCTATCTAATTAACTAATTAAAAGCGAGTTATTGCAAACAAGTAGGCAGGCACATAAATGTTGACACGCTGGAATAAGAAATTGCATCTGCATTAAGAGATAACTTTTTATGACGTTGAACAATATCGTGCTAGTTTAGCATTAAAGGGTAGAAAATGATTTTTAAGAGGTTATATGTTCGATCTCTTCTATAGAAAAATAGTTATCAGATGATCATATGGAGATTTGGAAATGACCATAACAACAATTAGGTCGCGTACATTACGAACAAAGTTTGATCATCCCGAGTGAGCCCATTATAAATGAATATATCTTTTTAAAAATAAAAGAACTTTTTATGATAGTGTTGGTTGATCTTTAATAGTAGTATTATTGGAGGCATCATGTTTCTTTAAATGTAGATTCAGTTTCTTATTATATAGGAAAAAAAGAAGGCTAAATTATTTAAATTTGAAGTAACCAACATATTAAAATATAACAGTATATGTGACAAACTGCAGTTATTATATTTATTGTATCATAAAATATAACATTTGTGTCTAGTGAAACAATTCATAATTTATTATGGAATTCATCTATCAATCATAAACCATTTCCAGTTATAAAACTAACAATTTTGGCATATATTTGAACTTATAATATCAAAATGAAACTTTAAACTAATTTCCTGACTATAATTATTGATAAAGGAGATTTTGCTGTCTGTTAGAATCATACGTACAACTCACAAAGTAATGGCAACATGCGAATGACATATCTAAAGGCTTTAATGTCACAAAATACACTCTTCTACCACATTATATACTTCCTCTAATTCGAAATAAGTGATAACACTTAGTTTTATGATTTTTGAGGCGAATATTATAATGAAAGTTAGAATATATTAAATTGAATAGTTAGTGAGGATATGTCATACGCCCTTTTAATAAAGTGATCTTCATGATTTTTAAAGGTAAATATAAGTGTAAAAATACAATTTCATTATATTAAAAATGATAGTTAGTATATGTGGAGCCCAATACCTTTTATCAAATGATAAAATTATCGAAGTGTGTCATTTATTTTGAAACAAATGAATTGATATATTCTTTTTTTGTAAATATATATGAATTATAAAAAAAAACAACTTTGTGTTCCATTTGAATAATAGTATAACCTAGAAATTGGTTCAAAAAGTGATGGTAAGCTAACTGCACAATGACCTTATTTTTGTACGAGTATGATACATTTTAGGTATTTATTAGTTGCTCAACCGATTATCAGATTACTATTCAATAAACCAAAACTGATCAACACAAAGTCATCATCTAATTAATGGCATGAAAAAAAAAAATACTACTACGTATTAATTAATACAGCACAAATGTAAAAGTAAATATTTTATGACAAGAAAAACCTAATCCAGAGATACAAATGTAACCGTTTTACGTAAGAATTAAAATAATTACCAAAATATTACTCCTATCAATGATTTGTTTATATACTAACCGAGCTGCTACATTTTATAATCCATGATTCAAAAGTAAACCATTTACATTCGATGTTGATCGAATTCTAATAATTCCCAGTCTGGTCCTAAATCTGCGGTCATCCATCACAGTAACCCATGTTATCTCCATCGATCTCCATGAATCAATAAGAGATCTGACCTCACCCATCTTTCCCATTAATTAATTATTTAATCACCTGTTTCATAATTCATCACAAATTTATAATAATAATTTTCCAATATCTGAGACAACTTTTTATTGCACGAATGCTTTTCTATAATCCAAAAAAAACACCAGTGAACCCAAACCCCATGTGACTCCATACATAAGAAGCTTCATAACTACCACTACTAACGGATTCTTCTTCATAATGTTTTTTGTTCGACACTAATTAAGGATTTAGGAAAATGGGTTTCTGTGTACAGAGTTGGTGGAAATAAGAAGCAGATAAAGATCCCGCTCCTCGTTCCTTCAATTCGTATTCCCACAAATTCAAATTTTCAGAAAAGGCCTTGTTCCTAAGGATCTAACTGATCGTTTGACATCTTTTCGGAATCAAATCGCTCTTTTTGCTCAACAAACTGGTATGTATAATGTTAATTTGTTTATTAAAAATATTATGATCTGTAAGTATGTTATTGTTTCATATATTTGTAGATGTATCAGCTGTTCCTGAATTGCTACGTGCGTTGGAGGATTATTTGTCGTTGTTAGTTGGCCTTACGGATCAAGGTTTGATCATATTTCTTTAAGAGAATTCAAGTTTTTTCATTAAATACCAAATCTCGCAAAAAATGCTTTTATTTACATGTCTAATATTATTGAAAACGTGGCTAATTTGTTTTTTTAGAGCTTGGATTTCGAGAACTGATTGAATTCAAATGGAAAAGTTTAGACGAAGTGAGATTTGATTACTTTTTTTTGCTTTCTGTTCATGGAAAATTAATTTTGTAAATTCTAATCTAATCTGTATTTTGATTAGCAGGAAATATGTGTTGCGGATTCGTGGTTTGAATTACTATCTGTTGTTCATATGATGGCTATGTTGACATTAACGGAGGCAAATTCGAAATTGATTCCCCTTTCTAGTGAAACAGTTGAATCTACAGGTTGGAATTATTTATGTATTTTGAACATTTTACCTCAAATTTTTAAGTATTTATTTGATTTAATTATTTTTGTTTATACAAATAGATAATCTACGGTGTGCTATTGGTGAAGGATACTTACATTTCTGTCTTCGCGAAATTCTTGTTCAAATTCCACCTCATATAAAGTAAGTAAACATTTTCGATAAACCATAGATGATTAATGAGCGTTTTTATTAGTGGTGTCATTTACCTTAAACTTTATGATTAGGATGAGGCTGCCCGTAGATTTACAGGAGAATGTGATCGAGGCTGCTTATATTCAAGCACTTGGGCAGGTATTGTTGTGATCTTAAAGAGGATTGCGGTTAATCTAGTTATAGCAGATCAACAAATTAAGTAAATTGAATCTATGATATGTTAAGTATAGGCATTAACTTGAACTCTGTATTTTGTCAATCAATTTTAACGCGAAATCCCTTATGGGAATAATGCTTTAATTGGCATTACTAAAATTTGAGAATATGTATACCGAATACCAGATGGTATAGTAATTTAGTTGGGTGTATTTTATCAATAGTGGAAGTTAAAATTTCAAACATTCCTAAAAGTCAATCGGGATAGAAGTCTCCCAAAGTGTTCTTAAATGTTTATAAAACAAAATTAGATCACTATTATTACAATATGGTAACTATAATCATATTTCATAAATTTAACTATTTATACAATTTAAACAAAATGTTCGTTACTAGGTTGACCCAACAAACTATATTGATAGATAATGAAACCCATAAGTATTTATAAAAATTGTATACAGAGATTACATAAACCTTAAATGAACCCTAAGGCCCGTCTATACATTTGGGCTAGACATCTAACCTATAATCTAATACCCTAAGCCCGTTTACACATTTGGGCTAGACCAACTAACCGTTTAATCTATCTTGACCGTCAATTATATTGAATGACTTTCAGGGAACAGAAATGCAGCGTCGAAAGTAAAAACGCCACATTATCCGTGAAGCGAAGATTAGCATGCGAGCAATTAAGTTATTTCGGACAGGCTCATTATTGTTTGTCAACATGTGACAACCTTAATGGACATGGAAAGAAACATTTGTCCTTTATCAAATGGAAATACCTTGAAGCAAAGGTTAATTTGCATTACTTAAACCCATTTTCATTATAAAGTGAAGTTGTTTAAATCAGAGATTTTTTTTTGTTTAATTAGGCTGCAGCATATTACTACCATGGTCTGATTACTGACAAGGGTACCGAACCGTCCTGCCATATTAGTGCAGTGTGTTGTTTTTTAGCAGCTGAAGAGATTTTAACAGAGAGCAAGAAGGCTTGTTTAAACTTTTGTCTAACACTTCCCATAACAAGGTTAGATTCATGAGATTTTTCCATATGAAGCGATTAGAGGTGCAAAATGTGATTATAAAAACTATATTATTTTAGTATATTTTGAATTTTTAAACAAAATAATCTGAGGTTTTAAGCATTAAAACAAAATCGTGCGCAACTAATCCCTTTTGACCCGTTTTCTTTTACCTTACCATATTTTGTACCGTTTGATCCATAAAACATAACCTACGGGGTATTAACATAATGCTATTACTTGATCTTATGAAGGGCTCCGGCTGCATGGGGTGCGATGAAACATTTGAATAAGAAAATTCCTGAAACCGTAGCTAAAAAGTCCCAGATGTATGCATACCTTTTAGAGGAAGAAAAGTAAGCAATCCAATTCATTTCATATAATTTAAAATAATGTTTCATGCACACGAAGTGTGGGGATTAATACAGGAGTTTGAACGTGTTGCCTGACCTGCCCGAGTTTGAGTTGTCGTTAAGAGCAGATGAGTACGAAATGCCCGAAAAAGATGCAGCATGGGAGAGTGAAAAATGGGCGATACCTAATCAGACACTTAAAACTCACTTGACAGACGACGAAGAAGATGATTAATGAAGCTATATCAATTGTTTTTTTTTTTTTTTAATTTCTTTTACAAAGAATTCACATTTTTGTGTATAGAAAGGAAGTGCTATTGTGAACCAGTGTATGAATCATATGGGTTTTAAAGTAATGGGCCGAATCTATTCCTTTTGGCCCAGTTAATGTCTGAACTAGTGCTTTTCTTTACATGTCAACCACATATTCAAATAATAAAAAATGACCCGTATAGGAATATAATACCTCGATTAATGAATGTATCATGCCCAGTATAATGTCAGGCTAGAGTGCTGAACTCATGCTGGTTTTCACTCTCAACTTTCCCTATCGATTGAATCCTACCCACACTGATATCTTTTTACATTCAATATCCATTTATGTTGCTAATAAATGTACTTGCGAACTAAATGAACACTAAATTCCCGCAACCAAAATCCACAAGTGTTTTAATTGCATCAAATACATCAATCGTATTTATATGCCTCTACTGACGATCAAGAACAAGAGTAAACAATAACCTAAAAGAATATGCTCAGCCAATGGTCTAGAAATCAGCTTTAACCTGTACCCACCCCATAAAGAATGAATCTCACATTCTAATTCACATGTGGTTTTTGTTTTGCCTAAAATAACAACTTTTACATTTGTCCATGTTTGGTCATTGTACAAATTTCTATGGGTCAACTAAATATGGTATTGTATCTCGTATTGGTCATTGGGACATAGAGCCTTTAATGACCCAGATGCAACACAACAAAAATTACAAATGATATCTCACTTGCAACTTCGGCAGGTTACCGCCACATCATCAGTTTGTTTATCATATCGTCAAGTCGCCAAACGAGACACAGTGTGATCTTTTAATGAACCAATGGGATATTAGTTGCACAATGACTAGTACACTTTGTTTTAGCAGAAAAAAAAAAACTTACATGTAGGAAACGAGATAAAAAGCCATCTTTTAATGACCCAATTAGACATAAAGTTGTACAATGATCACACAAGTATAAATGTAGAAGTAAATTGTTATTTTAGCTGAAAAACCCTTACAATGTAGAAAACAAGACGAAAGTCATTTTTTTCAATGACCCAATTGGACAGAGATTTATACAATGATTAAACAAGGACAAATGTAAATACAAATTGTTATATTAGGCACAAAAAAAGAACCCATAAAATGTAGGTTTAACAAACTCCGGGCCAAGATCAAATTCCCCCATGTACAAATCAAATCACTCTATCATAACTTCTAGAACAAAGAAATCGCTTGATATAAACATTAAACATAGCAATTATAAGGTAATTTTAAGTACCTTTGATGGGGCCTACACAAGAGGCTACTTCCAAAACAGTTGATGATGACTTAATTAATATCTAAAAAACCAAACTTTCACATCTCACTTTTACTCGCCCGTACGGAAAAACTCTTAGGAACAACCGAAGGCGGAAGTGGAAGAGGAGAAGCACAAACCGACGCCAACATCGCCTTTTTATTCGGTGGAGATATTTCTTGATTTTTAGAAACTAATGTTCCCGAATGTCCACCAGATTTTGAAAAAGTCAAACCGCCAGGTGGCCTAGGTAGCTCATGAAGCTCACTTATTTTAGGAGAAGATATAGGTGGCGGTGAAACACTTCGAGGCACATTCGATAACAAATTCGGTTGGGAAAACGGGGCCCGCGAAGCTGGCGGTTGAGGGAGTTCGGTTGCCATAATGGGACCGCTGTTGTTAGATGCCATTTTGAAAGAAAATTGTTTGCTTGGTGGTAATGGGCCAGAATAAGATTGTCGTTTGGCTACTTCATTGCTGTCGGTTTTATGAGCATCTTTTTGTGAAAATGAGAATCTTCGGTTAGTGGGTGCGGGTAATGGGGTAGATGTATTGATATTGTTATTGTTGTTGTCTTTTGTGATATTTTGAAACGGGCCGGAATGAGAAATAGATGTTGCGGGTTTTGATGTTGGGTTTCGGGTGTTTATAACGGGATGAGGTAATACATGAGAGAAGAATTTGCGTGCGGGTTGTGTTTCTTTTGGTTTTTCAGATGGGTCGATTTTATCAGGGAATAATGGGGCGGAATAGCTGCTCACTCTACTTTGCCTACCGAAAGGCTGATCCCCTTTATTTTTATTTACATTTATCTGCACAAAGAAAGTGTGAATAAAATACCAGAAAATAAACTACTTGTTTAGTTGCAGAAAACATGTTCAAATTGGACTTTTAAGTTTTAAGGATAAAATTCATAGAAAATAAAATGAAAGAATAAAATTTTCAATTTAATACCTACAATTTTTAAACTAGAAAAGGAACACATTTGAACTCATTTTCAAAATTTTCAGTAATTTCTTAGAGATTAAAAAAACACCTCATTTTCTAGAAGAATGAGATGAAAATATTAGAGAGAAATTTTCTGCAAGTAAACGCGCCCGAAAATGAAATTCAATCATCATATTACCTCTGAATCTTCTAAATTCGGATATTGATAATATGGAACATCTAATTGATCCACCTGGAAAATAGATGATGTTGAAAGTAAATTTACGACTACATAATAAATTTTAAATGACCAAAAATAACGTAGATTAAAATAGGATATTTCCCTAAAATAACAAACTTTCAAAATTGCCCTGTTTAGTCAATGTGCACATTTCTATCCAATTCGGTCATCAAAGTTGGCTTTGTGGGGTCATTCGGCAACCTGATGACCCGATGATGTGGCGGTAATCAAATGGGGTTAAAGCGATCTTTTAGTGACCAATTACACAGAAATCATTAAAATATGTAGTTATGCAAAAAAGTTACCTCCATTGGATTTGGTGAAGTAGTATCATCATCAAGTCCTTGTTTCTTGAGTTTATAATCAAAACTCAATTCTCCATCATCAGTGCTTTCACCTTCACGGGACCCACGGTCAGGTAACTCACCGAGTTGGTAATCAATTCGATGTTTTTCTGCAACATTTTTTATAAAAGGTTCAACTGCTTCAAGAGCTTTAAGTCCCTTGCGAAAGAAATTTATCTGCTTCCAAAAAGACCAAACTTTTGTCTCCATCACAACAAGATAATTTCAAAGGAATTAAAAATAATAAAATAATTATTAAATAATAAAATAACCTGTGCAGCATGATGGCGAGCAGCTTGTGTAAAAAGACTACGACATTGTCCTTCTTTAAGTGATTTTACCCGAAAAACACATAATCTAGTCACTTCATCATATTCATCTTGAGCTTCTTGTAGTTTTTGTGCAATTGAACTTTCAATTTTACTATTTCTTAATTTTCCCTTTTCTTTGTGTTGTGTTGTCAAGTATTCATACACCTCTCTGTATATTTATCATATTCGGTCGCTCAGTAGAGCTTAGGTTTACAATAAAATAAATAAAATAATTTACCTTTTTTCATCACATTGAAGTTTCATCTCCTGCACATAATAAACAACGTTATTTAAATAACCATCAACAACTATGATTCTATGATACGATC
Source organism: Calendula officinalis (assembly GCA_963853835.1). Classification (NCBI taxonomy): domain Eukaryota; kingdom Viridiplantae; phylum Streptophyta; class Magnoliopsida; order Asterales; family Asteraceae; genus Calendula; species Calendula officinalis. The sequence continues at coordinate 17,984,270 of OY970824.1, read as the reverse complement.
CTATTAGTAGGATATTATTATTATTATTATTGAAGTATTATTATATTAGGATATTATTATTATTTCGTTTCCTTGTTTATCTAGGTCTAGGAATAGGGCCGACTCTATTAATAGAGACCAATTCCCTCATTGTTTATTCATTGAGAATTTAGTTATTGTTTCAATATTATTGTCTTTTGTTATTAGGGAGAAACCTGGTTCTCCAATTCCAGGATTATCATTTATTCAGTTAGCTTTCGGTGATTTACACCGACAACCTTCTTTTATTGTTTGGTTCGTATCAAATTGGTATCAGAGCTGTTCGGTTCTGGATCAATCATTCAAAAAAAAAAAAAAAGAATTACTATTCACGATTTACTGTCCATTGCAGCACTGTTCATTCGTGCACTGTTCATCGCGGCACTGTTCACGCGATACTGTTCATCACGGAGGTACTGTTCCAAAAAAAAAAAAAAAAAAAAAAAAGAAGTTCGATTTATTCAAGATGTATGATATTGAAGCTGATCCAGTTCAATCCAAAGTCGCCACTGGTAAAAGGTCTAGTAATTTTGAACAATGGATGAGGGATTGGGAGGAAAAGGAACGACAATGGAGGGAAGGGGGCGAACGACGCCACAATGAAATTATGAACCTGCTCCGAAGTTTGATTGAAAACGGAACTCTAGTAAGAAGGGCAGATTCACCAATGTCATCAACCACATCCTTGAAAGAGATGGAGAAAAAAGTCGTGGAAGAAGACCTAACAGTTGTTATTGAACCAGGGTTGATTGATGGCGGCAATAATGAAAAAGATGAGTTGAGCAAGACTAAAATAGAAGAGGTCAATGAAGATTGCCCTGATGCTGAAGATAGAGGAGAGCCGCAATCAACGAGAGAAACAAGACGAGTTAAGGCAAGAGAAAGTTTATCACTGCAACGAGTCAAACCAGGAAAACGACGCCACAAACTACTGGTAAACGAGTTGGAGATGCATCTTATCACAAATGCGTTAATCTTTGCCATGATAATTTAACTCTACAAGGGCCAAATAGAAAACAATTAAGCCAAGACTCTTTTGCAAGCGTTTTGCGGTTTCACTTTGACTCACAAAAGATGGACCTACAAGTCAAAACATGGGATCCAGGAATCGCTTGAAGCCACACCTTGAGGACAAGGTGTGTTTTGGGGGCGGAGTAATGATACGATCCTATTAGTAGGATATTATTATTATTATTATCTAAGTATAATTATATTAGGATATTATTATTATTTCGTTTCCTTGTTTATCTAGGTCTAGGAATAGGGCCGACTCTATTAATAGAGACCAATTCCCTCATTGTTTATTCATTGAGAATTTAGTTATTGTTTCAATATTATTGTCTTTTGTTATTAGGGAGAAACCTGGTTCTCGAATTCCAGGATTATCATTTATTCAGTTAGCTTTCGGTGATTTACACCGACAGCCTTCTTTTATTGTTTGGTTCGTATCATTCTACTCTGGTAATGTTCATAATGATGATGTGGCAGTTTACATGTCAGATCTTTTGATCGTTTTGATTTTTTTCTGCCGTGTTATCTTAGGTAAATTACCTTAAATCAAACAAATTTAAACTTTTATGTTTTTTATGGCTAAAAATAAGATGGTTATATAAATAAGATAAAAAGAAAAACAGACCTCCACTTTGCGTAGCTCACTGAGGAGAGATTCTGATGGGTTGGTAATTGTCACAATTACATAAGAACGCTGAAAACGAGAGAGAAATGAGTCACTCCTTATTAAAAAACATAAAGATAAAAGAATTAAATGTAAAAATAAAAAACGGTTACGTAAGTATCAGCAATCTTCTGAAGTTCCAATTGCATATTTCCCAAAGTTGATAGCACTTTTCCTGCATGGAAAATAACATATACTGATATACCAGAATGTGATACATCATGATCATGCAAAACAGAATCAAAATAATCTAATTACCACTTTCAGATTCAGCATCCGCAGAGGTTTTCTCTAGCAAACAATTTCCCATTTCATTTAGTGACTCTGAAAATTCTGAGAAACAAAATATATGCAGAAACTCATTTATTTGCATATCCAAAAATAATTATGAAAAGTTAATTAACCGGTTATTAGTGCTCAATTGCGTCGCATTATAGGACAATTAATGGTTAAATGTCAATAATTCCTAAAGATCTTCTATTTCTATTTCACTTGATTAATCCTAATCTTGATGCAGCAAAGTATGACACTTTTACACAAAACAAGTCAAACACTTACCGTATATACTATTTGCAGTTGCAGCAGCAGCAGATAATAAGCCATCATAGCAGTTTCTCATATCGTGCATATCCTGAGGAAAAATATATATAATTATAGAATCACGATGAGCTTGAATAATCAGAGATCATCAACTGTCGAATGATTCTTCTTAATCTCTTAAAATCTCTCTTTTGAATGTATAATTGTGTAGATTAGGTATCGTAAAACAGTTCAAAACACATTGCACGATTAATATTCAGAATCTAAGTGGAACAAAAGATACTACAGAGTTCATTAACGCGAAACCCTAATACGCTCGATTAACACTAAAATTCGAAGTTCCTTGAGAAATTAACACATTCAATATAGAAGCAATTCATAGAAATCAATTAGGAAAAGAATCCCTACCTTCGTAGCCTGAGCAAGCTCATCTACATGAGCAGAAGGCTGATGATCTCTCATCTCCTTCACATCGCTCTTCTGCATCGTTAATTTACGCCCTAATTTTCCCAATGACGACTTCATTGTTTAATACGTAACTAAAGTAAACAATTAACAGATTAAAAATATCAAATCATAAACAAAATGGAGATTTATGCGGATTGTGAGTACGATTGATGCAGAAAGAACGATCGGCGAGTAGGCGGTTGTTTAATTGAACAACATTCAAGTGAAGCTGAAGATGAAGATTTGATGGATGGATTACAGTAGAGGGAGGTTGTTGTTGCCGTGGTGGAATTTAGTAAAGAAAGTCGTCATTAATAAATTTGTGGGTTGAAGTTTGACCATGAATCTTAACTTGAACAAATGGCGATTCTTAAATCTCCAATCACTGATCCAGATACATTTGATTTTGACTAATATTATTGAGTAACTCAAAAACTGACATTTTCGTCATATAAGCATTGATCTTATATTGACTTTGATTTGCCCTCCTATGTTTACCAAGATAGATTAATCAACTTGATATGTTGGTTAGGTTAACAATAATGCTTAATTTGTTTATACTCATTTCAGGAATGATACAATTTTTTTTTTTTTTTTTAACAGCAAAAGGGAGACAAAAACGAGCTTCGGCAATGCCATCACCCGCTTTGCAACCCCGAACGACCATATATTAAAATGATGGGTATGATGGCTTGAATCACATCCATACACCATATTATTATTTCACATTTTACATTTAAAACCTCAAATACCATCTCTATCATTACTAAAATATCTCTCACTTATAAAATATCTTAAAAAAACACCCCAAATTTCCTTCCTCTCACTAGATTCGCCACTCAAGTGGCGCACACCATTACTCAAGGGGCGGTGTGGTGGTGCAGGTTAGGTGGCGCCAAAAGCATGCCACATGTGCAAATTTTGGTTTGGCGGTGTGGGTTGCGTTACCCCATGCTCTTAGGAGAGAGTGGTGGGATTGTGATTTGAAGCTAAATTATCAATTTATTAAATGCTAAAGAACTTAAGAACGCAAATAATCTAAAATGCATATTTGGCCAAAAGTCAGAAAAAATTAACTATTTGCATTTTGGAGCATCTAAAACAAAGTTTAGGAAAAGCATATGAGGATGTGATCGTTGTCTTTTGAAAAGTGATTATTTGCATGTTACCTATTAACTAAGTAACTAATAATATTTTTCAAATATTAAAAAAACTGATTTTGTTATTATTGAAGAGGATAATCAAGTTCAAACATTATTATTTTAGAATCACATTTTATAACCTATCATTTGTTCAATTTGGTCGATCTGATACTTAGTTAATTCTTTTATCTTTATGTTCCCACTGATACCTAATCGATAACGAACCATTTTATAACTGTTGTTAAAATGCATAATCTATTTTCAATAAACAATTTCAAACACCGGAATAGATCATGGGTATAATTATATCTAATCAATTTAGGATGTGAGAAGAAGTGAGCCCTTTGTTTTAACATTCATAGATCCCTGTCAAGTGTGATTAAATTGATTTTTAAGTTGATGTATCATTAAACAAACAATGTTCTGTACACGTTATGTAACTCACTAACATGTAATAGAGGTCGGGAAACACACTCATTGGTGGTTAAAGGTGAAATGGTTATGGGTTAGAAGAGACGAATAGTACACAATCCGATATTAACACTAAAAATTCAAAATCATATGCCAGAAATATAACCAAACAACATGCGAAAAAGATTCCGAACTCGTAATTCCAACATTCTAAATATTCGTAAGTTATTTTGAATTCCTTTTTTTTTTTTTTTTTTTTTGTGGCAAAAGCTGTTTGTACAACATAATCTGTATCAATGATCATGAATCATGATGATCAATCAACCTTCCCATTTTCATGACTGTTGTTTGAAGATCCTATACATGGAACTCCACCGCTCTCATTACCCTAACCGAACTTAATTCTCCACATAGCATTTGTCCGTTTACAATCATAAGATTATTAACAAAATAGAATGAAAAAATAAAAACAGGGCAAAAGCAAGACCCGACCCGACCCGAATGTAGATAATTTCAATGTTGAATTACTTGTGAAATCAAGTTCAACAGAAACGACAATTCAATCGTATGGTTGTTTTCCTTCACTTGTAATTCTCCTTCCTCCCCTTCTTTTATTGTCTTGTTGTTTACATTATATGCTTCAACTGCACTTGTAATTTCTTGTACTAAATCGACAATCACACCCTCTACGCCCATAAGATACTGAACATGAACAGCTTCAGGGACATTACTGTTTACAATTAAAATAAAAAATTTATTAGCACCCTCTCGTTTATTTCAAATAATTAAAAGGTGTTCTTTTTGTCCAATTGTGTCATTAAAAGTTGGTTTTGGGTCATTTAGCAACCTGATAAAGTGAAGCAAGATGTGGCAGTATAAATGACATGTCAGTTGCCTCTAAGCAAATGGAACACATAATCATCTTTTAGTGACTCAACTGAATAGAAATTTTGGACAGTTACTAAGGGATAAACGTTAACGTTAAGGTTGTTTTTAGGAGTATAAAACTTACTTTAATTTGCCATAAGTGAGGAGGGAAAGATTTGACTCTTTAATCTCTCTCACTACTGACGGGTTTCTAAAAATACCCTTTACTTCTGAAACAACTCCATCCAATCCACCATTTATGGCAAGCTTTTTGGCTTCTTCTAATGAATTCATTCGTATGTCATCATATAACTCGGTTCCTCCATTTGTCAAAAAGTACACCTGTTGGTTCCATTTTCAGTTAGTTAACAACTCAAGTGGCAATTTCAATACATTTACTTAAAACCGGTTGGGTTATGTTTTATTTCAAAAAGGTCAAAAATGGGTAAAGTTAAAAAGTTTAGCTAAAGCAAAGAAAATCACCAACAAGGTTATTTTTAATGCGTACAACCTTGTAAACAGTTTTATTTAAGGTTTAAGATAGCTATTGTAAGAAACATTTATAGCATTGTTAGGAAATGTTTTTTGAAAACAAACAAAAAATTGGGTGGCCCATTTCAATCCGTACTAAAGAATGACTCATTTCAACCAGAACCTAGTTTGACCCGTAATTTAACCAACCTGGCCCGCCCATCTTGTCACCTCTAAATTTAATAGGAAAAAATAGTAAAATACTAACAGGGTATTTATGTTGAAGTTTCTTGATTAGCAAGGCAGCATCTGGCTGGAAGCTTGAAAAAAGTACGGGCCTTCCATGGGCGTTTTCATATACCACCTAAACCATATCACTATTAATCAGATTGGAATCGATACAATATTATAATAATAGATTTAAAAAAAAATTGCTGATTTAAACTACCTTCATTATAACTTCAAGAACATGAATGAGATATTCTTGTTCGTAAACAACATAATCATCAAATTTCAACTCAATGTTGAATCCCAAACAAGGGTTGACTTTTTGAAAAGCCTCTTCTAAAGTACACGAATAATCATCGGTTTCAACGTCCCATCCAACAATATTTCCATTTATTTTCCTAAGCAACGATTTACCCATTTGACCATTTTCTCTTTGAGGACCATAGCTAAAGAATTCAACCAAAGTCAAATCTGTGACTCGTTTTTCAACTACTTTTCCCTGAAAAATATACGATTTAATATGTTAATTTTGAAGGGAAATCGGTGTTTTTGGTAACTGTTTAAAATGTGATTAAATTATGAAACTTACATTTTCATCGGAGAGAATGAAGTTGTCGTGGAATATAACCGGAATGTTGTCTTTTGTCACCTGCAAAAATGATCGAAGTTTTAATTAAACAAAAATAACCCAAAATTATTATTTTAATTACCAAAACAAAACTTAAAATGGCGAAACAGAACAAAATGAAACTTATATGTATCTAAGTTGCTATTTTTCTGTAATTTACAAATTAAAAAAAAAAAAAGGAAAAAGCGATACGCGGCGAACGGAAATCGGAGATCCGTACATCGGAAAATAAAGTAAGAAAATTAAATTACCTGAACGTCAAATTCAATGTAATCAAGTGGGTGATTAGCAGCGTTATTGAACGAAAGAATTGAATTCTCTTTATAAGCTTTCATTCTCTTATCCGTTGACTGCAAAACGTTCATGCCATGACCCCGGTGACCGACCACCATAAATTTCGGTAAACTTTTCCGGCCATTACTCAAATCCAATCCTGTTCCATCGAAACAATCAGTCACATTTCCAGAAGAAAACAATTGTTGGATCAAATTTACTTGCATTTAGAAAATAAATCATACCGGTGGTGAGACGGTTGGCGTAAAGCGATAACGCGGCGGCGTTGTCGTTGACCTGGTCAAGATGCGGTATATCGGAGACATGAATTGCCGCCTTAACAGCCATTGTACGATGAATTGATGAAAAGAAAAGGAGGAAGGTGAATGAAGGGGATAAAATTAAGTTGAGTTGGTGGGAATATAAGGATCTGAAGAGGGTATTTAAGCAAATGGATTTCTCATCTGGTTTCCGATCCCCGTCACCGTCACCGTCACCGTGACAGCGACAGGGCGGTAGGATCTCCTCTAGGAATATTCTTTTTTTTTCTTTCCCTTTTATGAAATCAACCTTCTCATCCTTTGTCTTTATAGATTGGGATGCGATTTATTTAAGGAATGTGTCTTTTGACCCAAACAAATCGCGTCTACATTCACGGGTTATAATGTTAATTAAAAATCATTGTTAATAAAAGATTGTTTTAAAAACTTATTATTATGTGTATTTATAATGTATACTTTTATCAATAGAGGGGTAAATGTTAAAATTAAGAATTTGTTATTTATTGATATACACGTTTCTTATTTTAATGATTGTTCTTAATACTGTCGTTATCTTCTAAAAATAAAATTAAATATAAAGTTTTTCTAACTCGTGCAGTTAGAAAATGAGGGCATGACAAAAACGTAAATAAGTTATACTCTATAAAAAAAACACGTCAAAATGACTCTCTGAGTTTCTCACAAGCTTCCAAATTTTCATATTGTTACAACTTTTTACTCGTTTTTTGACTTTCTTGCTATTTTTCATTTTAATTTCATAATAATTATTCGATATTTTTAAAGTTCCAGATTTTATGGGTTATTAACTATGTTTAAATGTTTTTATTATTCGTTAATGAATAAATAACAAATTCCATTCTTAGACTATTGTCACATTGCAGATTAAGTCCAACAGTTTTGATTTTATATTCTTTTTGTCCCAAATAGCTTTCTATATTAACCAAGTCAACGAATCATTAAAATAACGTTTTTTTGTTAATATGACACATGTGAATTAAATCATATAGGTCACAGGTTCGATCTATTCATGGGTAAACATTTACCAGATGACCAGTAAATTAAGTTCATAAACGGTTACAGTAATGGTTGGATCACGTACATCACGAGTAAAACATGGTCATCTCGAAAAGCCGAAATAACGAGAATATCCTTTTTAAGTAGACTTGTTTTGGAATTGCAGTTCCAAAAGAAAAAAGAAAAAAGTAGACTTGTTTTGGTATCATCAAACAATAGAACATTTGTGGTTTAAGGGAAATGTAAAAACGATGAGCGTGTGTAAGGAAGTGAAGTTTAAGGGTTGAAATGTAAATAACTGAAAGTAGGATAAGAGCTGTCGTATACATGATGTGTAGCCACGACTGTTCCAAGAAACGCACGAAATAACCAGCGCCAACTCAGAATATCAAATTATCAATCCACACTTCCACAGTTTTGGGGATATTTTCACAACCACTCCTTCCACTATCTAACAAACATCACTTGTACAACACCAATATCCAAATTTCAAAGTAGCCAATATGAACTATTTAAGATTTTAACTCAACTAATAAATAATCTTAATAACAATAGTAACCCATATACGGTCCGTTTACCCCATATAACTTAGCAAATTGGTGGGTCACAGGGATTAGTGGGTCACATGAATTAGCGGATCAGAACCATATTGGCATGTTAGGAATAAAAAATGTACTCAAATACAAGAGCAATCGTACAGGGTTTCAGTGATTTAAGTACTAAAAAAATCAAAATTTCAAATTCGTTTAAAAAAAGTAACAAAAAACCAATCCGATCCGTAGAAAGGGAATTTTATAGTATTTACATCATCTTTAAAAAAAGTAAAAAAAACTTTATAAGACTAAACGGGTTGGCAGGTCGAAACGTTTATACATAAGTCAAACCGAACACAACCCGATTTATAAATGTGTTGGATAGTTTGACTTGTTTTTTACCCAAACTCATTTATGATCAACCTAAACATGATAATTTTCGTGTCTGCTTCATGTCGTTCCGGGTCATGTTAGGATTTGCCGCCCTTCTGATAGCTCTATGAGATATACAGTAAGGTTTTATTTGATGTATATGCAGTAGTAGAAGGGTGAAACTGAAAATATTGGAAGAATTATTGGCAAAATGTCAACAGTCATATAGGGCAGGCAAACGCCTTATCCTTTATTTTCTTCTAAAATTGTTATTGCCAATTTGCCATACAGAATCCATCTCATGCTGATGTGGATCCACGACCTGAAACTGGTTGCCGATAAATTATTAAATGCACAATATATCGTCGTGTATCTTACTACTATATAAAGTATTTAGACCTACCATATTAAGTAAGTTTAAGGAGCTCCTTAAACTTAATTTTAAGGATCTTTCTACTTTTGTTAGTTAGTTCTTTACCTTAAAAAATAATAAATCGCGGCTTATAAGATTCGAACCCAGGACCTCTCCTAAGTTATCACTATGTATTAACCACTTGCTATACATTACATTTTATTTCAAACCACTCACACTTAATACATTAGGCTGTTATTATAACCATTTATCCCAATAACATTAAATATATGACGGTGTAAATCATCAACTCTTACCAATGTCGGCACCTACCATCACTACATTTGACCATCACTAATGTCGGCACCTACCATCACTACGCACCTCCACTCATCATCATCGCTATTGTCACCACCACCGTTACTGTCGTCACTTTGAAATATAGTTACGGGTACCCGCCGCCGCATTGCGCGGGTACCCTGCTAGTGTTATATGGTATATTATTGAATAAATCAATGTGAAATGTGGGTGGCAATTGTTGTATTATTTGTATAATATATTAACGTGGATCACAAAATAGGTTTAAAATGCGAAAGATAACGATCGATGAACATTATATGGAGAAAATTGTATTTTGAATGATTTTTCAAGCACGTTATACAAAATAAAGTGATGTAAGATTGTAAGTCATGTAACAATTATTTTGAATTTGACAGAAACTAGAAAAGCATGTTTGATGAGGCTTTTTTCGAAATAAGTAAATTATTAAAAATACTAATATTAAAACGACGAATAGTAATTGAGGTGTAAAACATTATTAATCATTTACGTTACATGTTCATATAACCCTTTCAACATTCTATGTCAGATTGTTGTCACACTGTCATGCGTGTGTATGAGACAGAGGGCCAAAAAACATGAACTTGCGATCAAGAACTAATGGCCATTTGCATACGAAATCAACAAAATAGTTGCTACGTAATTTGTTGCCAGAATTGTCATTTTTTTTGTTAAGTGTAGCATTTATAGGGGAGAAAATGATACGTTTATAACAAAGACCAAAGAGAATGATAACAAAAAAAAAGCTCTAAAGAAAGTATTTTTGGAAGAAAGGTCATAAAAGAAACTTTTGATTTTTGAGTGATAGTCTGATCGATCGATCATCAACAGACGCAAGACGAAGACGGGCCCACACCAAGACATTACGAAGATATCGATCTACCGGTCAATCAATTGGTGGTATTCTGCCTCGTCTTTTCATTTTCGTTGGGCAATTCTCTTTTATTCGTGTAGATGCCTAACAAGTATTATGAATGGACGATATATTATCGATAAATTAACCAAATACTATATATGAATGGACGGTATTATTTGGATCGTCCAACTGTCCAAGTACCAAAAGATACCATCCAAATAATATCGTCATGGTATGATGGTATTAATCATTTGGACCAAAGGTACAACCTACTTGTCTATTAGACCCGTGCCTAGGGTGGGGAATTGGGTTTAAAATGTTTTTATTTTTTATTTTTTGTATATATATTTTAATAGTAAAAAAATTATATTTAAAAAAAATGATTTTATAATTATCTAATTTAATTATTTCAAATATTTTATAATTATTTAATTTTATCATTTTAAATATTTTATAATTATTTAATTTAGTTATTTCAAATATTTAATTTAATTATTTTATAATTACTAATTTAATTAAAAATGATGATGTCGAAAAGATGTGTTAGTGATGTCAGATGTGTTAGTGATGGATTGATGTTGGTACGACCATGTTAGTAACTCTGAGGTGATGTGACGCTACTGATAAGTTTAATAACGCGTCACTGTTGGAAGAGACCTTAGAGTTTACAAAAATAAATGATAAGTTGATATATAAATCAATACAGAACAACCAAATACACACTACCAACCACTATAAATAGAGCTCACAACTAAAGGTTTGGGGGATTCTCACCCTCTCTTTTACTTCTCACTATCTCACTCCAACCTGATAATCGTGGGATAACCGAGTTTCACTTCTGTCATGTCGCACAACCATATAATATGAAGATGATACAAATTACCATCAAAGAAGCGCCACCCAAAAGAGCCTCGTGCTCTTTCAGTCTGGAGTTGTTGGTTAACGATTACTTAATATTTGCAACATGATTCGAGATCAAGAAGACGAATAATGTCACGTCACAATTTTTAATTAAACACAAAACTTAATATGTTGAAATTTACAAAAAGAATAAATAAAAAGGATAAAAAATAAAATAATATTTTTTAATATATTAAAAACGGTTTAAAAGGGAAAATTATTTCAAACTTAAAAAAAAAATAACTTTTTAAAATAAATCTAATCCGAGCTCACTTTCTATGTACTTCCCACTCTTTCCTTCTCTTTCCTGTTTCCCCTTCTTCTCTTCCTATTCTATTTCTATCTACCCCTTCCCATTTCCCTTTGTTATTTAGAATACCGAAGAAATCTACCAACATACCCAACTGAAGAGACCGTGTCAACATTGATTGGGCAACGAAACAGCAACCGAAAAGCACCGTTGGGAAGAACCGCATTTCCCGTTGCTCACGTTGTTCTTCTACAGTTACACACATTTCTAAGTTGATATATTAGATAATTTATAAACTTTAAATATTACAAAAACTATGAAAAAAAGATATTCTGTTATAATATGAATAAATTTACCAAATGCAATAATGAAGCTAAGCTATACAACAAGTAGATGATCAATTAGTCAAGTCTTCATGTTCAATCCAATAAATGATTTACCAAGATTGTTATCTTTGTACTATTACTAAGTATGAGTTCAAGTGTAAAAGTTTTAGTATATATACTCATGTATGTAAAGATGTAAAATGCACATCAATATACATTTTTATAAGTGATTACAATCTTCTCATCTTGTTCTTGTTCTTACTTTTATAATCCTCAAGTTCTCTGATTAAGTGCTAATATGGTCTTAATTATAGTTAAATTATAATATTTTCTAATATGTATGGATGTACCCTAGAAACATATAAAATCAAGTTAAATGTTATTTTTGTCGTCAATAATGGCCAGCCTAGCTGGTCTGAGGCACTGGGTTTATACCCATATGGGCTGCAGGTCGTGAGTTTGAATCCCTTTGGGAGCGTTCCATTAGAGTAATTTAACTCATACCTCACACGGGCACATATGAGGAATTTTCCTTAGAAATCCCTTTGGGGGCTGGGTTTGCCCGCTTATGCGGAGCTCGAACTCGGGGTGCTCGCTGAAAAATTGCGAGTAGGCTTCCGTTATTTCATTTGCCGTTTCCAAAAAAAAATGTTATTTTTGTCATAAAAAAACTTCCATTATTCATTTATAGTAATGGCAAATTGGTTTAACGCGAAACAACTAATGACTAAATTCTATATATAACAAAGACCATCGGATGAATAGTGCCCTTACCAAACACTTTTTGACAGCAAATCAATTTCGTTTTACTATATATTTGTTTTAGGCGGAATATTATTCATTTGGGAATTGGCCGGAGTGGTAAAGGCGTTTTGTTGGTCACCCGGTGGTCTAATTTTTGAATCTTGCACTCTACCCTATTTTTTAATCAACTTTCAGAATATTAAGTTTACTCCCTTGAACTTTGACTTTTCCTAAATAATAATTACTACCCTCAACTTAAATATTTAACATCTACATCTTTTCTAAAAATTATATTTTACTCTCTAAATATTTATATATTTCTATATACCTAATAAAGTAATTTCCTAATATTATAGTATACTCCCTTAAACTTTAGTTTTTCTTAAATAACAAATTAGTACCTGAACTTTATTATTCAAAATCAACATCTTTTCAAAAAATGTAACTAATAAATTCCTATATAACCAAAATAACGGTTTTTTTAACAATTATTATTAATTGTTTTTTATATAATAAATGTTAAAAATAATTTTCATTTTCATTATTATTAGTAATTTATATACAAAGTTAGTTTTGGGTTTAGGGTTGACATACGTAACACATACTCTTACACAAAATAAATACTAAATGTTACGAATGTATATAATAATTAATGCTAAAACTAATTGTATACAATCAGGTAGATAACACATGATATAGCTAGACATTGTACAACTGAAATATTTATCGATTTAAATAATCTTTTTGACATCGTTTAAGAAACCCCGCATCATCGCGCGTAACACAATACTAGTTAATAACATTTTACATTAAAGGAAATGCAGCTTCATTTAATACTTTACAATATGTGCTATACTGTTCTTACACATAATAGAAAAACTCTAATAAATGAGTTTTACCCTATTACTGTTTTACTTAACCACATCAAACATATTATTTTCCCACCAAACACTTCTACTAGAAATCTTTCGGAAAACAATATCTACTTGTAGTAAAGATATGAATAATTTACCTCTTATCTACTTGTAGTAAAGATATGAATAATTTACCTCTTACTTCCACCATGTACCTTTAATGAGATTGTATAAAGAGATCAACTCAAAACAAGTTGAAATTGAAATCTAAAATGCCGTTTCATTGTTAAAATTTGACAAAACTATGTTACCCCATAACAACCCGACAAAATAAGCAATCATGAAGTCGAGCAAATAATGTAGAAACGCAACAAGACAAACTTGCTTCCAATAAACTTGGAAAATAGAACAAATTAGAGGATCTTTTTCCAAACACATTACACAATGAGAGAAGCTAATAACACCAACTAATTTTACAAATGTTCGGGCAATCCACACCATACCATAACACACAATCCAACCAACACAAATCATACCAAACAACAACTCCTATCTACCACAATCTATTTCTAATCAATCTAATCTCCAGCCCGTGAACTCACCGCACCGCCAGCTCTCGCCGCCAAAGCAAGAACTTCTGGCGACATTTCCCAGCTCCCGCTTTTCCTACCCCAACTAGACCTTCTCGCGTGTATAATATTAGCACGATCACTATCATCAACCGTTGTTCTTATCTCCGGTGACATTTCACCACCTCTTCCCATTTCTTTAATGTTTAATCCTTCATTGTCACTTAGTTGGTGGTCTAATGCCGCCCCACCATCACCCCAAACCGCCTTGCGCCCCATTTCAATGTCTTCCACACCTTTACCCATGTTTGGGCTCACAAAACCGCCACCAACTGACCGACCTCCAATCCCAGCTTCTTTTGGGACATATGCTCTAAATTTGTTCTTAGATTCAGGGATTCTACTGCAAAAGATCTCACCAAAATTTTGGACAAATCCTTTGTTGTATAGGTTGGCCCGCCTGTCGTACCTATATCTGAAGTTCTCATATGTAGTCTGCAATGTGCAAAATGGGTGGGTTAACGGGGCAACAAAGGGGTAAACACTAAGTCAACCAAAGTTTAGGATAAAATATAAATTAATTATGTAATTAGAAAAAGAAAATGACCTGATTTGTACTGATGAGATATAAATGGAAGGCAGTAAGGCCACCGACAAACCAGACTGATATAAAAGTGTAAACGATTAATACAATGGATGCAGGAGTCTTAATCATTGCTTTCCATAATATTAAGTCCTCTGAATCCATTATCCTTTTTATGTAAATCCAGCAGAAACTAAAAACATATATACAAAGTAGGGTTGTCGAGAACACAAACATGAAGAAAAATCGATAATTTCTCTGCAAATAAAAAAATAATTTAATATTAATTATATGATTAAAAATTAGATTTAATTTTTTTTTATAGAAAATGAGGCATCTTATTCTTACCAGACCTATACATTGGCCAACCCAAGGGCAATGATGGTCAAATCTTTCAACACAATTGTTGCAGATAGAGCAATGTGAGCATCTTGGAGGTCTATAAAGCATGCAAGTGTCACAATATTTAATCTTGACAGTTACACCATTAACTTCAACTTCCTTGATTCGAGGTAACCGTAATTGGGGTGTTTGGGCACTGTTTTCATTATTTCCATCAAATCCTTCTGGTTCTGGTGGGTGTGCGTTGCGTGGGATGATACCTGGGTCCCGCCCGGAAGTTAAAAGCAGAAGTACTAAAACCTGTCAGATTCATGTTCATATAAATAACAAACAGTTGGAAATAGATATTCAGTGAAAGGTGAGAGAAAGTTACATGAATTGTGAATAAAACAGCCACAACCATAACTGATACCCCCCAGTGGTCTTCAAAGTCAAACATCAGTTTTCTAGCAACGAAAACACAAAAAACTGAAACGGGAGCTACAATAAGGAATATTGTCAGAGCCAGTGATCTTACATCCGGTCCAAATACAAATCTACCCTCAAGGAAAAATATCTGCAATGCAACAAAAAAGACAATTACTTCCTACATCATAATGTGACAAAAGTGGCAATTGAGTCAATAAAATGATGCATTCACAACAAAATTCGCATAACAGTGCTGTTTATGACTTCAAAAGGAGCAAAAGCAGTTTGTAAAAGCATGAAATGGCACTTGTAAATCAAATTATATAATAGTTAATGATTATACATCTCATTAACAGTCCACCATTGATGTTCATGGTGAGAAGTTGGTTTCTTCTTGCAGCAAATTGGTTTTTTGATCTGTTATTTGTTGTTATTTTTCTTCAGTTTCTTCAAGAAATAATGATCGTGTGAGAATCATTGTTAATGATTATTATTCTCTATCCACAATTACTTAATATCTTTCCTAGTTTCGTTAAAAATTAAATCCGATAGGTATCATCTGCACTTCTGCAGACAAATTTCCATAAAGCTAGCAAATGAATAAGAATCTCAATCAAATAACTTTGCAACACGAAAAAGAACTTACAATTTATTACATTTTCTAGAATTGGTTATTTTAACAAAGTCTGGCAATTAGGGCACGCACATCATGAGTAAACACTAGAATTCGCCGTAAACGAGATTAGTAAAATCAATTTCACCAAAACCTAAACAACACGAGTTGATTCATGGAGATCGAGCACAATAACACTTACATTGCTTCCCTTCCACGTCTGGTAGATTCTCAAGTTATCCGGCCCGTTATTGGATCCGGATAGAGGATCCGAATGCTTCGGAGGAGGGACCACATACATCTTTCTCTCTATCTTCTGCTTTTTCTCTCGCAAATCTGGACTTGAGATGTTCAATACTACGTCAGAATACACACTTTAAAAGCAAATGGGCACGCGATACAAGAAATCATAGAAAGTAGAGAAGGCGATACTCCACCAATTCCAACGAGCAACTGGATAAATTAACAATCTCGAAAAGTACGGCGGTCGGAAAACGTGGAAAGAGTATGATTCCGGCGAGACAGAACTCAACTCCGACGAACGGAAGAACAGTTTAAAGGCGCTTAGAGTTCAGGGTTTGATTGGCCGACAAGCCATGAGAGTGAAGAAAATGAAAAGGAAAAAAGGGAAAGGGTTTTTGCGAGAGTGTTGTGTTGGGGTGGGGCGTAGTTTGTTTTTCTGTGTATCTAGTTGTATAGCTTTACAGGATAGTCAAAAAAGCTGATGTGGCGTGAACTTAGTGCCACGTCACTTTTTCTTTATATATATTTATTAACTATCATTGTATAGATAACAAGCTAGCGTGTTCGATCCAACAAACATAATTCAAATTGACTGTGACTTGACGCCGTTTGAGAGAGCGGTGACAGGGATATCGACCACAGAGAACGATGATTCTAGCAGGGTGGGGGTGGGCAGTGAAAGTATGGTACGGGTGGACCGGGGGATTCCAACTAGGAAAGAAAGTCTGCAATGATGGAAATCGGTTTTCCGGGGAAGTCGGGCTGAACTTAGGGTTCTGGCGAAGTCGGCATCGGCAGAGGTAAGATTCCGGCCAGACTAGGTTTTCCAGAAGAAGAAAAAAATCAAAATTATATTGAAGATTGTAGAAATAACTGTTGGATTTATATATGACATTTAAATTAAAATAGTTTACTATACATTATGAAAATAAGGAATAAAATACAAAGATATTTAACTATTTGACACTTAAATAATGAAATGTGGGTTTCAGTGGTGTTACTTGCCATGCAAGTGTTGTTCCAAGTTCCAACTACCATAGAAACCTTATACGAAGTATTAGAAAACAGCATGAAAATATTAAGAAAGGCATGAAAACAGCATGGAACTTGAAAACCTTTGACAGAGGCATGAAAATACTAAATAGCTCACGTCATATCTTCGTATTTTGTGCCTCGCTCTAATTTAACACGAAAAAAGGTATAAAAAAAATGTTTGTAACGAAATTAAGTAGTTTCTTTTCCTGGTAAGTCAATGCAATGTGGAATTGTGGATGCATGCTTTTATTTTATCACTTTCTAAGCCTACATAAAACATTATCTGCTATCTTTCTTTTTTATTATTCTTTTCTTTTGAACAGCAAAAAGGGAAGAAAATGAGAGTTTTAGTATAGATATATCTCCTGAAGAAAATATATATAAATAAAAACCATTAATAAGAAGCTAGATGGAAATACAAGAAAAAATTAAAAGAAAATAGTATGACAACAATACCACATATAAATGATCGCCCAATGGATGATTAACATGTAAGATTATTTTATCGATTCATCATTAAACATCATGAAATAAGGAAAGATGAACGAGAAAAGATATGTCTCGTTAATATTTCGACTATTAAGTAAATGGATCCCATCACCAAAAAACACTTTCAGTTCAAGTCTTCAATGACGATATGATATACATTTTCACCATCAACATTACGTTACAATTCAGGGATGATTGAGACTTGAGAGTATATATTTTTTTTGGAAACGGCAAATGATACAACATAAGCATACTCACAATTTTCCAGGGAGCACCCCGGGTTCGAGCTCTTGTACATGGCAGACTCAGCCCCCATAAAGATCTCCAGGGAAAAATCTTTCATATTTGGCACCACAAGAGCAAGAGGTGTTTACACCATCAACATTACGTTACAATTCAGGGATGATTGAGAGTATATATTTTTTTTGGAAACGCCAAATGATACAACATAAGCATACTCACAATTTTCCAGCGAGCACTCCGGGTTCGAGCTCATGTACATGGCAGACTCAACCCCCATAAAGATCTCCAGGGAAAAATCTTTCATATTTGGCACCACAAGAGATGTTTACAGGATTCGAACTCTAGACCTAACACCTCATATGGGAGTAAAACTCATATATCAATCCAGCTGAGCTAGAGATCATTTGCTTTAGAGTATATATTAATTTCGAAATCTAAGCATGGAATAATATATTAAATACTTCTTGCTTTCTAAAAAAAATTTACTAAATACTTTTGTTTATACAATTGATCTATTAAACACCTCAACCCCCACCGGCTTCTTCCTCGCCTATTAGGGGCCGTTTGGCTCAACGTAATCCTCCGTAATGTAATTGAAATCGGTTGTATTTGAATTCGGTTGTAATTGAATTGGGTTGTAATCGAATACGCTTACGCGTTTGGTTACCAAAATTTTGAGTTGTAATTCAAATCAATACTTATGACTTTTTTTAAAAACATTTTTAAATTTTTTTTCAATATTTTATTATTTATTATTTTTTTTTATTTTTTAAATTTTTTTATTATTTGTTTACATTTAAAAAAAAATAGTTTTTTTTTATTTTTTGAAAATTTTTAAAATTTTTTAATTTTTTAAAAAAAAATTTAAATTTTTTTTAATTTTTTAAAAATTTTTTAAATTTTTTTAAAAATTTAAATTTTTTTTTTAAATTTTATAAAATTTTTAAATTTTTTTATAATTTTTAAATTTTTTTTATAATTTTTAAAATTTTTAAAATTTTTTTTAGAATTTTTTAAAATTTTAAATTTTTTTTAATTTTTTTTTAATTTTTTCAATTTTTTTAAAATTTTTTAATTTTTTTAATATTTTTAAATAATTTTAAAATCTGAAGCATATAAGATATTCAAATTTGTTAGTTTACTAAAGGATCGTAATTGAATTCGTAGGGTGTTGGGACGGATTTCAATTACAACGAATATCGTAATTCGGAATTACGTCGTAATTGAATTACGAAAAAAATGGGTCATCCAAACGTTTTCCGTAATGTAATTGAATTACAATTACGATAGATTACGGAGGATTACGTCAAAACAAACGGGGCCTTAGTTTATTACTCCCCACCGGCCCACCTCCATGCACACCACCAATGATGATGTCCCCCACCCCTTCCCGGCGGCCTTCATCGCCCCCTCTCGTTATGTTATCTTTTCCCCCAACTTCTTTAAACTTTTGACTACCAAACAAATTTAAGAATTTCCATAAATTTTTATTTTTTTGCCATATATAAGATAACACCAATTAACAAGTTGAGTGACCATTCCTTTTTTATATTTATAGTTTGAACAAATATCCGCTAGCAATATAAAAAATGTGGTTTGTAAATAATGTAGAGGTGGCGAGACAAACGGGTTGAAACGGGTTAGGTTTGTGCTGATTTGTAAAATCTTCTTTTGCCTCTATAACAAAAAACAACATTGGTACAAGGGTTAATCATGTTTTAATCCGCAAACTTTCACTGACGTTTTATGGGATTTATCTTAAACTTTGGTTGACATGTTAAAAAGTCATTGTGACCTCTTATTACAAGTTAATACTTGCAAAATGTCAAATTAAGGATTACACTCCCAGTTAGGTAAAAATTTAAAATTAAACAATTTAAAGCTGGAAGGTATGGGGAAAAAAGCCCGTGGAAGGTGATGTGGTATAGCATCCACAGTGTGGTTGGATTTTGAACACCAACCCCCTCCACATGTGGAGCACTGGCGTGGTGGACCCTTGACCACGACCATGAGAAGGCACGAGGTGGGTGTGTGTGTGGTGGGCAAACTTCAAGGTAATTTGGTGGGACCCGTTTACATTTCATACCACATAATGAACACGGTGTGGTTTGTTGCCACATAATACCACACCACACACCACACAAAAGACCCAGACCCCACATCCTAAGAAAAATTATATCTCAAAACAATTGATGTGAAAGTTTGGGGATTATGATGGTTTTGGGCCTCCCCAAATCAGTGAAAGTTTGGGGATTATGACGAATCTACAGCCAAATTTACTTTTTCTGTATGAGATATAAGAATTCTCATTAATTAGCTCCCCAAACACATTGGGCCTGTGATGGCTTTGGGCCTTCCCAAAAAGCCCAGAAGCAGCTTTTCTCATCTTAACATGAACATTTTTAAGAAAAAACTTGAGCTGCCACAGCATCAGTAGTATTTTGGAACCTGCCAACATGTTAAAGATTATATTTCATTCCAAAAACTTGATAAACAAGCAATAAATGAGGGGTTGTATTGTAATTTTACCATATTGTAGGCTCATCCCATCCCATTCCCTCCAATTGCTACAGGTAACGTTTGTTTTATAACGGTTTTTGAAAATCATCAATTGTCATAACTAGATGCCTATACTACCATATTTATTCCAATTATCAATGTTCTGCAGAATTCTTCTGGAGGAAGATTTCGGATTCTTGCAGCACCTGTAATAGAAGCTAATCGTGATATGTATAATGGTACTCTTCACCACACACTATTTATTCCATCAATCCTAATTCCATCTATTAACTTAGATTTTTGCCCATTGAAATTGAATCGCTGAAATAGGTAGGAATTTTGGAGCTCAAATTGAACACATAATTTATGTTTATTTGGAGGTAACAGTTTTGAATTTCTAAAATCAAGTTTAGGCGGTACTGTTAGGTTAACTTTGATTGTGTGAATGTTGCTACAAATTTAATAACAAATTTACAATTACAACTGTCAAAATTAATAGATGATATGAGGAAATAAAATTTATGGATTGCATATGTCATTTTGTGAGAGAATAAGTAGACACAAATAGTAGACGTCAATACTTTTTCTCAAATAATTAACAAAGTAAAATATGAGATTCCTGAAAGATAAAATAAATTTTATCCTCCTAATATTTCAAGCAACTTGTTGCTTCATAAAAACAAACCGGAAAAATAGATCGTTTGATACGTTTATTGCATAGGTTTTCATAAACAAACACAAACATGTTGGTAGGTTGTATTTAAATAATGTGAAAAATAAGAGAGATGAAATAAACAATGGGAAGTCATGTGTTGGTAGTAGAGAAGACGTGGGCAGCACCGCCATTCATAAAACACAACAAATAAAACGACTTACTAAATGTTCTTTTGCGATAATATGTTTGCCTTCTATTTTTGTGGTTGATGCAGTCCCACATGCCACGGTATACATAAATGATATTTAAAAGTATATTACTCCCTCCTTTCCACAAAATACTTTTCATTTCATCCTAAATTTTTATCCCATAAAAAACTTTCCATTTCTTACATTTGATGGGCTCCACATAATAAAATACAATTATTACTAATGACCCCACCACTAACTATCCACTAACTATCTTTCTCTCTCCAACACAAATCCTATATTTTAATCAAATTTATTACCAATGACCCCACCACTAACTATCACCTTAAACTTGTGCAAATGTCAAATGAGAAATTTTTTGTGGGACGGAGGGAGTGGTATTTATCTTTAAAAAAGAAAAAATAAAACAACTTCATCAATCTGCTATTGACTAATTATGAAGCTACTTTTTTTTTAATTATGAGTTTATAAATAAAAGAAAGCGATACTGTTTAATAGTTGATAACGGAGTTGGTAACTGAGTTAGTTGATGACTTAGTCTGAACTTTTGATTGAAACCACGTTGTTTAATTATATCTATTACTGACTGATGATAAAAAATAAGTCAGTAAGAGACAAGTTTGGATCTATTAATTTTTAATTTAATTCGCATTAAATCAAGAAACAAATTTGGATTTAGACCAAGTCAACTGAAATGTAAGTAAATCAAAAATCAAGATTTACACCACCGAGTGATTGCACGTTGAATTGGATTATCTTCTACTACTCAACTTATTATATGATTATGATTATTGGTTTTCTTTATTGGATATCACATAATTATAGTGAAAGTTTATTCGATATCATCTCCCTCGCCGAATTAACCTGTAAGGTTTATCGATTTAAAGAAACGTTTATCACATGATTTATAAAGCATTATGATAGCATCGATGATGGATTATTTAACAAAATATTTGATATATTAATCTACAATTAACCACAATCCCCTTACCCACATGTCAGTGTGTCACTACACATACATAATTACATGCTTTTTTACATATACTTACCACATCCTGGCACAGTACATACCTTATACACATATTTTCATACTCACTTTTATAAATGCACACACATCTTGTATCACTTGTATCCCAGTAATCGAGTATATTTGTCGTTGAAACATGATAAAGCATTATGTATTTTAAGGGGAAGAAAATAATGAAAAATAGAAAAACATAAAAAGGAAATACTAACCATCATCCATCATTTACGCTCGTCTTCTCCACTTCCAAAATCGTACGTCCACCTCCTCTCCTCTCTTACTCTCCCCGCCATCTTTTCGTTACATTTCCATTTTCCCCCACTCACAACCAACAATCGTTCTCCATTTCAATGGAGGAACCAACGCCGGACGTCACCAACGAAACGGCCGATCAGAATACACAAGTCGCCGAAGAACATACGTCGATTGCTTCACAAGATGGTAAACTCTACGAGGCGATAGATCAATTCATTTATGTATTTGGTGTCGATGATCAATTAGGTTCATCATCGCCGCCTGAAATCGTAGAATCCGTACAAAGTTTCGCCGATCTTTTTGATGTTAAGATCGTTGAACACGAATCCGGTTCCAAGAGATGGATTCAGCTTGAAGAGGATGAATCCTCTTTGTTTATACAATCCGTTGATCGAACAGCAAAGCTTTTAAATTCTCTCTCTAAATTTCCTTCCGAACAAAGTTATGCTGCTGCAATCAACCGGATTAGCGGTATTCAGCAACGTGCAATGTCAATAATGGAGGTTGAATTTAAATCAATTCTCGACGATTATCAAACTTCATATGATCGAGATCAAATGAATAAAATCGATGAAGAGAAAACGAAAGAGCTATCGCCTTCCCCAAGCAATGTTCAAGAGGCGGCACCGGAACCGGAATTACAAGATCAATCTGAACATCAGCCGGAGAAGGACGAATTTCTAGGTTATTCCGATGATATGATATCAAATCTGAATAAACTAGCTCAAGGATTGTTAAACGGAGGTCACGAAACAGAATGTATCGAATTGTATTTCTTCGTTCGAAGAAACGCAATGGAACAAAATTTGAAGCTTCTACATTTTGAGAAATATTCAATCGATGAAATGCAGAAGATGCCTTGGGAGCAGGTAGAGAAAGAGGTTTCGTCATGGATGAAGATGTTTAAAAACTTTTGCAACTCACTTTTGCCTTGCGAACGGAAGCTGGTCGATGCTGTATTTTCCGGCAACACCGGAATCTCCGTTAGTTTGTTCGGCAATCTATCACGAATCGTCCTGTTATACTTTCTCAGCTTTGCGCAAGCGGTTATGATGACGAGACGATCCGCTGAGAAACTGTTTAAGTTTCTAGACATTTACGAGACCGTAAGAGACTGCATCCCGGAGGTGGAGACATTGCTTTCCGACGAATGGTTACCTGAACTCAAATCCACAGCCTCATTGATCAATAGAATGTTAGGTGACTCTATTTTCAACATTTTCATTGAACTCGAGAACTCAATTAAAGCAGATGCGACAAAAACACCTGTTCCTGGAGGGGCGGTACATCCGTTAACTCGCTACACGATGAATTACCTGAAATACGCGTGTGAATACAGCGATACATTGGAACAGGTTTTCAGAGTACATAAAAGAACTGATCATTCAGACTCAGACGATCACGATCCAAATTCTCAAGAACAAGCACATAACCAAGGGAATAATCACGGATCCCCATTCCAGTCACAATTAGGGAAGATTATGGAACTACTGGACTCAAATCTGGAGGCGAAATCCAGACTGTATAAAGATCAATCATTGAGTTTGATCTTCATGATGAATAACGGACGATACATCTTGCAGAAAACAAAAGGTGAAATGAGAAGCTTGATGGGAGATCCATGGGTGAGAAAACGATCATCGGATTTAAGAAATTATCACACTAATTACAAGCGAGAAACATGGACGAAGTTATTGCAGTGTTTGAGTCATAAAGGATTGAACGTCAACGGGAAGGTGATGAAGCCGGTGTTGAAGGAACGGTTCAAAAGTTTTAACGCAATGTTTGATGAAATATACAGAACACAAACCACGTGGGTGGTGAGTGATGAACAGCTTCAATCGGAGCTACGGGTTTCAATATCGGCGATTGTAATTCCGGCATATAGATCCTTCATGGGAAGGTTCAGTCAGACGTTTACTCCGGGAAGGCAAACGGAGAAATATATAAAGTATCAACCGGAAGATATAGAAACATGTATTGAAGAGCTGTTTGGTGGGAGTACAGGTCAGCAAAGTAAGAGAAGATATTAAGTACGTTATATACCAGGAATTATGAATGAATGAAACTAAGAACATGTAAAGAAGCTGCCAATTAATGAGGTTATTCATCATACTATGATTATACTTGAGAGGCAAGCAAACGTATTTTATCTGCTAGTACTCTCAGATTTGCATGTATCTATTACTACTATTTCTTTGTGCAATCATCCGTTTCTTTTTATTTGGATTTAATGTAATTTTGGTTAATCTTCTTGACTTCCTTTTCATTTTATATATATGTTCGTGTTTTCTTTAAACATGTATAGCTCCTCTGTTACCGAGCTTTGTTTGCGATGTTGTTTCTGAATCTTCTTACCCAGTGAGTGATCGAACTCGTAACTTTTAAAAAGTTATTGAGTAAGTTACATGAATGGTCCCTTTGGTTTGTCAAAAATTTTAGATTTGATCCCTAAGTCTCATAAATTACATAGATAGTTCCTAAATATGAAACTTCGTCATGCTTTTGGTCCAAAATACTAACTTCCATTAAATGTTTAAATCAAATCCTATTATTTGCATTGCACATGAGGGTAATTTAGTTTTTTCATACTCTTATCTTCCATCTACATCTTTCTCACAACCTTTGTACTCTAACCCCGGCCTCTTCTCCCTCTCTATTCTATGACCAACAACAACTTTACTAGCATCTTCACAAAAATTGAACAGAACCCCCAAAATTGACACTTCCTCTGATTCAAAATAAGTGACACACTTTCCTTTTTAGGGTGATTCAAAATAAGTGACACACTTTTAAAAATTACCTTATTTGGCAAAAAAAACAGTGGGACCCACACTCACTAACTATCTACGTACTTTAACAAAGTGAAATGACTCATTTATCTTTACTTTTTACTTTTAAACATCATTAACCCCACTTTATTCAAAATGTGTGGGACTCATTCCCCAGTTCCCACTAACCATCCAATTAATCTAATTTAATCATCATTATAATCTTTTATCTCAAAAATCGTAAAACTCAAAGTGTAACTTATTTTGAATCGGATGAAGTATTATATTTAGGCCTAATTATATTGGTTTGCTTGATTTTGAATCTTTACAGGTTCGAAGGAAAGTTGTCATTTTTTGTTGTTGGATCTATAAGTTAAAATAATTTTTTGTTGTTGGATCTGTAAGTTAAATTTAGGTTTGCTTGCTTTTTACTCTTTACATATGTTAGGGTTTGTATTAAATGATTCAGGTGTAAAATCTTCAATAATTATTAATTAATCTTGTTTGTCGGAAGAGGTGAACCAACAAAACTGTGATGTATTAGTGGTTGCACATTTTTTTCTTGGGGTATCACCTACACTAAAATAATTAAAAAAAAAAATTGACACAATTTTTACATTATTCGAAAATATTTTAAGGGGTTGTCTAGGCTACCTTGTGCTACAGCGACACAGTAAATCCGCCCTGTTTGTTGCTAACCCTAAATATGTGCGTATTTTACTGTTATTTTGTACTTTTTAAAATTAATGATGCTTTTAAAAAACGAAGCTGGATCAAGCCGGGCCGTAGTGAACTTAAGGTATGTTTAATTAATTTGCCTGGAAATTTTCTGGGTAGCTTGCCGTTTTGGTAGAGATGTGCTAACAACTAAAAGCATGGGCTGGCCCATAATAAGGCTCAAAACGCCTGGATAAGATTTGACCAGTCATGTAAGTGGTTAAGGCCCAGTTAAAGGAAATACAAGTCTGGTCAAACTTCAAAGCTCGATTAAATAGCGGGAATACCAGATTTCAAAGAAATAATATATAAATATAGTATTATGTCTTTAAAAGTACTTGTGGCTTAAGGAAAATAATAATTAACGTGATTAAAAGGTGTGGTGAGAAGAAGGCATGCATTGTGTTTAACTTTTTACCCGTGAACAGCCAAATACACAGATTTGAGCTAAAAGACATAAAAATAAAAATTAAATAAAAAATAAAAAAGGAATTCGACAACCATACCTTTTGACCACCGCCGGCCAAAGACTTGTTACTTTTTGCGGCTAAATGGTAACACGCTAATTCATTAACAAAAAAAAAAACAAAATTATAAAACAGTTTGACCACAAAGTCACAACCAACCATCAACTAAACACTACAACTCAAAACAAATGTTCAGATTTCAAATCCCATGCTTATGATTTGTTTAATGAATTTTGAGGAACACATTTAGTCAACTTCAAGTGATATTTCTTAAAATAAGTTATTCGTACTAAACAATTTTTATCTATATTGAACAATTTCATGTTAAAGGACAATTATGCATTTTTTTTGTTTTACTACACTTTGCATTTCACTCATCTCACTAAAGACATAAATGTCATTTAATATGAAATTACTTTATATAAATAAAAAGCAGAACTCCCATGTAACACAGGTTAACCCGTGTAAACCCTCTCAATTTCTTAAATGGTGTACGTCTCTAAGTTTTTTTTCCTGGACCCGCCTCTGCATTTGACATAATGTTTACCCCCCCACCCCCCCTAGTGTTACAAAAATTTACTATTTTTAATTAAGTTCTGATCTTACATAAACAAAAATTTGTATGTGTAAAATTTATAAATAAATGTGTGTTTAGTTAGCTAAGGAAAGAAAAAAGAAAGTGCAGTCAACGGGGAACAAAACGTCATGGAGTAGGAAACAAAAGCTGAGAAAGAGGTGTGGTGATGTCTGCCCCATTTGTACATAATACTAAATACCACGTACTACTTACCACCCGAATTGCCATTGCCATCCCCTTCTCTTTTTCAAAAGCTGTCTCTTGTCTCCCTCCCTCTTTAAAACAAGCTACACATACATATACATGTGGTATACGTATATACTACCTATTATTGCTTACATTAGTGTGCTTAACCATAAAAAACAATCTTAAGATTAGCCATGAGAGTATGTTTATCATTTCCCCTTTATATTGTTATTATTATGATTGATGTTATATAAGTTATGAAATCATATAATTCCAATATCGAATCTAGGTAGCATCAGAAAAGTAGATGGATAGGCATAAATGTACATATAAAAGAAGCAAATATACGATTTATATGAATAAGATGAATAACGTTGGATGCAATCTTAAAACACATATTACATATAGGGTAGGTAAATGAGATGTGATGGTTCATTTTCATGATAGGAAATACTCAAAGAATTAGTAGTATACCCATTATATTCCTCCAAAGTCATAACTATATTCTATTGGACTATATGTTAAGATATACCTCCCTACTTTATGTCACAAACTCTTTTACCGACCATTAAGAAGTGATTTCCTAATACAAAATTCAAGGATATATTCATTCATTGCAATCATCATTCGTCCAATTCCTCCTATAGAGTTAAACTTGCTAGCAAATGTGATAATTGGTATGTGTGTATTAGTTAGGGTTGAAGTTGAGCACATTCTTCCTATAAAAAGTTCATTTTAGAACTTTCCTCGAGCCATTCTTTAAAATAATATAATGTGTATTTTTTGAAACAAAATTTTTTTTTTCATATGAAGTTTATAAAAACTTAAAACAATACGAATACGATGACTCTAAATACACATAAACATTTAATTACTCGCATGACTCTAAATACACATAAACAACTTGTACTCCATAAATTTTAAGGTGTCCAAGTGGAAAGACATTCTTTGTTTCACAAAAGATTGAAGTTCGGTGATACTTTAAGATGACTTGAAAAAAATCTGGAAACGGTCATTATAATACCGATTAGGCTGCGTATATCACGGCTAAAACCTTACTTTCCCCCCTTCTTTTGTTGTAGTCCATAAAATGAGTAAGAAAAGACCACGCCACCCTACCCTTGCCTACTACTTTAAACACCTCGTCTCCCTCTATCTCTCTGCAAAAGCCTGCGCTCCTTGTCTCTTTGCCTTTTTCACTTGCTTACTTAATTTTAATTTACCCATTAACTTAAGAAATACATTGAAACCCCCATGAGGTGTAAAAGGTGGATGGTGTGTAAAACCCGGGATGAAATTGTAATATTGATAAAATTCATACCGTTCTGTATTGTTGTTTGATACATATATTATAATATTTGGTATTACAATAAAAGTAACAATACTCAATCCCTTCAAATGAGGGGTATGTTGGAGATAATATGTAGACAATCTAGAGACACATTTGGTATTACTTTTGATTAAATAAAGTATGTTTCTAATATTGTACATTTCAAAACATGTCTAGTACAGTTGAGGATCAAAATATTCCATCAATATTTTCGAATCTAGTTAAACGACGCGATTAATTAATGAACTTAATTATCGTTTAAAGTATAATATTTTTGTTTGTACTAACTAATCAAGTGTTACCGTTGATATCCAGGTTTTTTTAACGGAAATTGTTAATCTACTCCTAAATATCACATATGTCAACTATAAGACTTGAACCTCGACCACAATAATGGAAGACAAATACTTTACCGCTTGGCCAAAGATGTTAGACATCCAGGTTAGTCAAGCTTTTCAACAGTTTTAACCGCTAGATTTTTAATTTTATTTCAACTTTATAACAACCTGTATTACCGATCATTTATGCGGATGTGAAAAGCCAATTTGATGGTTTTATATAAAGTTGAGTTGTATGATAAATTTGATGGCTTGAAGTGAGGAGAGCAGTGATGTAATGTAACCTGGCATTGCATTGCATTGCATGGTAATCATAAAATATAGAGATTGTGGGGCATGGTGGCATGGGCGTATCTGCCGTTGATCCTCTATTTTAACCTATCTTTTCTTTCCATGGCACGCGCTCTTTACTTTGGCAGACAAACCTTTTCTCTAATTAACACAAGCACCCCCTCTACTTTTTCATTCCACAATTTCACATACCACCACTTTTTTTTTTCTTTTTAAGGTAAGTAGGTACTTCCTTCTAGGGGCGTTTGCGGATATCCGCATGTTTCGACTGGAGCGGGAATAATTGGTTTTTAGAACTGATAATATCGGTTCTTCAGTTTTTGGAACTAGAACTGGTGTCGATTCCACTAAAATCATAAAAGTTACTGTTTGCGAAAACTATAAGTAAAAGTTTAATAACTAAATGAATAAGATAATAAATCACATAAACTAATCATTATAAATATCATTTAAAAATTATAAGTATTGTTCAAAACAGAAACAACGATCACAAATATCGTTTAATCGTTACAAATAGTCATATATTATTAAAAAAATGACTACAAATATTCTTAAACATATTTACAAAACATAATAGTACATGTACAAATGCAAATAAACACACATCAAACTTATTTAGGCTCTAAATATTTAAAAAAGAAGTTTAACAAATTACGAATAACCACATTTAATATACATATTATCATTTTAATCATTGATTATAATATCTATACATATATGACAATGTCTTAAAAATATTACTCCCTCCGTCCCACAAAAAAGTACTCATTTCTCCCTAAACTTTTGTCCCACAAAAAAGTTCTCATTTCTCAAATTGATGGGGGTCCACTCAATAAAATAATATAATTTTCAAAGACACCACCACTAACTATCCAATAACTATATTTCTCTCTACAATCAAACCTTATATTTTAATCAAAAGTAATAATAATTATCCCACCACTAACTATTTTCTTAAGACTTGTACCCATGAGAAATGAGTACTTTTTTGTGGGACGGAGGGAGTATAACACTAATTTTCTGACTGATTGAGTTGTACATAAGACTAACTAGTGATAGGGAGATGATTTATGTATCACAGAAAATGATTTCTACACCATAATCATGCATTGATATAGTTGTACTGTATGCATGGGTAACACAATTTTATCGTGTGTATATAATTTATGGTGTAATTATCAGTACCTTTTATATAATAATAAATTTATTGTTAATAATGTATGCTTTTGCGAACAAGAATTATAGAAGCATGAATGATTACCGATAAAAATTGTTAATTAGTAACATGAGGGATCAAATACTTAATTTATAAAGATTATTATATTATATATAGCAATATTTTAAAATTTAGGTTGGATCGGCCGGTTAGACTGGTCCAATCGGGAAACGGAATTATATCGGGGCGCCGAATCGACCGGTTAAAAAATTATTTATGTACCGCCTCGAACTGGACGGATTAACTTGAACCCGGTTGGACCGGGATTATTGAACCGAATTTGAACCGTGTGTTTCTATTTTTTCTTTTAATCTCATTTTTTTTATTAAAGTAAATATTTTGTATCATTTTTCTTACGAAGCTTTATTTTAACTTATATGTTTGAAATTTGAAACACCAACTTTCTAATTGAATGTTAAGTGTTTTTGGTTTATTTTTTTTATATATTACGAACTCAAAGTTATTGAATATTGTTGGAAAAATAGTTTCTGGTTTTTTTTGAATTTGTTATAATATTTGTTTTGTATTGTTCAGGGGTTCTTTTTTGTTGCATTTATATCTACATTTCACATAACTAATTTAACATAAATTCTCAATAATATTATTATCATGTTCAACCGGTTGATTGAACCCGATCTAGAATTTTTTTAAATTTTAGAGTAAATTACAATTTTTGTCCCTGTGGTTTTCCCGATTCTGTGTTTTTGTCCCTGTACTTTTTTTTTCTTTTTTTTTGTCCCTAAGATATGCCAAATTCCCTTTTTTGTCCATCCGTCCATTTTTCACCGTTAAGTAACGGAAAATGCAAAAAAAGTAAGGGTATCTTGGTCATTTTATATTTTCTTTTTATTTCTACTTTTTTTCTCCATCTTCATCTTCTCTAATCATCCATCTTCATCTTCTCTAGTCAAAAACCACCACCGCCAAAACCCTAACCCTAACCCCATGGCCACCCCTTTTCCTCCGTCTCCCGTCACCAACCAAACACCCAATTCCCCTCTCTCCGCCCCCGTCTCCCGTCACCAACCAAACACCCAATTCCCCAGACCCCTACAACGAAATAATTGATCTCGCCGGAAAATTCCGCCAATTCGATAAACGTAAAAATCAATAAACGTAAAAATTTCAATCGATACTTTCTCGATTTTGATTCGTAGGTACGTTAGGGCTGGTTTAGCTGCTGAAGCAGTTCATGCGTTCAACCAAATGGAAGCAGCTCAATCGTTCTTCGATTCCTTGAAACATAAATTCAAACCAGATGTAAGGCTGGATTCACAGGTTCTTTGAGCAACATGATGGGCTAGGTTTCCACCTGCGCTATCTCCGGCCAGAAAGCACCGCAGCAGATTCGCATTTCCCGGTGCAAGACGGTAATTGACAGAAACAACCACCGGCGGTAATTTTCTGGCGAACCGGCGGCCGTGAAAGAACACGGTCACTGGCAGATCTTCACCGCCGTGAAAATTTATCGTAGATCTTGAGCTTGCGGCGGCGGTCTTCTCCGTCTACTCCTCCATGCGATAGTCGGCGACATCTGAATCATCATTGTTATTGGTTAAAAATCGATTAGGGTTTGGTGTTTTGGGTAAAAATTGATCAGGGTTTTTTGTTTTGAAGAAAAATTGATTAGGGTTAGAAGATATTGATGGCGTGAAAGTGTTGCAGGTTCTATATAATGCTGAAGAATGTGAGAGGAGAGAGGGGTACAATTTTGAAAGCATAGAGTACAAGTAGATTGAGTAAAAAGACGAAAATACCCTCACATGTTTGGCATGTGCGGTAAGTTAACGGCAGAAAATGGACGGAGGGACAAAAAAACGGAATTTGGCATACCTTAGGGACAAAAAAATGAAAAAAAAAAGTACAAGGACAAAAACGCAGAATCGGGAAAACCACAGGGACAAAAATTATAATTTACTCTAAATTTTAATATGCATTTGTATTAATATGGGAATGAATTCTTATATCACATCTTTTCATTCATACATTACAATGTACAACTATTAGTGTAAAACTGTATAAATATATAAAAATAATATTTGTAGTATATAGATTAAAAAATATGGTACACAAATCATCACCTTATTAATATTAATATCAAATCAAATCTTGATTTGGTATGCATGAGGATTTTTATATCTATAGGTCTCAGTCTCACCATCCTTCTTCATCCATGGACCCTCAAATCCCTTCTATAAATACCCCACATCCCAACTCATCAATAATCCTCCAAATCATACTCATCATCACAATCATCTCTCTCTCTCTCTATCTTGAACAAAAGTATGCATTACCAAACCGAATCATGGGGTACTTACTTGCCACCCACAACCACCACCGTCAACGACCCATTACACCGTATAGAACGCCTCGCCGCCGAGAACGCCGTCGTCATATTCAGCCTCAGCGGCTGTTGCATGTGTCATGCCATCAAACGGCTCTTTTGTGGCATGGGGGTTAACCCAACCGTCTACGAGCTCGATCAACACCCTCTTGGAAAAGAAATGGAGAAAGCATTGATGAGGCTTCTTGGTACCACTTCGCCGGTGCCGGTGGTCTTCGTCGGCGGGAAACTCGTCGGAGCTATGGATAGAGTTATGGCTTCTCATATTAATGGGACACTTGTTCCTCTTCTTAAGGAGGCAGGTGCTCTTTGGCTCTAATTAATTATTTAAACTCTACATATGCTTTTCTTTCATTGTTTTGGTAAGGAAGAAGACATGATTATTACTTTTAATTTTAGTTTTTAGGAATTAATCAAATTATGGTATGAAAAATGTAAAATTAAGGAAGTGGAAGGGATAGAGGAAGAGGAGGATTTTGATGGGTAGGTTTAGCTTGGTGTTTTTTTTACTAATCCGAGTAATGTAATTCGCTCCCTCCTCTCACAAATTACAAATAATCTAACTTTTGTTACTTATTTTCCATGTTTTCGACTACCATTGTTCAAGAAAATTTTGTACTTTATTGTTCTTGTTTACTATGCAAACTTGTTATTCGGTCTTGTAGAGACGAGGGTCTCAAATCACTAATATGGAAAAATACGTAGGTTTAAGTAGTAAGTTATCGTTAAAAGGATAAAGTGAAATGTTTGTTATAAAAGAAACGTAGTCCAATTGGTGAAAGGGACAAAGTTTGACTAAATACTACAAAACCGCTTAAATTTCTATTAATGGTTTTGTGCAATATTGTAATGACCGGTCGGACTAGAAATATGTGTGGTGTCGACCGGAGATAGCCGGTAAAAAAGTTCAAGAAAATTGATTAAAAATATTGATGGATCAACCACATCCATATAACTAGAAAACTATTTGTTTTGCCTTAGGCCTATTCTAGTTTGTTACTCCATCTTGACAGTTTTATTGTCTACATTTATGATTCTATTTTAGTCTGTCCTAAATTAATTGTTTACTCTTAAGTTTTAACTAATAAAAAAACATTTAAGTGGAAAAAAGAATTTGATTGGTGACATAATACAATTAATATACTTTTTTAAACTATATATATTTGTCTGATAAATAATAATATTAGGACGAAAGGAATATTAAAGTTAAGTTACATGCTTCCAACTCCCAAACAAATTTAGCTGTTTCCAAATAGCTTGTCTTGATAGTACATTCGTTTTTACCATACTTTAAACAAGAATAAAACACGTCTTTGGATCTTTCGCACACAAACTCATTAAAATAGTTAGTTTTACTATGGTTACTTTTTCCTATTTCTAGTCTGTTAGTTTTACTATGGTTACTATTTCCTATTTCTAGCCAAACAAACTAATAAAGTTAGAGAGTGGCAAAAATTCAATAAGGGGAACTTTTAAGTGTAAACTACTTCAATAAAAAAAATTGTGCCATTAAACTATGATGTGTCAAAGTTGCGTATTTACTTTCGGAATATATCTATTTTGTCTTTAAAAAAACGTCAAAATACATTTTATTATCATGAACTTTGTTGACTCGATTCTATGTTACCATAAACTATTAAATGTGTAACACAATATTTTAATTTGGGGCACACTTTTTGTTTTGTTTTAATATGATGTATATTTATCTTATTGGTAGGTTAAATTGGGTTGAGTTATTAATGTATGTGAAAAAATTAGGTTGTATTGAGTTACGGAAGAAAGAGAAATTAATTTTTAATAAAAAGTTGGGTTGAGTTTGGTTCGGAGGATAATCTAAGAAACTTACTAGACTTAAAGTCTTGAATAAAATGGATGACGATTTGGTTGCCTATATTTTATATGGCATTTTAGTTCGCAACGTTTTCAATTACCGGCCAAGGTAATTGAGAGGCTATATTGGTTCACTATATTGTACGACTGTATGAATAACATGAGAAAATGTTCTTACTGTTACATTAAAAATTTCTATATATATAGTAATTTAGATAATAGATTGACACTTTTACAAACCCGACAAAATAGATACAACAGACACGAAATAGAAGCTCGAACAATCGATACAGCAGCACTGTACTAACGTACAACAGTTCATTTAGAACGACAAAACTAGCTACAAACCCGGGAAGACGAGATCTGCATCCATTTGATCTTCGGTCTGTTTGGTTTGTAATTGGATTTGGGAATGGGATCGGGAATTCGTTTAGATTTGAAAGAGAAGAATAAGAGATTTTAAAAAATAATAATAAATTTGAAAAAAAGAGGGAATTCGCGAGGGAAGGAGAGAAGAGTTTTATAAAGCCCACCAATTTACATAAGTTTCTCAAACCCTTGTTTTAAGAGGTTTACTCGTACTCGTATCCACCAAACAAACACCATCTTTCATTTTCAAACCCATAAACTCGTTGCAAAACCCTCGAACCAAATACACCCAAGACTTTTAATTTACTTTAACAATTATGTTTAAGTGGTCTCTTAATTTAGTTTAATTGAACAATTATGTCATATGTTGTTTTATTTGCTTAATTTTTCCTTTAATGTTTGTATTAACTTATGTCGTACGAGTTAATTACCACCAAAATAGGCTGGTGGTAAGAACTCCTTGTATCCTTATAAGAGGTCTCAGATTCAAACATAAGTAGATACCAATTTTGCATCAAATGGATTCGGAAATATCTATACAGAAGTTGTGTATCTGATTCAAAGATGAAAGACCTCATCCACTTACTTGTTTAGTTATGTATTGCGGGTAGAAGTTTTTTTTAATCATTTTTGTTACTACTTACAAATGTTGTATCTCATAAAGAAGGTTGACCCAAATCAGCAAATGCCTTTAGTGAATATGGACGTCAAATCCGAAATCCTTTTGTTTTACCTCCTTCTGGGCCATTGTGTTGGGGTATGCTTTATCTCATAGTTTGGGCCAAGATTTACATTTCTTTTTGTTTAAATGACGTGCGATAGTCTAGCTTTTGGGCCCGTTAAATGTTAGTATAGTTTTAGCCCAGATCACTTCTCAAATGCGGCTATTGGCTGGCTAATGCTGATAGGTGATTTTGCTTGATCAGCGTAACTTTTCCGAAAATGAATTTCATTTGTTTGCTAATGCAAATTTATATAAAGGTGATGATTTTTACACCACATATTTTAATACATCTACCACCACAATTGCATTACTTATTTTTACCGTATGCAGAAATACTTGTACAAAGTGATATAAACATCAAAATATGTGGTAGCAAAATTAATTCCCTTTATATAAATGCGTGTGATGTTGTTGAGACTCGGGGGTAACCACCCATAATCCCATATGACATATGAATCGAGACTCACGGAGTAGGGGTGAAAGAGGTTAACTTTGGTTATAATAGCCGGGTCGGGTGTATTCGACTCTAATGTTGATGTTAGGTTTTTCAACCCGACCAACCCGATTTTCTTATCCCGTCGGGTATGAGATTATGATTGCTTACCTTTATCGGATTGAGCTGGACCCTATTGAAGTTTAAAGTTTTTATTTTTTTATAAAACTTAAGATATATTTACAATTAAATCAATGAATTAGTATGTTAATAACTATAATCTCATTTAATTAATATCAATTAACAATTATAAGTGTTAAATTAAAATATTTTAACTTCAATATATTAGCATATAAATTTCTAAAAATTATAAATTGTAGAATGGAAAAACAATATGTTGAAATTGAGCTTTTTATGATAATGGATATGATATTTTGGCCTCGAGAAATTAGGTTGACCTAAAAATCCTAACTTACGCGTAATCCGAAAAATTCGATTGGGTCAACCCGACCAACAGTGAGTTCGGATTTCGGGATATAAATTTTTTAACCTCAAACCCGACGGGGCCGGCTAGATTAGAATCCTAACCTGACCCGACAACCCGATGGACATCCCTACTCGGAGTAACCCAAACTACGCTTAACATTTCCTAATCAAGTTAAAGAGTAAATTATAGAATTGTCCATAAGGTATTTTGGATTATGCATTTTTGTCCTTAACTTTTGTTCTTTGAGTTTTCCCCCCTGTATTTTGGTCATTATTTTACTCGCTCATTTTAGGAGTGGCTATAATAGGTTTAGTAGCGAGTAAAAATCGAAAGAAATACGTAACTAATACGAAACCAGAATTCAACCGTTGAAAAGGCGTACAACCGCTACTTGCCACATATTGCAAGATCTTTCTTAGAAGGTCTAAAACTCAAAGAATACATAGTATAAATGCAAAGATTTGCTTGTTTTGATTTAACAGAAAACTCGTTTGAAGTAGTGATGGAGGCAGGAACATCGCATGCAGGTGAAGTACTTTTAATTAAGGTAGCTCTACACGTGTTGAGAAATTCGGCTTCTTTTGCACAATTAATCCCATCAACAGATGGGATATCCATCTTGTATACGCCATTTTTGTTTGTAGTCCTCTTCACTGAAAATGATATTTCTTCTGCTGTTCTTGGAGAAGCTACTTTAAACTTGCAATCTATCCTTACTTCTGCCCCTGTATTCACACATCCAGATCTCATAAAAAAGGATAAAATTTCATAAGGGTTTTATGTTTTCTTAAATAGAAACATAATTTTACATTTGTCCTAGTTCAATTATTGTATATAATTTGTTCCATTTAGGTCATTATAGCAACCTCATGACATAATGATGTGATGAAATGGTGGTAACTTGTTGAGTTGACAAGTAACATGTCGTTAAAAGACAACTTTGTGTTAAATCTAAGTCATTTGGTGAATGTCATTGTTTTATTACAGTCATGAGGTTGTCTAATGACACAAGAGGGACTCATGATAGTCATCTTTTATTTAGCCTAATGGACATATGACACTTTATGAACAAGTATAAAAGTACGTTGTTATTTTAGCAAAAAATAAAAATAATAACAACGTACTTATATATTTGTTTTATGGGTGTTGGGACATTTTCTTGTTTTTTTTGGAAACTTCCTACTTATCTTTACATTCATTTGATAAATACAAATGTTCAAATCAAATGATCAAATTAGGAAAGAGATTAGTGAATTCAGCGTGTCAATTATTTTATGGGTAATATGATGAAGTAGAAAGATTTAGTATGAAACAATATAATTTTATAAAATAAATATGAAACCTGGTAAGAAGTAGCTGTGGGCAGAGAAAGAGTTGTTGGAACAAGCATCACAATAAACAACACCAACAACCGTGATACGAGGATTCGAGTGTTTCGAAGCATCAACATGCAACTTAATTGTGATTAGCAACGAAATGACAACAAAAAGTGTCGGTAATTCCATGGGCTTTGAAGCTACTTAGATGCTGCTACCCAATGTTTGATGAAATATTTGTGGTTGGGATGTTCGTATAAGATATGGATAGATGGTGTAAAACAAACACATGTGAATGTTTTTTGGATGGATATGTACAAACAGTGAGAAAGGTTCGTTGCTTGATAATCTTGGCAAAAAATCTGCCTGCTTTCTTCCACCGGTGAATTTTAATTATTTTTATTTGAAAAATTATATTGATTCATACTTTATTTTCTCACTTATCCTTCTACATATAAAATAAAATAATTGACATGTGAAATCCATTAATTCTCTTTTTTGATTTTTTTTATCTCATCCTTTAATTGGAACACTTATATTAATCAAATTTGTAGAAAAATTTAGTAGTAATCAATACAATCACATTTTATTTTTATTTTTACTTGATCGTTAAAAAAGTAAAAAAAACTATTTGTAGGTCAAATTAGCATGCCCCTAGGGCCTAGGCCTAGCCACAATTTTTACTCCTGCCGTGCAATAAGTATAACAAATATATCAATTTGTTCTCTTTTTTTTGTTTTATTATATCTGGCTTTTTTCAGCAATTTGGTACCTACGAATCCAGTTCTTATGAAATTCATGTTTATCAGGTTTACTAGGACCCATGCCAAACACCTTTCGTTGGTGCTTTGTCGGTTGGTTAGTTTATGGACACCATTTACAACATTTCAACACTTAGCTCTTTTTCGATTAACTGAATAGGAAGTGAAGAGAAGAGAAAGAAATTGAGATTAAGTGAATACTTGTACATTTTGTAACATATTTTGTACTTTGTCAACAAAAAAACACGGCTTCGTGTGTATTTTTTATGTTTTAGATATACAAAGTAAAGTGACAAAGGAAGTAAATATAAGATGTTGGCAGGTGTATGCTAATTGGTGTGTCGGTTTAAAAAGTTGATATGACAAAACTGATAAAAGGAAAGAAGATTGTATTTTTGTGAGTGTTGTAAAGGGGATGTAATTTACAAATGATAAAGTGATGATACATACACATAAAGTGCATGTAGTGATTTAGTTTCTGTAACAACATTTAACACATTATCTACAAAAAAAATGGACAATAAGTGTTTATGGGTTATCCCAAACCGAACCTATCCCATTTAACCTCAAACATGGGAGTTCATCCACTCGGTACCTACAAAATATTATAAGAAAAATGGTGACATGGATGGAAAAATATTTCAATTTATACTAAGTGGAACAATTAAATGTAAACCCAATAATTGATTACCGACAAAAACACAAAAAGGTGGTCTTACGTTGTTTATATTTACGGGAGGCGTTTTTGAGACAGCCCGATTCTGTTTGAGGGCTTCAATCACTTGAATTAACGGTTGTCCTTTAGATGAAGATGACAAAAGCTCGGAACAAAGATCATGCAACATTAATGGTGACATAATTTCTGAAACCTTATTCACATGTTTAATGGCAATAGGAATCTCTCCAGCACCAACAAGATAATTTAGCAAGACCATGTTTGACTCTGTATTTCCAATACTAGTTGTGTAATCATAAACCAAATCTGAAGCAGCAATAAATTGTCCTGCAACCATAAAAAAAGGTTTTACATCAATAAAAGTGTTTGTGAGTCAACTCAACCAATACTGAAAAATATCTATTTTGACCAATATACCTTCTCTACAAAGATAAAGGACAAACTTTCTCAATACCACCCGTGCAATATTCACATCTTGTTCAAAAGACTTTTTGAAGACTTCAAGAGCAGTTTCAAGTTGACTTTCTTGACTAAGCCCTTTAATTAGAAAACCATATGTCGTTACATCGGGCCCCACCCCTCTCTCCAACATGTGACTAAATAGCCCGTAAGCCTCTTTCGCGTGACCTATTTCCGAAAATTTTATAATTAAAATATTATAAGTTTTCAAATTGGGTTCACAACCATTTGCAAGCATCTCATCCCATAAGCGTTTAGCGGGCCGGATCATAT
Source organism: Calendula officinalis (assembly GCA_963853835.1). Lineage (NCBI taxonomy): Eukaryota > Viridiplantae > Streptophyta > Magnoliopsida > Asterales > Asteraceae > Calendula > Calendula officinalis. The sequence continues at coordinate 17,944,017 of OY970824.1, read as the reverse complement.
CTTCTTTACAACAAGCTTCCATAACATGATTATATGCTTCAATATCTGGACTCAGCCCTTTTTTCTTCATTTCTTGAAGAACATCATAAGCTTCTTTCACTTTTCCCGCCTTACAAAAGTATGAAACTGTTACATTGTATCTCTCAATGTCTGTAAAATAGTCCTTAGTGGATAGAATCTTGGAAACTTCTAGTAATTCTTCATGATTTCCGTGTTTGCACAAGTTTTTACTCAAATTGGTGAATGTAAGAAGAGTGGGAAGTTTCTCTTTTGTGATCAAGAATTTGAAGAATGTCATTGCAGAACTAGGGTTTTCTGTAGATACTGATCCTATTAGTGCATTGATGACATCATCCTCAATTGGGAAATTTCCATTTACGATGATTTCGCCTAAATCTTTAGCTTCAGAAATTAGTCTTTCTGAAATCAATTGAAATATGAAATCTTTATAGTCACTAGCTCTTGGTGCAACTCCAAGCTTTCTTTTCATTTTCAAGACTTTTTCGACATCAACAACATTTCTGGTTTCTCTTAATGCTTCTGCAACAACTCTATACGCCATAAAATCAGGTTTACAATCTTTTTTTCTCAGCACATCTAGCATATACATAGCATCATGCGCCCTATTTGTGAAACACAGCCCGTGAACAACCAAAAGTGCGATGATTGACCCATTTACACCCCAATATTGTCTCTTTACATCATCAATCAAGCTCAAAGTTTTATCTAGTTCACCAGTTCCACAAGATCTCCAAATAAACACACCAAACCCAAGTGTATTTAAACAAACACCTCTAAGGAGCATTTCATCGAGCACTTGGCGTGCATAACCCATATGCCCAAAAGCAGACAAACACGCAAGTAAAGAATTACTAGTATCATCACCAATATCAGAAATCATTGATCTAACATCACTAAATACCGAAAACGCGTTCAGGGGCTTTTGACCAGCTAAATATGATGCAATAACTGAACGGTAAACTGAAGCATTAAGTTCAATTTTGGAAGTTCTGATTTGCTTCATGAGTCTATCAACAGCAGCGAATTGGCGGGAAAGGGATAAAGATTTGAGTATAGATTGATAGGAGATGGAAGTGTGAGAGAAACCTGGTTGCTGTGAGGCCCAATTGAAGAACCCAAGTGCCAGTGAATGATGATTGATAAGATAAGGATCGATGACTCGGGAAACGAGTGTTGAGTTGAGCGAGTTGCGACAACCGATTCCGTGCAGGGTTTGTTCGAGTACCGGAGTCCATGTTCGAGGTGGGATGGATTGATTTGAAGCAGTGAGTAATGCTCTGCTTATTCGATTTGCTAATTCGGTTGTTGAATGTTTCATATACAACTGCATCACATAAGAGGGATCAAACGTTTCAAGTTGGAAGCCCCTGCTTTAATTTGACAGATATCGTTCAAGCATGGATGTGCAGGATTTTTGGTTTGTGAAACCAAAACGTTATTAATGTTATTTTTATTATTTAACATAGTTTTGGTAATATGTGCCTTAGAAAGTATACATATAATAAATTAATTTTTCTTTAATTAATAGGTCAGGGTAATATGTGTCTTATAGTCACATGATCTATAGGCCATGGATTCAAGTTCTGGCGTTGACAAAAATGTGGAAAATTAATGAGTGTATGTGTTAGCCGTTTACAAAAAAAAAAAAAAAAAACCCAAGTTCATTTTTGCTGTCATTTACAACCACCCGATCGGTTGTATTCAAAGGGTTTATAGCCTAACGATATCCGGTACTAATAAGTAAACATGCTATCGATTTATCATTGTAGGACTGATAATGATTCTAGATTCTGCATTGAACCGCCGGTCCTCTCTTTGTCAGTTCATACTTGTGGAAGGTGAACTGAAACTTTACTAGTTCATACTTGTGAAAGGTAAACTGGTACTTTGGTTGTTCATACTTGTTGAAGGTGAACTCGTATATTATCTGTGAAGTTGTGTTTCTTGATTATTATTGCTATGCAGTTTGTTAGTTATTTCTATTCACTTAGCTTAGTGATAATAACTCACCTCATTGTATTTTTGCAGGGTTCGTTATGGCTAAATTTTGATAGGTGTTGAGCTTGTTTATGAATGGTTGACCACACTCTGATAGTAACTTGTTCAAGCCATCTTGTTAAGTAACACCATTTTGGATAACTATTATATTTCGAACATCATGTAATGGTTTATGTTCTTATAAAACACTGAAACGTTTATTATTAATTTTATGTAGCTTCTGTATTAAAAAAATGCTTCTACATTTGCAGTGCTACCGTACAAGTTTGGTGTTGGAGATGCTCTTAACGTCATAACCACACTATTTTCTATAGAGGAAATTACATCCGATAAAAAAATTCTCATTTCTACTTAAAGTTTTGTCCCACAAAAAAGTTCCTATATAATAAAATAGTAATATTATCATGGACCTCACCACTAACTATCTCTTAAAAACATCTTTGCTCTCCAAATAATCTTATATTTTTATAAAAAATAACACCAAAGACCTCACTACTAACTATCTTCTAAATATTTGTACCCAAGATAAAATGAGAACTTTTTTGTGAGACGGAGGGAGTATAATATCAATGTGGTTTCTAAAAAGTTTTGAATTTCATTAGTAAGTATAAAAAATTAGACCAGTACTTACTAATTCTGAAACATGCAACACATTTGATCCTTAAAATTAATCTTAAGCCTTTCGACGTACCCCGATGTGCCTCACATCAGGGTAAAATAGTCTTCCCCTCCACATTAAAATATCTTAACCCTACCACTCACTCATTAAAATCTCTTAACCCTAAGACTGATTTATCTCACATCAGGTTTGGTTGGAATTTATCGTGTGCTGTGACCAAACCACCACCACGTCTAACCAAGTCGATCTCTTTTCTATATCACCCCCTCCAAAAACTAAAAAAGTGCACTCGTCGTCCTCTTCCAACCTAAAGGGCATGACCGGCAAACTCATTTATGTAAACGTATTATCTAAAACCAACCATAATTCACATATATGAAAATTGTTCTATTCCATAACAAAACTCATGACAGATATGGAGCATGCCTAGTAATATATATCAAGCTTGATCAACTTGAATAAGCTCAGGTTGCTCTATTAAAAGCTCTAGTAGTATGCAGCCCTAGGTCCTTGTAAATAACCAAGAACAATTAAGCAAAAACATGAACATTTAAGCATTTAATTGATAATCTTTCCATTCAAAATCTGATAAAAGTCAATAAAATTGAAGAGCAGCATGCTATCGCAACAAACAGATCAAAAGTTTACTTCTAAACTCAAATACCAAACATTTAGATACCAGGTCTTTGCAACAAGTTTCAATAACATAATAAGAAAACAGAAACAAAGGCTTATGAATATGGAAATTAGGTCGAAATTAACGCAACCTCCTAGCCTCCCTCTCAGACTCGAGAAGAGTAAGGACATCGCCTTCTCTAACTGGTCCTTTGACGTTTCTCATAATGAAACGGTTCTGATCATCGAGAAACTTAACTCTGACTTGTGTCACCTGCCCTCTAGATCCAGTTCTTCCCATCACTTTCACCACCACTGCGTGCTTGATCGCAGACTCCATCTTTCAATAGCTGAAATTCAAATCGTTCGAACAAAATAAGTGTTCAATTGCAACCAAATCGAAACGGAAAACGTCGATAATGTAATTCAAGCGTTTAATTTAAAGCACATACGGTAGATGTAATACGTAAATTAGAAATACTGTAAGGATGCAATATTGATGTAAATGATACTACCTAATAGATCGATGTTCGTTGGAGGATTTTGAGGTTTAATGGTGAAAAAGAAGATTACCTGATGTACGCGAGATATCGATTGAGCGGCTGCAGCTGCTTGCAAACTATCAGAGTGGTGAACGAAGGAGGAAGACCTAATGAGCTAATATAGGTCAGGTGTAAAGTTCGCCCTGGGTTGGGCTTTATTGGGCCTAACCCGTTATATTAAACCAATAAACCGGCTTTCTTTTCTGAACTGATTGGTAAAATAAATGAAATAAATTCTCGTTTTCATATTGAGATATATGATATGGGAAGTGATCTTGACATCATACAAATTGCTTCACACATCATATTGTACAATATTTAAAGCATGTTACACACGTACTTTAAAGTAGTAGTTGTGATATATAAAGTATTTTATGTGGTGTTAAAATCATATGATTTGGTAGACTATCTACATCTAACTTTTTATATAACCTGATTTTTTTAGAATAATTAAACCTTATTTTTGTTAGTTCAAATATGTAATATAATTGCCATATCACTAATTGATGCCGTGAATAGTAAGATTTTTGCTAAAAGTGCACAGAATTGACCAAGATATTATAAGGTTTATATATTGGATAATAAAAATAAACAAGATGCCAAGTTGGTGAGTGGTAAGCTCTGCAGAGTTAAAGCATTCAACATGGGGAGAGGCGGAGAGCCAAGTTCAAATCCTTGCTTCTTGTTAGTTTATACTTCTTTCATTTCAAAATAAGTGATACACTTGAAGTTCACGTTTTTTAAGATAAAATATTATAATGTAGATTAATTAGACTAAATTGAATAGTTAGTAGATGATAGATCTCACGTATATTGATTAAAGTGAATTAATGATGATTAAAAGTGAAAGTAAGGGTAAATGTGTTTTTTCACTATATTAAAGGAGATAGCTCGTGGGTGTGGGCTTCACTATCTTTTACCAAATATAATAAGTTTTCAAATTGTATCACTTATTTTGAAATACTCCAAAATGAAAAGTGTATCATTTATATTTAAACGAAGGAAGTATATAGTTTCAAATCTGAAATTTATGTACAACGGTTCTGAAATTTATGCCTAACTTCAGCTTGAATCTTCACGTTTGATTTACTCATATTTCATCTGACTAAGTCTAACTTGTCCCTTGATACGGTACGAATAAAAAGAAGATGAGATTCAGTCCAAAATTTTCTTCTCTCTTGATCCTAACTTATTTTCATCATTCATCAGATATAATCAAATAACATGATTTCAGTTAAAAGTTTCACATAAATGATTTTTTAGTATTGTTAAAAAGTAAATAACAACACCTAATTTACTTTAAAAGAAATAAATCGGATCTTAATACATAACAACTATAGTATTGCAGGGAAATCATTTCTACTAGCAAGATGCGTGATTTATTTTTTGAATACTATTTTTTATTCAAACGTAAGCATATCATTTTTTTCTAAAAAATTAAACAAATATCACATAAATAATCCACCCAAAAAAAAAATAATCCACTTATTTAACCACGTTTGATATGTTTATTTTTATTCAATAAATTATTTAAAAGAAAGAAGCAGAACCTAATCCCGACCAATAATGGACCATTGCCGCATTATATAATGGCTAATGCTATCTACAATGCTAATAGACTACCAGTAATGGAACATTCACGTTAGCATCACATCAGTTTTTTTCCCTAACCAAACTCATGATAAATGCCGACTAAACCCCTTTAGCGATGAACAAACTTACGACTAAACCTTAAAATTAATTTTATTAATGCATTTACCACTTACCATGCCTGAGGTGCAAGTCAAAAAAGCACCACACACGACGACCTTCATCGGTCGCTTGAACGACCGAATGTATGAGGTTTGGTCGCGTTCATGGTTGGTCATAAGGGGAGGGATGTGTCCCCTGGTGAGAGCCGGCCGGCTACGTTCTTAAAAGTTAAGTGTGTTAATTTGTGTAAAGATGTTTGCTATATAGGTAGAACTGAAAAATGTAAAACTACATACAAAATGACTAGATGTTGTGTAAATGTGATTATTTAGGTGTATTATAGTAATTTTTATTCTTAAAAACTTCAACTTTTTTAAGAACTACTTCAAGTAGTTTTTAGTTCCTGAGCTTATTTTTAAGATAAAAGTTAAAATTTCATATCCATCCAGAACTTTTAATTCAAGAGGAACTTATTTTTCAAATTTAAAATTGTAAGTTCCAAAAAGTTTCTCATCAGACGTACTTAAAATAAAAACTAACGAGTATATTGAGTTGTAACTTGTAAGTCTTGTACACACATAAAATCCCCGTTCCTCTCACGGTACCTGTCACATTTAATACATGAATTAAAGTTTCTTTTGTTAATATGGGTTGATTTTTTTTAGACAATTAATCTTAGAGCGATTATCCAGACTTTTTTTCTACTTTTAAGAATTGAATCTGCAAACTCCTAGGAGTTTCACCCTTCTGAAGGAAAACAAATCTAACCATTAGACCACCGGTTCATTAATCACACTTTAACGTAAATTTATTTGGTTTCTCTATTTGATACGAGTAGTTAGTTACATTGTCTAAGTCTAGAGGAGTAACTGTTTGTTGCTAGTAGACAAAATAACTTCTTTTTGTGAGAAGAATACTCTTATCTATATCAGGAATCTAATAGACAGAATTTGGTCCAACTAAGATAGATGCATATGAGATTCTTATATGTCAGCGACCCTTTGTCATTCAAGACACCTACTTAAATGTACGCATGTAGACATGTAGTCTTCCGCGACACGAAACCGTCCCCCCACCGCGCTATTTCGCACACCACTTCTTTGGCTCCGCATTCACATGGATTTTGATATGTAGTGTGAGTGAGGGGTAACTTGGTGGTCCCACATAAGATGTGATCAGGGGCGGATGTATGTTGAAACAAGAGGGGTGTATGGCCACCACTTGGTGGACCACTTTCATGTGGAAAAAAATTTGATAAAAGAAAATTAGTGATAAATTCGTATATGGTCCCCACTTAAAATTTTGTGAAAGTCCCAGTTGAATTTAGTCTTGGATTCTCCACTGGGTGTGATGACTTGAGTGATAAGACCGTTGCTAATGGCCCAAAACTCGTCCATGGCTCACCGAAGCCGTGCATCGGTGGAACGCATCATTTGGTTCTCGTCGGGTATCCGACAAGTTTTGGAACTCGTCTCTCTTGTTCATGTGGGTAGGAAGAAGGAAGACAATTGTGGGGAAAGAGTTATATTGGGGGTTCGTACTTGGGTTTAACTATTATTTTTTTAATTTTATTTTTCTTTTTTTAAAGGTTTACAAAAATTAAAAACATATCATTTTCATTTTTAATTTTTTATGTTTTGTTTTCTGTTTTTAAGTTTAATAAATGTGAATTTTTTTAATCTAATATTTTTTAATTTATATAATGTTTTTAAAACATTTAATTAATAATTTATTTTATAATTTTGTTTGTAACACATCGATTTTTCAAAACAATTTAAACTTTTAAATAAATAAGTTCAACATCCAAAAATCCATAAAATCCAAAAACATAGTTTAGTTAAAACATTTGGAAGGATTACAAGTCTCAAAAACCGGTGTTACAATAATATCAAAACCAAAGTCTAGAGAATTAAATAAGTACACCGAGCTAATCACATCCAATGCTAACTACGGGCCGCCTAATCCTTAGCTCCCGAACCTGAGTACATAGTCAAAAAAAATGTAGAACGTGAGACAAAATTGTCTCGTGAGAAACATGAGTTTTAGACCCGGTTAGAAAATAATTGCAATAAAATAATAATTAAATAATTATCACATTGCACATAGTCAATCATACATTAAGGCTTTCCATAAGCCCAACACATACATAACGGGCCTCCCCGAAACAAACTCCCCCGATATGGGTTATCTAGGTAAACTCCCCCGTTTCCGGGTTATCTATTTGCTCCCCCGATTTCCGGGTTATCTCAAACTCCCCCGCTTTTCGGGTTATCTATTTCTCGACATACTACTCTTGCGCAGGGTGGTACCGCCCCAAGTAGTAGTCACTAACTCCCCCAACTTGTGTGGGTTATCTAGGATCCAATCGATTAGCTACCACATAACAAATCATCAACTTGGGCCAATGCCCCATATCACAACTCAATCATACTAGTGGTAACTAAACAAATCAATTTACAATTCAAGTCAATTCTACTCAAGTCAATTCAATTCAAGTCAATTCGATTCAAGTCAATTCAATTCAATATCTTCTTTATTAAAAAAGACTCTAAGAAATCAATTCAAACTATGAATCATGGTTTACTATGTACTCAGAAAAGATCACATGTACTCACCTTAGCAATGCTTTCCAACACTTGTGTTCAACAGCACAATCTTTACTTCCAAATCATGAAGTACTTCCAATCACAAGGTCTTCTTGACCTAAATCAATACCACCACAAAACCTAGTTAAAATCCATAACTAGCTACTAATTATTTCATATTAACATCCCCAAATCACCAAGTTCATACAACTTGGTGGAATCTCAAACCCTAGTTCAAGATTCTTATCCATAAACCCAAATCTAGCTTGTACACAATGATTACAAGCTTACAATGAGTGTTTTTCACCCAAGATTGACCATCTTCCCCCAAGATGGTATGGTTGGTTCCCAAAACCACCATTGATACCCATGAAAAGCTTGAAACTAAGATAGAAGATGATAAGAATCAATAATCTTTACCTTTGATGTTTAAATCTTCAAAGATGATGAAGATTTGAGCTCAAGATCAGCAAAATCGCCTCTTCTCTTCAAAATAACGACTGGGCTACTAGTAGGGTCGTTTATGCCTAAACCCTAGCCTAAAACCCATTTATATAAAAGCTGCACAGTTCGCGTTCGCGAACTAGAGTTCGCGCCGCGAACTTCCCCCGTCGTGAACTCCTCGCGACCGGGAACGAGCCGCGAACTCCATGCCTCAAAACCTTGAACTCACTGTTCCATCCTCGCGATCGCGAACCCCTAGTTCGCGCCGCGAACTCCTCCAGGCAGCTAGGCTGCAACTTTTTGTTGTCCAATTTATCCCGGTTTCGACCTTAACCATATCAAACGGTGTCCAAATGACACGAAACCAATTCCTACGTCTTTTAATGATTTATCCTTATTTATCATATTTTTATACAATTTATTTATTTACAAAAATTCGGGTCGTTACATTGTTTAATTATAAAAAGTTATATAGCAAAGTGATGAGTTATAGATGAGTTGTTGTTGTCATGAACTTGTTAATTTCTTGTCACTAATGAAGAGGTTGATGTGACAATGGTAACGAGTTTGGGAACTCATCACTGTTTAGGAGAGGTCTAAGTGAGTGCGTATATAGGTGAGTAAATGTGAAAAAGGCCGTGCCAACAGCGTGGTGGATTGATGATATCTAGATGTTCAACCAACGAGACCGTTGGGACGGAAGTAAGAGCACTTATGACTTTCATATGACAAATTTGATTAACTAGAATTACGTTCCATCTTCAAACAAACTTAACATATACAACAAGTAATTGAGAATATTCTTATGGATCGATAGTGGATTCATTATAAACCAAAAAGTATCGATCAGAACAAAGCAAATAAACTTTTGGACCACAATAGATTCTTCGCGATCAACTAGAAGGGTCCTCGATCATCAAAGTTATTTGATTTTTTCCTTTGTTCGTTAAGTAAAATTAAAACACGTCCTCGAAAACTCGTATATAGTGTTTCCCATCAATCTCGACTGTAAATAATGTTGGGACTTTAGCCCGCAACTATATTTGTTCAGTGGATCATCTTAATAATACTGTTAGGCTAAATGTCTTACAAGCATTTAATTTGATGTACTTTTATATTTTGAACGGAAAGTTAGTTTTTAGTTAGTAGTTTAAGTCCGGCAGTGACATCCAAGCGGACAGTATCTTTTCCTCGAAACCGCACCGTAGAGGAATAAATCCTACCTCCTTTTTCATCCGAAGAAAAACCCTTAATAAAACTCGAACCTAAGACTTTATAAAGGAACATCCCCAAAGTTACCTCTAATGGCCAGCTGCATAATCTTTGTAGAAAATCATTATGGTATACATGATTTAAGTTGTTAAATAAATATACAATAAAGCCACTATTTCAAATTATCTTTGTAGAAAAACACTTGAGGTACGTACTGCATGTAAAGTTTCGTAGTATTGTTGACAGGAAAATAATAACGACGGCATTAGAATGTGAAAATATGTATTATGAATTTGTATATTAATCAATAACTAACTCATGCATTCTAATAATTATCTACTATTAATGAAAGTACAAACATTTTATATATGTATAATTAAACTCCACATCGATATGGGAGATAAGAAATTTGAAGCTCTTATAAGTTTTAAGTTGTAGATTAGTAGTATTTTCGAGAATAATTTTAGTTTGAAATATGAAGGTACTCCCTCCGTCCCTAAATAAAGTTCTCATTTCACTTGAGCACACGTTTTAAGGAGAAAGTTAGTGGTGGAGTCATTGATAATAAAATTAATTAAAATATAAAGTTGGTTTGAAGAGAGAAAGATAGTTAGTGGATAGTAAGTAGTGAGGTCCTTGGTAATTATATTATTTTATGAAGTGGACCCCATCAACTTGTGAAATGAGAACTTTATTTAGAGCATCCCGAATGGTTAAGTACTCAATAGCTTATTATTTTTGCCACATCAACATTTTACTAACCAATAAGCTAATCCTAAATAAGATCTCCAATGGTTAACCTTTACAAAAACTTTTTCTTTACAAATATTTCATATTTACCTTTATCTATCTCAAATATTTTATAAATACCCCCTATATATAATTTGATAATTTTTTAACATCTTACTAAATATAATATTTTTAAAAATGTCTAATACCAAAATATTAATAATTGACATTAAATATTATATAATTTATTTATTAATTAATAAAAACATAATAAAGAATTTATATATAATATATGTAAGGTTTAAAATGAAAATGTATTAAACATAAGGGACTAAAAATACAAACATTAAAAGTAGATTAAAAGCTTAGTAGAAAAAAAGTCTTTCCAATAAGCTTTTAAAAAAGCTTGTTATTCCAATGGTAAAAAGTCATTGAAAGACTTATTATAATAGTAATAAGCTATTGAAAAAATTACCATTGGAGGTGCTCTTAGGGATAATATTTAATGTCAATTATTATAATATTTTGGTATTAGACATTTTTAAAAATATTATATTTAGTAAGATGTTAAAAAATTGTCAAATTATATACAGGGGGTATTTATAAAATATTTGAGATAGATAAAGTTAAATTTGAAATATTTGTAAAAAAAAAAAAGCTTTTGTAAAGGTTTAGGGACGGAGGGAGTATTATATAGTAAAAAGTTCATAGAAATTTAAATTGGTGAAACTTGTAACGAATATAATCAGCAACCATCCAAAAAGTAGCATGTCCGCTATATATAATTATATATGCATGGCCCTTAGTTGTGTTTTTTTTCTTCTTAAAAGCAAACTAAGTGCCTTTCTAAAGGGGCAAACCGGCAAAGTGCTACCGTATCTGTTATTCTCTTGCATTATTTGATTATGTTGTTTTTACTAATTATTCTTTTAGTTCATTTGTTACAATCATTATAATTATTATAAAATAAATGTTTAGTGTTGTATACTTTATATATTCGGTGATTAAATAATTAGACACTTATGATATTAAAACAATATTTGATATTGATAATTCAATATCATAATCAACAACAAAAAAAAGAACCAAATGGAACAATCAAACCTGAATGTTGATGAAGAACGAACCGCACGGAATTGTAATTCCTGTCCTTTAAGGTTTTTACGCGCTCTATATGCTGCAAGCCTCAACGTAGAACCCCAGGATTTGATGCAGTTTATCAGTATTATTCTACAGCACTAGAATTACCGACAACACAAAGTGATTACTTGGAAACACATGATGATATCAAAACACAACATCATGAGAAGAGAGCATGTGAGAGGAGAGCTTATGAATTTGGTGTGTATGAACTTTCACCCAAATGGTCCTTTTATAGGCTCAAGTCCTTACCCAAATTAATGGGAGCAAATAATAACTCCTATTATTTTAATGTGACATTAGTGTCAACATTAGTGTCAACATTATTGTCAACATTATAACTTTTCAAGAGGCTCTACCAAAAACAAAGCTCCACAACTCCCCATGATAGATAGGAAATTTGCCAACTTGCAAATACCTTTGTAATTTCCAACAATCCCCCACCAAGTTGGAAAGTTTCCTTTCATTCAGACAAATGTTATCACTTGGGTGTCACGAAGATTAAACCCATGTTTTAATGTGAGCAAACAAGAAGAGATCAATTCAATGGTATCCTTATAGGTTTAAACCAAGAACCTTAGTAACCTCCCCGGTTTACCCCCACACAACATCTGCCTTCTTTGTGTTCTCTCTGAGCACTAATATGGCCATGTGCTAAAATCCTTTTCATGACCCTTTAGAAGACAAACCAAAAGTCTTCATTTGAGGCGGCACCACCTCTAGATCAGATAGGCAAAATTTTACAACATCTTCGTTGCTTAGATGTCTCCAAACTTTTGTTAAGAGTATTAACTCATCCTCGTTCTCGGCAACGACGTACTATCCTACCTCACATGGATCTATCACGATTGATAGTACCTTCTATCGTTAGTAATTTCGTTATTACCCATTAAACTTGAAAATAGGAGCACTAAGTTCAAGTTGGGTTTCCATTACTAACGATTCTAGTTTGGTTTTAGACCCATGACTCTCGCGGTAGATGTAACCAAATCTCTCGTCAGAGGTTTGGTAAACGGATCCGTCAAGTACTTTGCTGTCTTGACTTAAACAACTTTGATGGTACCACTATCAATTCGTTGTCTCACAGAATTATGTCGAAGACCTACGTGTCTCGACTTCCCATTATATTCATAATTATATACTTTAGACAGTGTGGCCTCACTATCACAGTACATGGGAATTGAAGGCATCGGAGTATCCCACAAACGGATATCCAAGAGTAGATCTCTAATCCACTCTGCCTCTTTGCCTGCATTGGCTAAAGCAATAGGCTCAACTTCCATCCTTGAGTGAGCTATACATGACTGTTTCTTGCTCGCCCAAGAAATAGCCCCACCAGCTAGTGTATAAATCCATCCACTTGTGGATTTAGTATCACTCATGTTATCAATCCAACTGGCATCTGAATACCCCCACTAGTATACTAGAATTTGACATGTAAGTCAACTCAAGATTACTAGTCCTTTTCAGGTATTCTAGTACTCTTCCTACTGCCTTCCAGTGCTCTGTACCGGGATTTAAAGTATATTGACTTAGTTTGCTTACAACATAAGCAATGTCATGTCTAGTACAATGTGTAGCATACATCATGCTTCCAGTTTGCACTAGCATATTCTAGTTAAGCCACTGCTCTACCAGAGTTCACTTCATGTTTTACACTAGAATCGAAAGGAGTGTTAAATTCTTTAAACTTCAAGTGTTGAAACTTTGTCAATATTTTCTCTATGTAATGAGATTGACTTAGAGAAATTTGACAATCTGTCCTTTTGACCTTAATACCATGAATGGTATCCACTTCCCCTAGATCTTTCATCTTAAAGTTCGAGGGTAGGTATTTCTTCGTATCATGTATACCTTGTAGGTGAGTGCCAATGATCAACTTATCATCAACATAAAGACAGATAACTACGGTATATTCAGTTGTGCATTTAGGGTAGATACATCTATCAACACTATTATGCTTCAAACCAAATGCATATACAGTGGAGCTTGTTTCAAACCGTACATTGATTTAATAAGTCTACAAACTTTGTTTTCCTGTCCGGATACTATGAAACCTTCAGCTTGCTCCAAGTATATCTCCTCCTTGAGATATCCATACCTTCTCTTTGTGTATAACCTTTAGCGACTAATCTCGCTTTATAGACATATATTGATCCATATGGATGATACTTCCTCTTGAAGATCCATTTAGATCATATGGGTCTCATACCCTTGGGAAGATTAGCTAACTCCCAAGTTCTGTTTCCCATAATAGAATCTATTTCATCATTAATGGCATCCTTCCATAATGGAGCATCTCGCGATGTAATGGCTTCAGTAAAAGTCTTAGGATCATCATCTAAATAGCTAAAATGACCTCTCTCGTCACCTTAGATTGAGATCCTTCAACCAAGTACGAAAGAAAATGTCTCCAAAATTATTTTCCCTTCTAACCCTTGTACTTCTCTTTGGTTCTTCTACAACAGAAGAAGGTGGCTCTTCTATAACAGAAGAAGATGAGATAATATCTCGAGAAGTACTGGGTGCTAGAATATGATTAAAGCTGGGATTGGAGTTTTCATCATCTCCTATTAACTTATCCTCGAAGAACTCCACATCTCTGGATTCTACATGACACCTGATTCTTTATCCAACAATCGACAGGTCTTTCTATTCTGAGCATACCCGATGAATATACTCTTCATAGCTCGAGCTCCCGACTTGGATCGTTTAAGATCAGGTGTACGATAATAAGCTAAACACCCCCACACTTTTAGATAATCTAAGTTAGGTTTTCTTCCTTTCCATAACTCATATGGACTAGAAGGAATCACACGACTAGTGATTATGTTGTGCACATAATATGCAGTCAACAAAGCTTCCCCCACCGATTGTGTGGCAAACCCGATTGATTCAACATATAGTTGACCATTTCAACAAGGGTTCAACTCTCTCTTTCAGCTAATCGATTCGGTTGGGGAGTATATGGTGAAATTATCTCATGCTTGATATCATTCTCTTCACAGAATGTGTCAAACTCATGATTAACGTATTTTCCGCCTCTTTCCAAGCGAAGAATGTTAATGTGTTTGTCATGTTGGTTTTCAGCGTTGCACTTATACAGTTTGAATGCATTAAAAGCTTCATCTTTTGAATGCAACGAGTAAACATGTAAATAGCGGCTATAGTCACTACAAATTGTAATGAAGTATCTTTTACCTCCACGCGTGAGTATTCCATTCAGTTCACAAATATCTGAATAGATCAACTCTAGTAATGATGTAATTCTTTTGACACTTGAAAAAGTTTCTTTGTAAACTTTGATTTTATACAAGTTTCACATTTGTTAAAATCTTTATTATTTACTTCTATCAATACTTTAGATTGTGTCTTTTCAATATTTTTTTTAATGTTAGTGTGATCTAACCTTTTATGACACAAAGAAATTGAACACGCAATATAATTTGAAAAACTATTTCATTAATTCGAAACTTAGTTACATCATTACTAGCGATATTGTCACTAACGCTGACAGTATCATATTCTCACGATTACAAAGATCAACATTTGACACATAATCATTGGATATAGATACAACATTATCTTATCCATCACCCCATAGATCAAGCATAAACATTCCACCCTTGATGATGGTTTGATCCATAATAACCCATCTTTGGAGAACACGATATGACCATTTTTTATTATTACCAGCTTGTAACTACTTTTGTCATATTTGTTCTCCGATATAAGTCCCTTGGAGATTCAAGGAACATGTACGACCTCTCAAAGGTAACCATAGTTCCATTTCGCAATGTTAGACCACTGTGACAATGCCATGAACAAGTACTCTATGGCAGTCAACACATGTCACCACAGTTCCTTCTCGAACCATACCATAAATTTGAAACTATCACAATTTCCACAAACATGAATGTTAACTCCAGAATCCACAAACCAGTCTCGGGCCTCCATCACCCGAGTAATTGAGGTAGTCATATTGACTCCTACATGACCCACACTTGCACCCAAGTGGGTTAGATTTGCAACAACATTTGCAATTCCTTTTACATAAGCAAAATCCGAGCTCCCACCTGACATGTGGTACACACTCAATCTGACTTTACTCTTTTGATCTCTTATGAGATTTTCCTTCTCAATAAGGAAGTGTTTCGACAAAACATCCAAAGAGTAGTCCTCAAATTTATGAAACTCCAAGTATTTAACCACATTCAAGGAAAACATTATTTAGTCAACCCTTTTCGGTAGCTCTATTCGAATACAACCAGGAAAGACGGTGAGGGTAGACAGCGCTAGTGCGTATCGGAACCACCCCCATTTGGAGTCAGAAAAACCGCCTTTAACTTTCCTAGACATTGTAATAAGAATAGGTGAGCCTATTTGGGGATGACTGATAATTTATTCCACTTATAGGTTCAATACAATGCTTAATGATACACAGCTGGAAAGATTCCGTTTAACACTAAAATTATCTATTTTGTATAATCATGATTTTTCAAATAGTACACTTTTCAAACATAAAAGTATCTTGAAATAATCTATATACAAAAAATAATAATTAAATCAATTATAATGCTTTAATCATAAGTATGATAATTAATATACCATCCACTTTATACGAGATTATATTTTTTACTTGAAAAAAACTCTTGTTTAAACTTGTCTATTATATTAAAATAGATATTTAAATATGTCAAAACACACTACATCTTTTAAATAGCCATAATTAAAGAAATGTAACTTATACAAGTGAAACTAAATGACCATAATAATCTCTTTTAAAACATTTAATTCATGACATGAATATATACATTAAACATTCACATAATGAACTCTATTTAATATATATATAATTAAGTTATGAAACTAATTGTTCAATATATATATATATATATATATATATATATATATATATATATATATATATATATATATATATATATATATATATATATATATATATTAACCATTGACAAATATCTCAATGTTTTATTAATCACCGAATATTTTATAAAAGAAAATATGTGTATATATACACAATAATATATAACAAAAATAAAAACCTTAAAGATTGTTGTATACTTTATATATTCGGTGATTAAATAATTAGACACTTATGATATTAAAACAATATTTGATATTGATAATTCAATATCATAATCAACAACAAAAAAAAGAACCAAATGGAACAATCAAACCTGAATGTTGATGAAGAACGAACCGCACGGAATTGTAATTCCTGTCCTTTAAGGTTTTTACGCGCTCTATATGCTGCAAGCCTCAACGTAGAACCCCAGGATTTGATGCAGTTTATCAGTATTATTCTACAGCACTAGAATTACCGACAACACAAAGTGATTACTTGGAAACACATGATGATATCAAAACACAACATCATGAGAAGAGAGCATGTGAGAGGAGAGCTTATGAATTTGGTGTGTATGAACTTTCACCCAAATGGTCCTTTTATAGGCTCAAGTCCTTACCCAAATTAATGGGAGCAAATAATAACTCCTATTATTTTAATGTGACATTAGTGTCAACATTAGTGTCAACATTATTGTCAACATTATAACTTTTCAAGAGGCTCTACCAAAAACAAAGCTCCACAACTCCCCATGATAGATAGGAAATTTGCCAACTTGCAAATACCTTTGTAATTTCCAACATTTAGAACATAACCTTACTATATGTTAGTATTTGAAAGATAACTTTCAATTTTCAGATTAGTGTATTATTAGCATGAAAAAATGCGCATGCATATAGAAAAGGAGGTGATGTCTACACCGTATTAAATACTCTACACATTACAATCTTTGTTTCACATAGTTTGTATAGTTTTCTTTAAATAGTGGTGGTGGTTGAACTAGTTTAATTATGTGATATAATTTGGACATTTCTGAAAGCTAGCATGTACTTTTTTCAGGCATACAATTTTAACATTTGTTGTTTATTGAGAAGAATTACATATATATATTAATTAATGGAACAATTGTTATAAATAACACATACTAAGCATCTAGATTCAATATAATATAAGAAGATACGAGAGTTTATTGGAGCGAGTAAAGGGTGATGATTACAGTTTCTTCCTCAAGGTGCATCTCTATCACAATTTGTTCCCCGGTGGTGCATGTTTAAGCCAAAGATTGGTTTGTTTAATTAATTAAACACACCAAGCAATAAATTACTCAATTTATTCTAAAATTATTGTTATTTAAAAAGAATATATTAATTATATTGTCCTACCAATCATTCTGGAATATTTCAAAATTGAAAAATTGATAATAAAAATGGGAAACTAATAAATTAAGGTAGAAATTGTTTATTTAATATAACGAATCATTCTCTACTACTTTATAAAAGATGTTACTTACTACCAAACGTCTCAACCTATTTTAGAATAATTTTTACAAGAGTATCAATTTGATAATGAAACTCGTTTTATAGTATTCTAATAATATTTGAAAAACGAAAATCATAAATCACAATTAACAATACCAACCATTCCAAATGATGGAGTGAACTTATATCGGGACTTAGAAAATTACCAGCATTTATAAAATTTTGAAAAATACTCCCTCCGTCCCACAAAAAAGTACCAATTTCTCCCTAAATTTTTGTCCCACAAAAAAGTTCTCATTTCTCAAATTGATGGGGGTCCACTCAATAAAATAATATAATTTTCAAAGATCCCACCACTAACTATCCAATAACTATCTTTCTCTCTCTCCAATCAAACCTTATATTTTAATCAAAAGTAATACCAATTATCCCACCACTAACTATTTTCTTAAGACTTGTGCCCATGAGAAATGGGTACTTTTTTGTCAGACGGAGGGAGTAATAATTTATCGTTGCTCTGAGCAAATGTTCATTTAATATTAATAAAAAAAAGTTATAACGTGTGTTTTAAAAGCACTAATTAAAAGGCATTTTTTTAATTAACAAAAATTTCTACATTTGTCTTGATAAATGTTAATGAAATCTAAAATTTACAATTTTAAGAGATGAATTAAATTGTAAATTCACGTATTAAAAAGTAAAAAAATATAAACTAATTGACAGATGTGGTACGAAATAGTAATTCCTAAAATTCAGGAGTCGGTTATGACTGTTATTATCAAAACTCTTCATTCAATTATTGACCAATTTGACTTTAACCTGTAATTATAGATAAGTTTAACAAAAATAAAAACCCAATTGATAACTAACTAAAAGATTCGTTTTATTAATTACTCCCTCCGTCCCACAAAAAACTTCTCATTTCACTCTAAATTTTTGTCCCACAAAAAACTTCCCATTTCTCATATTTGATGGGCCCCACATAATAAAAACTATTATTACTAAAGACTCCACCACTAATATCTACTAACTATCTTTCTCTCTCCAATTCAACCTTATATTTTCATCAAAACTATTATCAATAACCTCCACTAACTATCACCTAAAAATTTGTGCAAAAGTGAAATGAGAAGTTTTTTGTGGGACGGAATGAGTATGAGATAAGACTAAAAATATCATATAGATTGTAATCATTTTAGCATTTTTTTTCTTGTGGTGATTGAAAAGATTTTATAATACTTTTTGAAAATGTGCATGAGAAGGACAAGACTATCATAAGAATGATTCGGCTCTTTAGAAACAGGACCCACAACATAATTATTTGGGCTCAATGGTTCATGCCTATCTTATTATAAAGTGTGACCATTAACCATACTATAAATAGTTCAACCCAATGGCTCCAACTCACAACACTTCAAAATTAAAACCCGCACATAAGCTTGAACCAATTGTGTAATAATGGAGTCGAGCACAAAGATGCGCAAAGGGTTCATGAAAGGAAAATTGGTAATGTCTTTCTATAGAGCTGCCAAACCTTCCAACATCGCCAAAACGGTTAAAACAAGTCACCACATCCCTACTCAGATAAAACCTACTATTTCCAGCCAGAACACGACCCATACGCCCTCATCTTTGATCATGAACCAAGAGAAGGCGGTCCCACAACCTAAACACAAGGTCTCATATGCAATCCCACAAAAAACGGGCACATACGGATTCTTTGACAATCCCTATGGCGTTGTGGTTGATGAAGGTGTTGACGCGAAAGCTGCCACTTATATCTCTTGTGTTCAAGAGCGGTTTAAACTCGAGCATGTTAATACGGAATGGGTTGAGAGCCATCAAGCTAGCTATTAGTAATTTTTAATCCTGTACTGCAAGTAGTGTTTCTTTTTTTTCTTCACTTAGTTTATATGCATGGTGTGAGATTGTGAGAAGAATTTGATATAAAACTCCGTATGATGAAATTGAAATGAGGAATGAGAGACCATTATTATGAACTATATTACTGTGTTTGTAGAAAAGTTAAATAAAGTAATTAATATGTGTTGTTTAACTTAATAACTTAGCATTTCTTAATATGTATTTGGTCTTTAAAGTATTTAAAAATAAAAAAAATAACATTAGCCATCCTGTTCCACAATGTTCTTGATGCCATAGCAATAACCAGTTGTACCACATGCATCACATACTAGACATTTGCAAAAAGTTCAGATTAACCAGCAAGTAACCATAAAAAAGAAACAGATCCAATCGGAGCATAAACGGGAAAGTATTTTCACATTAAGAAGCTGATAATTTTAATATCGATAAAAAACAACATACAGTATTATTGATAGAATTAATAGTAGAACAGAAGTATTGCAGTACAGATGGATCTCTAGGTTTTGCTTACGGCGGAGATGCGGTGGTACGATGATCAGCCGGTGTAGATATGGACATGGAGGGCGAGTATGAGGATGGAATAGATGGTGAAGAAGATGAGAGTGTGAACAGCGATGGCTTTACCGTTGGTCTTCATGCTCCCGAACTCAAGTTGCCTACCGTTTCCGGGCAACTGAAAAAGGAGTCCCGGCTGCAACAGCACGAACAACCTATCAGAACCGGTCCCCAATCTGCCATTTTTAGTTTAATTTAGCCTAAAGCGGTTTGGTGAAATTGGAATGTGTTTACCGACTGGTCATGGAGAAAAGCTTCGAGATAGAGAGAGATTTGGTTGTAGAAGGAAGTGGTGGGACATGTCCAGGCGTGTGTGTACACAAAAAGCTACTTTTTCCTCGCTTTAAAATATCATGAACCATATATACACAATTTCTAATGAATATATCATAATTATTGCTTGATTTGGTTGTAAAGTTAACTATAAAACTTTTACTATAAAAATAAATTATGAACTCTAATTGCCATATAAGCAAGTGCATTAAACCATTTTACCAGAAATACTCATCACACTCACTCAGTACAAAATTTGACTAACAACATCATACCAACAGTAGGGTAGGCCAACGTAAGCAACTAGGCAAACCGTAGGCATAGACCTTACAATTCCCAATCCCTGTTTCCATTTAAAAAAATTCATAATCTCTGCTTCCATTTAAATAAATTTCGAGTTCATAATCGAAAACAATTTAGCATAGTCTTGTGTCTTCTTGCCGCCTTTCCTTTATTTTTCTATTATGAAAGGGATGATAACTAACTTGTTAAACTAAGTTACTTTTGAGTTATATTCTGTTGATAACAGGACACATAGATAAACCTAAAAGGTTTTACTAGAAAAAAACAATTCGGATGGTCTAATAGTCCTAAAAACTATAACTGTTTCATCTATGAAAAAATTGATTAACATTTAAACTATAGTTTTATAATCTTACTTAGTGCACACTATCATAATCCCTTTGATTCAAGACAAGTACATCTTCCATCAATTGATCCACTCACAATTATCAGATAACAAAAGCCAGTCACAAGAAATTTGACGAGAAATACTAAGAAATGGATGTTCAAAATCTAACAAACACGGTTGGATTCTAGTATGACACCTTTTCTTATGCATAATTCAAGCGGAATATGTCATTGTACACATAGAAGCTTCCTTGTGGTGTTGGCATCAAATGGAACATCTGCAGTCAAACATGGAGAAAGCATAAGAACAACTAACTAACCATATCGCTTTCAATCATCAAATTTTAAGATAAGAAAAATACTCAAAACATATGACATAGGTCCATAACTACAAATTCTACTTCAAGATTCAGATTAAGAGTGAGCATACAGAAGCATTTGATGCAGAAGGGAAGTTCCTATATTTTAGGTGAAATAGATAGTGAAGTTACTTTGGTTGAGTGTTTGTGTATATAGAGATGGTATTGCTTCCTACAAAATCTTCCCACTCACTTTATCAATACAAGTGTCCAAAGCAAAAGATGAGATTAGGAAAGAAAATTCACATGTCAATCATTTTTGGGTAGGAGGATGAAATAGGAAGATCTAGCAGGAAGCAATACAAATTTTATTGTGGATATCTACTCCAAACAGCAGGTCAAACTGATTTACTAATGCCTCTTAGCTACTATGAAAATACTTCTGTCAAAGAAATTTCACAAGGTACAAGGCAGATCGCTATCAATACTGGATATACTAGCACTGTATCTGTATACTAATATCGGATAATAGTGTAATTAACTATATATTGGCCAAAAAAAAAAACTATATATTGGCAAGAGTGACAAGCATTTCTTCTGAAAACGCAACTCGAAACCAATTCCAAGAGCATATTAACATTCATCATCAAAGTAAACAGGTACTAAATCGTCGAGCAAATATAATCTAGGTTGCCTAAATGTTGATTCATTGTTCTGATTTAAAACCTAAATTTTCAGCATCATATGAATCAAACGCATAAACTAATATCCAGATCAGAGCAGGCACATAAAAGTTATTTGACGAAATACCTAAAAAGAGGATCTCCATAACACAGCACAAAATCTGAGTTGCCTCAACTGTTCAAGGTTCTGATCCAACATCTAAATTCTCAACATCACACGAATCGCATATAAGGTGTTTGAAGAAATACCTGACTGAACTTAAGAGCGTGCTGTTCACCGGCAAGCTGGAGATTTCCGCTGACGAATACAAGCATACCACCGGCAGGTCCAGATGGCTGGCAATCGACAGTTGTGATGCTATGCTTACACTGCTGGAACGGGAGGGAAGTGAGCTTAGCGACAATGTTCTGAGAGCCTTGAATCTTCTGACCTTCAAAAGTCAACATTGATGAATCCTGATACAAGCTCGCCAATCCAGCACGGTTTGTATCGAACGTTGAGTAGTAATGCTCGACGAATGCTTTCGATAAGGCGTCTGGATCCATTGTTCTCTCTGCTTCTCCGCCTTCGTTCCGACTGTGACTGAGCACTTGGTTATTTCTGGCCTCCTCAAGCTAGCTGAATAATCACGCGACAGTGAGCCGGGTTTGGTTTCTAGGCCCTTTTTACTGTGTGCCAGATGGGCTTTTCCAAACGATTTTTTATTAATGATACATGCTTCTTCGTATCAAAATAAGTGACACACTTTTATTTTTGGGATGTATCAATATAAGTGATACACTTTGAAAAATTTCCTTATTTGGTAAAAACAGTGGGACCCATACACACTAACTATCCACTTTAATAAAGTAAAATTACCCTTATACCCTTACTTTTACTTTTTATACAATAAAAGTGGGATCCATTTTCCACTAACTATGTACTTTAATCTATTTTAACCACTAATTTAATCTTTTACCTCAAAAAATATGTAAGCACATTTGTGTCACTTATTTTGATACGGAGGAAGTATAATTGTAGACTTGTTAGCTTCTATTTATTTAAACATATATTTTAAAATCTTATAGTCACACTTATATTTTTTACTAGATATAACCCGTAATAAATCACGAGTAGCTTATAAAAATTTCATAATATTCTTATAATTTTCACAATGTTTTAAGGACCCCACAATATGATGATACTCTTATTCGGATTATCAAATATTCAAATGTTACTGCAAAACTAATTACCTCATGAAAAACAAATAATCATAATCGTTGCTACTTTGAAACAGACCTAATGCAATGATTCAAAAAACTGATTCAACACTTATAGAATAGTGTCACTAAACTTTCTTTAATAAATCGAGGCCGGAACTTTAAAAAATTGCAAATTCATCACCAAAAAATTAATTTTTCTGGGCCTTTTAATTTTTTATGAGAGTTTGTACAGTTGTAAAGATTAGTAACATGATGTAGTTACGGTTTCTAAATAACTTGGTACTCCCTTTGATGTTGTGTTGTGAATTTGTTTACGAGAAACATATTATAAAGAAAAGATTAACTTTTCCACAATTCTAATAATGCTTTCCATAATCAGCAACACGAACTTGTGGAAATATATTTCCATTTTCGACCCTAATTTGGGCTATAAAAGCATGTATGTAGGCTAAAAAGGACCATAGTATAGGTTACCCGTTGATTCTACGAATACTGGATAATCTGTTGGTAATTAGGGTTTGAAGATTGCCGGATAAACCTTTGAATCGTGTGATCACTTTCGCAATAAAGTATTACGACCCTACCGATTGCCTCCGGGTTTCACGAAATCCTTATTGGGATAAGATAAATGCACAACTCTAATTCAAGGCAACATGAATTTAGAGTCAAAACAAAGAGTATATATGTTGTTTTTCATCTAGACAAATGACACCAAAACTCTATATACAGTGAAAGATTGCATCTATTCAAGAGTACATATGTTGTTTTTCATCTATTCAAGCTAATTCAGTCGAGGGACGGTTGCTTTTTTCAAGCTCATCGCATCGAGGGACAGCTGCTTTTATCAAGCTAATTCAATCGAGGGACTGTTGCTTTTATCAAGCTCATCGCGTCGAGGGACAATTGCTTTTTTCAAGCTCATCGCATCGAGGGACAGTTGCTTTTATCAAGCTAATTCAATCGAGGGACATTTGCTTTTATAAAGCTAATCGCATCGAGGGACAGTTGTTATTATCAAGCTAATTCAATCGAGGGACACTTGCTTTTATCAAGCTCATCGCATCGAGGCACAATTGCTTTTATCAAGCAAATTCAGTCGAGGGACAGTTGCTTTTTTCAAGCTCATCGCATCGAGAGACAATTGCTTTTATCAAGCTAATTCAATCGATGGACAGTTGCTTTTTTCAAGCTCATCGCATTGAGGGACAGCTGCTTTTATAGAGCTCATCGCATCGAGGGACAATTGTTTTTATTAAGCTAATTCAATGGAGGGACAGTTGCCTTTATCAAACTCATCGCGTCGAGGGACAGTTTCTTTTATCAAGCTAATTCAATCAAGGGACAGTTGCATTTTTCAAGCTCATCGCATCGAGTGACAGTTGTTTTTATCAAGCTAATTCAATCGAGTGACAGTTGCTTTTATCAAGCTCATCGCGTCGAGGGACAGTTGCTTTTATCAAGCTAATTCAATAGAGGGACAGTTGCTTTTTTCAAGCTCATCGCGTCGAGGGCCAATTGCTTTTATCAAGCTAATTCAATCGATGTACAGTTGCTTTTTTAAAGCTCATCGCGTCGAGGGACAATTACTTTTATCAAGCTAATTTAATCGAGGGACAATTGTTTTTATCAAGCTCATCACATCGAGGGACAATTGCTTTTATCAAACTACTTCAATCGAGGGATAGTTGCTTTTATAAAGCTCATCGCATCGAGAGACAATTGTTTCTATCAATGTAATTCAATAGATGGACATTTGCTTTTTTCAAGGTCATCGCATCGAGGGACAATTGCTTTTATCAAGCTAATTCAAATCGAGGGACAATTGCTTTTTTCAAGCTCATTGCATCGAGAGACAATTGCTTTTATAAAGCTAATTCAATCGAGGGACAGTTGCTTTTATCAAGCTAATTCAATCGAGGGACACTTGCTTTTTTCAAGCTCATCGCATCGAGGGACAGTGGCTTTTATCAAGCTAATTCAGTCGAGGTACAATTGCTTTTTTCAAGCTCATCGCATCGAGGGATATTTGCTTTTATCAAAAGCTAATTCAATCGAGGGATAGTTGCTTTTAGCAAGCTAATCGCGTCGAGGGACAGTTGCTCTTAAGAAGCTAATTCAATCGAGGGACAGTTGTTTTTATCAAGGTAATTCAATCGAGTGACAGTTGCTTTTATCAAGCTCATCGTGTCGGGGGACAGTTGCTTTTATCAAGCTAATTCAATCGATGGACAGTTGCTTTTTTCAATCTCATTGCATCGAGGGACAATCGCTTTTATAAAGTTAATTCAATCGAGGGACGGTTGCTTTTAACAAGCTCATCGCGTCGAGGGACAGTTGCTTTTATCAAGCAAACTCAATCGAGGGACCAATGTTTTTATCAAGCTCATCACATCGAGGGACAATTGCTTTTATCAAGCTACTTCAATCGAGGGGCAGTTGCTTTTATAAAGCTCATCGAATCGAGAGACAATTGTTTTTATCAATCTAATTCAATAGATGGACAGTTGGTTTTTTCAAGCTAATCACATCAATGGACAGTTGCTTTTATCAAGCTAATTCAATCGAGGGACAGTTGCTTATATCAAGCTCATCGCGTCGAGGCACAGTTGCTTTTAGTAAGCTAATTCAACCGATGGACAGTTGCTTTTATCAAGCTCATCGCATCGAGGGACAGTTGCTTTATTAAAGCCCGTCGCATCGAGGGCCAGTTGCTTTTATCAAGCTAATTCAATCGAGGGACAGTTGCTTTTATCAAGCTCGTCGCATCGAGGGACATCTGCTTTTATAAAGCTCATCACATCGAGGGACAATTTCTTTTTTCAAGCTCATCGCAACGAGTAACATGTGCTTTTATCAAGCTCATCGCGTCGAGGGACATTGCTTTTATTAAGCCAATTCAATCGAGGAATAGTTGCTTTAACAAAGCTAATTCAATCGAGGGACAGTTGCTTTTTTCAAGCTCATCGCATAGAAGGACTGTTGCTTTTATCAAGCTAATTCAATCGAGGGACAATTGGTTTTTTCAAGCTCTTCGCATCGAGGGACAGTTTCTTTAATAATGCTAATTCAATCGAGGGAAAATTGCTTTTTTCAAGCTCATCGCATCGAGGGACAGTTGCTTTTATAAAGCTAATTCAATCGATGGACAGTTGCTTTTTCCAAGCTCATCGCGTCGAGGGCCAGTTGCTTTTATCAAGGTAATTCAATCGAGGGACAGTTGCTTTTATCAAGCTCGTCGCATCGAGAGACAACTGCTTTTATAAAGCTCATCACATCGAGAGACAATTGCTTTTTTCAAGCTAATCGCATCGAGGGACAGTTGCTTTAATCAAGCTAATTCAATCGAGGGACAATTGCTTTTATCAAGCTCATCGCATCGAGGTACAGTTGCTTTTATCAAGCTAATTTAACCGAGCGACGGTTGCATTTTTTAAGCTCATCGCGTCGAGGGACAGTCGCTTTTAACAAGCTAATTTAATCGAGGGACAGTTGCTTTTAGCAAGCTCATCGTGTCGAGGGACAGTTGCTTTTATCAAGCTAATTCAATCAAGGGATAATTGTTTTTATCAAGGTAATTCAATGAGTGACAATTGCTTTTATCAAGCTCACCGTGTCGGGGGACAGTTGCTTTTATCAAGCTAATTCAATCGATGGACAGTTGCTTTTTTGAAGGTCATCGCATCGACGGACAGTTGCTTTTATGAAGCTAATTCAGTCGAGGGACAGTTGCTTTTATCAAGCTCATCGCATCGAGGGACAGTTGCTTTTATCAAGCTAATTCAATCGAGGGACAATTGCTTTTATAAAGCTCATCGCTTCGAATGACAGTTGTTTTTATCAAGCTAATTCAATCGAGGGACACTTGCTTTTATCAAGCTCATCGGATCAGGGGACAGTTGCTTTTTTCAAGCTCATCGCATCGTGGGACAACTGCTTTTATCAAGCTAATTCAAAAGAGGGACAGTTGCTTTTTTCAAGCTCTTCGCATCGAGGGACAGTTGCTTTTATCAAGCTAATTCAATCGAGGGACAGTTGCTTTTAACAAGCTCAGCGTGTCGAGGGACAATTGCATTTATCAAGCTAATTTAATCGAGGGACACTTGTTTTTTTCAAGTTCATCGCATCGATGGACAGTTGCTTTTATCAAGCTCATCGCATCGAGGAACAGTTGCTTTTATCAAGCTAATCGCATCGAGGGACAGTTGCTTTGATCAAGCTAATTTAACCGAGCGACGGTTGCTTTTTTTAAGCTCATCGCGTCGAGGGACAATTGCTTTTATCAAGCTAATTCAATCGAGGGACAATTGTTTTTATCAAGGTAATTCAATCGAGTGACAGTTGCTTTTATCAAGCTCACCGTGTCGGGGGACAGTTGCTTTTTTGAAGGTCATCGCATCGACGGACAGTTGCTTTTATCAAGCTTATTCAGTCGAGGGACAGTTGCTTTTATCAAGCTCATCGCATCGAGGGACAGTTGCTTTTATTAAGCTAATTCAATCGAGGGACAATTGCTTTTATAAAGCTCATCGCATCGAATGACAGTTGTTTTTATCAAGCTAATTCAATCGAGGGACACTTGCTTTTATCAAGCTCATCGGATCAGGAGACAGTTGCTTTTTTCAAGCTCATCGCATCGTGGGACAACCGCTTTTATCAAGCTAATTCAATAGAGGGACAATTGCTTTTTTCAAGCTCATCGCATCGAGGGACAGTTGCTTTTATCAAGCTAATTCAATCGAGGGACGGTTGCTTTTAACAACCTCAGCGTGTCGAGGGACAATTGCATTTATCAAGCTAATTCAATCAAGGGACACTTGTTTTTTTCAAGTTCATCGCATCGATGGACAATTGCTTTTATCAAGCTCATCGCATCGAGGAACAGTTGCTTTTATCAAGTTAATCGCATCGAGGGACAGTTGCTTTTATCAAGCTAATCGAGGGACAGTTGGTTTTATTAAGCTAATTCAATCGAAGACAGTTGCTTTTATCAAGCCCATCACATCGAGAGACAGTTGCTTTTATCAAGCTAATTCAATCGAGGGACAGTTGATTTTATGAAGCTCACTGCGTCAAGGGACAGTTGCTATTATCAAGCTAATTCAATCGAGGGGCAGTTGCTTTTTTAAAGCTCATCGCATCGAGGAACACTTGCTTTTATCAAGATATTTCAATCGAGGGACAGTTGTTTGTATCAAGTTAATTCAATCGAAGAACAGTTGTTTTTATCAAGCTCATCACATTGAGGGATAGTTGCTTTAATCAAGCTAATTCAATCGCGGGACGGTTGCTTTTATCAAGCTAATTCAATCGACGAACAATTGCTTTTATTAAACTCATCACGTCGAGGGACAGTTGCTTTTATCAAGCTAATTCAATCGAGGGACAGTTGCTTTTATCAAACTAATTCAATCGAGGGACATTTGCTTTTTTCAAGCTCATTACATCGAGGGACAGTTGCTTTTATCAAGCTAATTCAATCGAGGGACAGTTGCTTTTATCAAGCTCATCGCGTCAAGGGACGGTTGCTTTTATCAAGCTAATTCAATCGAGGGACAATTGCTTTTATCAAGCCAATTCAATCGAGGGACACTTGCTTTTATCAAGTTTATCGCATCGAGGGCTGGTTGCTTTTATCAATCTAATTCAATCGAGGGACAGTTGCTTTTTTCAATCTAATTCAATCGAGGGACAGTTGCTTTTATCAAACTCATCGCATCGAGGGACAATTGTTTTTATCAAGCTAATTCAATCGAGGGACAGTTGCTTTTATCAAACTAATTCAATCGAGGGACAGTTGCTTTTTTCAAGCTCATTACATCGAGGGACAGTTGCTTTTATCAAGCTAATTAAATCGAGGGACAGTTGCTTTTTTCAAGCTCATCGCATCAAGGGCCAGTTTCTTTATCAACCTAATCGAGGGAAAGTTGATTTTATTAAGCTTATCGCATCGAGGGACAGTTGCTTTTATCAAGATAAAAGCATCGAGGAACAGTTGCTTTTATCAAGCTAATTAAATCGAGGGACAGTTGATTTTATTAAGCTTATCGCATCGAGGGACAGTTGCTTTTATCAAGATAAAAGCATCGAGGAACAGTTGCTTTTATCAAGCTCATCGCATCGAGAGACAATTGTTTTTTATCAAACTAATTCAATCGAGGGACAGTTGCTTTTATCAAACTAATTCAATCGAGGGACAGTTGCTTTTTTCAAGCTCATTACATCGAGGGACAATTGCTTTTATCAAGCTAATTCAATCGAGGGACAGTTGCTTTTTTCAAACTAATTCAATCGACGGACATTTGCTTTTATCAAGCTAATCGAGGGACAGTTGCTTTTATCAAGCTCATCGCATCAAGGGACAGTTGCTTTTATCAAGATAATCGCATCGAGGAACACTTGCTTTTTTCAAGCTAATCTCATCGAGGGACAGTTGCTTTTTTTCAATCTAATTCAAGCGAGTGACAGTTGCTTTTATCAAGCTAATTCAATCAAGGGACGGTTGCTTTTATCAAGCTCATCGCGTCAAGGGACGGTTGCTTTTATCAAGCTAATTCAATCGAGGGACAGTTGGTTTTATCAAACTAATTCAATCGAGGGATAGTTGCTTTTTTTCAAGCTCATTGCATCGAGGGACAGTTGCTTTTAATAAGATAATTCAATCGAGGGACAATTGCTTTTATCAAGCTCATCGCGTCAAAGGACGGTTGCTTTTATCAAGCTCATCGCATCGAGGGATAGTCGCTTTTATCAAGCTCATCGCATCGAGGGACGGTTGCTTTTATCAAGATAATCGAGGGACAATTGCTTTTTTCAAGCTAATCGCATAGAGGGACAGTTTCTTTTTTTCAATCTAATTCAATCGAGGGAAAGTTGCTTTTATCAAGCTAATTCAATCGAGAGACGGTTGCTTTTATCAAGCTCATCGCGTCAATGGACGGTTGCTTTTATCAAGCTCATCACGTTAAGGGACGGTCGCTTTTATCAAGCTAATTCAATTGAGGGACAGTTGCTTTTATCAAACTAATTCAATCGAGGGACATTTGCTTTTTTAAAGCTCATTGCATCGAGGGACATCTGTTTTTATCAAGCTAATTTAATCGAGGGACAGTTGCTTTTATCAAGCTCATCGCGTCAAGGGACGGTTGCTTTTATCAAGGTAATTCAATCGAGGGACAGTCGCTTTTATCAAGCTCATCGCATCGAGGGACAGTTGCTTTTATCAAGATAATCGAGGGAAAGTTGCTTTTATCAAGCTCATCGCGTCAATGGATGTTTGCTTTTATCAAGCTAATTCAATCGAGGAATAGTTGCTTTTATCAAACTAATTCAATCGAGGGACAGTTGGTTTTTTCAAGCACATTTCATCGAGGGACAATTGTTTTTATCAAGCTAATTCAATCGAGGGACAGTTGCTTTTATCAAGCTCATCGCGTCAAGGGACGGTTGCTTTTATCAAGCTAATTCAATCGAGGGACAATTGCTTTTTTCAAGCTCATCGCATCGAGGGGCAATTGCTTTTTTTCAATCTAATTCAATCGAGGGACAGTTGCTTTTATCTAGCTCATCGCATCGAGGGAAAATTATTTTTATCATACTAATTCAATCGAGGGACGGTTATTTTTATCAAACTAATTCGATCGAGGGACAGTTGCTTTTATCAAACTAATTCAATCGAGGGACGGTTGCTTTTATCAAACTAATTCAATCGAGGGACCGTTGCTTTTATCAATCTAATTCAAACGAGGGACAGTTGCTTTTATCAAACTAATTCAATCGAGGGACGGTTGGTTTTATCAAACTAATTCAATCGAGGGACGGTTGCTTTTATCAATCTAATTCAATCGAGGGACGGTTGCTTTTATCAATCTAATTCAATCGAGGGACAGTTGTTTTTTTTCAATCTAATTCAATCAAGGGACAGTTGCTTTTATCAAACTAATTCAATCGAGGGACAGTTGCTTTTATCAAACTAATTCAATCGAGGGACAGTTGCTTTTTATCAAACTAATTCAATCGAGGGACGATTGCTTTTATCAAACTAATTCAATCGAGGGACGGTTGCTTTTATCAAGCTAATTCAATCGAGGGACATTTGTTTTTTATCAAGCTCATCGCATCGAGGGACAATTGCTTTTATCAAGCCATTAACAAAATATTTCTTCCGATTAAAAATATTCAATTAAAAATGAAAATACAGTAAAATTATAATAAAAAAGTAAATAAGAAGTTTACTTACTTGTAGTCGTAGCTATGCAATTCTTGCATAACTTCAGGTGCTATCCTAAGAAACCATTTGCTAGAAAATATCAAAGTAGTTGTAAGAAACCATACGTCTTGGATCATCATATATTAAATTATGTCCAATATGGCAAAACTACTTTGCATCATAACAATCTTCACATGACCCCAATCATCAAGTGTATATCAGAAACAATTGATTGTGTTTGTATATCAGAAGCACATAAAGTAGATAATCCAGTAAAGAGGAAATTCTGAAACAATAAAAATTATATTATGGTCAAGAACATGAAGGAATGATACAAAGGATGGTGACTAGTAATGAATTATTAAGATCCTACCAATGGAAAAATAAATGGTTACCAATCTCGACCTTTAAGCTCGTTGGAATGGAAATACTTTTAAAAAAAATTAAAATAAAAAGAAGAAAGAAACACTCACCATTTAGTTCCATTTCCTTGGTAGTCCTCCTTAAAACCCCATTAACAATGGTCGCCAATCTGGAGGTCTCAAATATCACCTGCACCACCCCAACATGATAACTTTAATTTAATCAAAATTCATTAAATAAAAATAAATGAACAAAAGAAATTTCAAAACTCAAAATCTACATAAATTCCCAAAAATCCTACGAATTAATTATTTAATACTCAAAACCTACCACACGAGTGAACTTCATGGATTTGTAGTCATCCCAATTCCCAATCAAGTAGGTCCTCTGAAATTTTTAGCTCTCTGATTCCCAAATGTTCTTTCTACAAATATATATATTTAATTAAATTAAAATCTAAAAAATCCCAATTTCAAGAACATGATTATAAACTTTAAAATAAAAACTTACTCTAAGTTCTTCAAGAACTCTTGGATGATCATGTAGATACTTGACAGCCATCATTGAAGAAGTGGAAACTGTCTCATACCCAGAATACAAAAGTTGTAATTATTTGATCAATTATTTCTTCATTGCTCAATTTATATCTGTTTTCAACACCACTCATCAATAAATTAAGCATATCTTCATGGCTTTCTTCAGAATTCCTTCTTTTATTAATCAATTCCCCCAACATTCTGACAACATTCTTCCTTGCCTGCAATCACATTTCAAGAATTCAATTCAATTTATTTCTATATATAAAAAAAAGAAATTAAATTTAATCATATTTTTCAAACCTGTAACCCTTGATGATAATTAGTGTTTGGAAGATTAATCGGAAGTGGAAGAGTTCCCAGAACTAACATAAAGAACTCAGGCATGAACTCTTTAGTAAAAGAGCAAGATTCAAGTCCACAGATTTGTTTGAGTAATGATAAAAGAGCCATATGTAATAAAAATTAAAAATTAATTGAGTAACAGGGGAGAGAGCATGAGGATTGAAAAGTTGTACAGTACAATCAATGGAAAACAAGTTAAATTTCTTCCCCATCTTAATGAACCAGTCCCCAATTAGCCTAAAATATGTTAAAACATAATTTTAAGTACTCTTCATTTTTCATTTCATAATAAATTAAAGATAAGCATTAGCATATGAGGTCAAACAAATTTTCCTATTCTTATATATAATTATAATTAGTTTACTCAGATGCACAAATCACACATGGTAACAAAAAATGTAAGATGGTTTATTACCCGTGATTCTATAGATCAATTTAATAAAATTCAAGAAATTTTGCAATTCCCAAAAGCTAGTGGATGAAGAAACTTTAAAAGAAATTATAAATGAATCTTGAAACTCTAAGAAATGTGGTGGATCTGAAAGATTATGTAAAACCTAAATGCAAATTGATGATCTACTTCAAGAAATATAACAAACATACACAACAAGTCGATATATAGCAAAATTTTACAGATATGGAAAATAAACAATGTAATAACTGAAGAATTCTGACAAAGACACGAGAAATGAACTAAAAACTGATAGTATATCGAAAAATTCTTACATGAGTATGCAAATTATAGTTGAGTGTGAGTCACATAGGAGACCAAAATTGAATTGTGGATGTAAGTTATGTCTGCATACTTTGGTGACTCTTTTCCTTTATTTGTTATAAATGTAAATAATCATCAGAGCACCTAAAAGTGAGAAAAACAAATCAAGAAAAAAAGATTATCATTCAAAGATTCAATAATCTGTAAGACAAAATCGATTGCACAATCCCGTTTTCAGAAAGCAACCAGATAATTTGCAGAAACTTATGTCCTAAATCGAGTTATTCATGATGGTTTCAAACAAATGAATAAGTACCAAATCGTCAAACGACTAACATAGAAAAGAAACTAACTTCCCCAAGAAATCAATAATTTGTAATGAAAACGACTAAAGATGTGAGGCCTTGTTATAGAACATAAAACCAGAAGAAACAACATTGAAAATAATTGCAACGAATCATCAAGAAGTAAAATTCAAACTGACATATGAATTACAACAACCCTAGAATTCGCAAAACCCTAAAATTGAGGGAATGCAAAACTTACAGTACGAATTCGAATCAGTCGTAGGAATCAATCTGAGATGATGGAAAATAATCGGCTTCTTCATTCTGAGATGTATAGCAAAACTTACGGCCGCTTCTGTTCAATTGCTTCTTTTTCCTTTCTTTGGCAACGGGTATATAATGTAATAAATTGCCAGATAATTTATTGAACGGAAATACCGGAGGAAACCGTTGTGAGGAAAGTCTCTATTGAAATCGAAACGACGCATTATTCCGGTCGGAGATGTATTATGAATCGGTGGATCATCTGAAACGGTAGAAGAAATGGCGGTGGGGAACGAAGAGGTTTTGAGAGGCAAACGGTTGAAGACGACGTTTTGATTTGAAATTTTAGGAAGGGGGTTGAAGACGACGTTGATTTGAAGACAGACGTTTTGATATAAGAAATATACCTTGACTTTTAGAATAAAAGCCTAATTTGACTTTAAGAGTTTCTATTTTAATTAGAGATAAGACTATAATAGTACTGAATATAATATTAATGCATTTTAAAATTCCAAAAGAGAAAAATTAATGAAAAATTTAATAGATTTTTAATGCTTACTATAGATGATCAAAGCGTCTTTTTAAAAAATAGGCTCGATCGGAGCATCTTTTTCCCAAATAGGCTCGATTTATTCCGGTTTTCAAAAATAGGCTTTTCGATGTCCCCGAGGCCGGCTTCCAATTAAAGCATGCCTCCCCGAGGCCGGCTTCTGCTTAAAACAGGACTCCCGGAGGCCGGCTTCCCATTTTTGATTTGACCACCTATTTGGACAACTCCCCGAGGCCGGCTTTAGCTTCATGGCCTCCTCGAGGCCGGCTTTAAGCCATACAAACTCCCTATATATTTCGCTTCCGAGTTAAACAACAACATACACACAAAAAAAATCTCCCCTTACATTTCACAAAAAAAAAAAAAATTAACATATTTCACAACTCAAAAAAAACATATTTCTAATACCATGTGGCGAAGTCAAAAAGTCTTAATCATGGAACTTCGACTACAGGTTGAGATGTTAGAAGAGAGTATTGACCAAATGAGTCAACGAACTCGAGCCCGTGAACTTCAAATTATCATTGACGAGATGCAACATACAATATGTGAAATGGATAACCTGCTTATGAAGGGGCATTGGAGGAGGCAGTTGTGGAGCAGCAAACTCAAAACTCCTCAATACGTAATCAACAACCAGAAACAATCGACTTGGTTGAGGAGTATGGTTGGGCCAGGAGTGTGGAGGAATTTTACTTGAACGGGGATAAGCGCGGGAATGAAACCTTTTGCTATATTGTATTCTTAGGTCGTACCTAGGTACCTAGGGAGTTTTGGAGTACCCTGTTAGATGAGAATTCCAGCTCTGTTTTGTTCCGTGCGGTACGTAATTTAATTATGTTATTATCCATATTTTTAATCGAATCTCAAATGTAAATAATTGTATATTCATTACAGCATATAGATTGTTGGGTTAGAAGATGGATGCATTATCGGTTGTATCTTGGCTATAATACTAGAGAATATAAGCGATGGACAATAATGCCTACCAAGTTTGAGTCTCTACTTTTACCACCTCACGGATCAGATGCTGTAAAATATGCAGACGGCAGTTTGACACCTTACCCCGCTTGGGGGGACGTGGATGTCTTATACATCCCGTTACGTTTAAATGATAACGTTTGGTTGCTTGTGCAGATGGATCTTGTTAGCACGATACATGTTTAATTTGCAGTTGTCGTCGTTCCATAAACCATGACGTGCTTAAGGCAACCCTAAAACGTTGGCGAGATGTTTTGCCCAGTTTTAAAAGGAGTTTCTCCTATGAAGAAAGAAACCCCCAAGTTAAGGCGAATCTTGATTTCGCCAAAGGCATACCTCAAGGAAGGGAAGAAGACTCTGCTGTGTTTGTTTGTAAGTTTATGCATTATCTGGTAACACGGAAATCAATCAAGCAAGATGGAGTCGTCGATAATAATCAGATCGCTACGGGTTATCGACAACTTATGGCTCGTGATTTGTATAGCTATCGTATTTTAGAATCACAACCCGAAATTTATCCTTTTAGATCCAAGGTTTTGTTTGATGATTTGGAATAAAATTTCAATTGTATTTGGTATTAATTTATAAAATCGTGATGTTAGTGTTTATTTGTCATTTAAAAATAAAATATTAAAAAATTGAAAAAAATTAAATGTCTAACTTTGGAGCTTGATACAGTACACTTTTAATTTATTCAGATATAACTTTCTAAATGATAGTTGCAGTATTGATGATATTGTAAACATTTGAAAAAGAATTATAGCAAAAAGATAAGTAATGAAAGAGTTATGACAATCTGAAAATGCAAAAAAATAGTTTTTTGTCATCCAAAAACATACATATAAAGTTAATTTCATCCATGAAAATGCAAAATTAGTGTTTATTTGTCATTTAAAAATAAAGTATTAAAAAAAATGAAAAAAATTAAATGTCTAACTTTGGAGCTTGATACAGTACACTTTTAAGTTATTCAGATATAACTTTCTAAATGATAGTTGGAGTATTGATGATAGTGTAAACATATGAAAAAGAATTATAACAAAAAGATAAGTAATGAAAGAGTTATGACAATCTGAAAATGCAAAGAAATAGTTTTTGTAATCCAAAAACATACATATAAAGTTAATTTCATCCATGAAAATGCAAAATTAGTGTTTATTTGTCATTTAAAAATAAAGTATTAAAAAAATTGAAAAAAATTAAATGTCTAACTTTGGAGCTTGATACAGTACACTTTTAAGTTATTCAAAAACATATATATAAAGTTAATTTCATAATACAACTTTGGCCAAAAATATAAGCTAATGATTGTGGCCACTTCTTCCACCTGTCCCACAATTCGGTGGTCTTCTGTTTGTTGTCGGCCTTTGTTGATTATCTTGTTGAGCTGGGTCTATATTCATGTCTAACTGATGGATCAGACTCACGTTTCTATTAGGTGGATGATCAGAAGATTGGCCCGCGAAATAATTATGAGGGGAATGTGTGAAACCGAATTCGTTTGTCATTTGCTGGGGAGCATACGCGGAGGGGGTACTAAACAAATCCAAGATAAAATCATTTGCTGGGGACCCCCCCTGTTGAAAGTTCCAACTTGGATTGTTGCCCATTTGGTATGATGTACCGGCACCAGCAGCATATTCGGTTTGTGTTTGTTGGGCACTAGATTCCCCCCGGTTTGATGGGCCCTCATCATCTGTCTGCGTTTGTTGGGCCCTACGAGCCCCCCGCATCCATCTCGGTACCGGCATTAGTTCCTCTTGTGTCAGCTGTGGCGCTTGATGCTGAATAGGTGCCACACGAGGAGCCCAATAACTTGGACGTTCTTCTTCATGTGCCTGGTACAAGTAATCATGGGACAGTTGATACATGTCACCTATAACAGGCTGAAACTCCTGTTGTCCCAGGTACGTTTGCATCATCGATTGAAGATGTGCTAACCCATCAGCCTACATATATGTTATATCAAATATTAATACATTATGACTAAGTGTACATATAAACATTATTATGAAATATTACCGCAACATTTAAAGCTCCTCCCAGATTATGGCCACGTGATAAGTTGTCTCCAACAGGCCTTGGATTTCTAATAAAGCCTATGGTACGCTGAAATTACCAAGGCATATAATCATTTGAAGCTGTTGGCATGTCCATCCATTGGTGTGGAGTAATGGAATTATCAAGACGGTTGTTCCAATGTGTCACATAAACGGCACGCTTCACACGCCAATCTAGACCTGTGTTTCCTCTACGGCTCTCTTTACGTAAACGCCTATGATCTGCTATAGTAAAGAGGGGCGCCATTGGAATACCTTGATAAACGTTGAATTGTCTTAATACCCTGTTGGGTAAGTACTGCTCCACTACTTCCCAATGAATAACATATGTTACACATAACCAGGTAGTCGGGTTGTATGTACACACTGGTGATAGAACTTGGGCAAATTGTTCATAGGGAGTCCACAAGAACTGCAAAATTTTGTTATAGCTCAATATTTTGTATAACATTTGTAGATTAGATTTAACTAGTAAAATACCTCTCTGCTTGTCAAATGTTGTAACGATGACCGATACCCTGTCACACAGTTCTTGGGTAGGTGCACGAACGATAGCGGTTGATTCCACCTGAATGTTAATATATTGAAAATTAGTTATGCTATTATCATTTTAATATAATGATACCGGATTACGTACCTAGCACCAAATGTTTTTCCGTTTAATGCTATATTTCTATCGGTAAGAATCGGTGAAAAATTGGGCAACCTAGTCCATGCCCACAGTTGAAGCAAACTCATAGGCCCGCAAATGTGCCATAGTTTATGATCAGTTCCTTTGCAGAGGTTTCGGTAGAGACTGGACAGAACAGCACTACCCCAACTATATCGACCGCATTCCTCTAGATCTTCAAGTAAGTGTAACAAATACAAATGGCAGTAATTTTCAGTGTTATGCATAAATATAGTACCGTTCAGTAGAAGCAGTACGTATAACCTTGCTCTTTGTAGCCACTCGAATTCATTCCGTGGGGTAAAGTCCGCCATAAATTTAGTAAGACATTTTACTTTCACCTGACTGCCTCTGAAATCACCACTTGCCGGCCTGAAACCAAGCAACCGCTGAAAGTTGTCAATTACGTGCTCATAATCGGTCTGCGGTTCAACACCTGTAACAGCGTTGCTGTGACAACCCTCGAAATCGGGTACTTGACCCGACATTTAATGTGCTCAAATTTCATCTTAGAACGATCATCACATTTATGTTAGCCTTTAAGTCTAGCAAAAACATACATTTGTGTCATTAGTACACATCATGATTTAGACATGTGTCAGTTGTCTACATTTTTGCGCAGTTAAACTATAATTTAGCGAGTTGGTAACTCGAATTGAATCCAAAATTATAAGTATTTTATAATGATACTTTTCTCAACTGAATAAATATGTATATAATTTTATACATAAATCATCGTACGTGACGAAAAACGAAAATTAAATACGTACAAGATGCGTACATAAAATATCAACTAATATGAAAATTAAATAAATCTAAAAATTTCAAGTCTATCTTCTCTTTTATCTAATCACACGTGCATTTACCCCAAAAACAAACAATCCGATTAATTTTCTAAAATTCTCATGATTCTATAAACAACCAAGTACCCACGATGGTTATCATCATCGTCATCATCTTATAAAATCTTAACCACCCTCTAAACTGCTTTAAACTCATGGCTATCTCACGGCTATTGAACCAAACAAATAAACAAAATCATCTCGAGCTCTCAATATATCTTCATCTCTCTCGTATTGCACCTGCACATTCCGGCGAACAACATCGATTCCGGGTTTCCTCCGACGAACCAGGAAGCTCCGAGGATCCCACCCTTCTAAACTCACACTCGGTCTCTCGATTTTCTATCTCTTTGAAGGTATAACATGCATCCTTCTCATCATTATTAACAATAGTAGTTTGAATCTTGATTTTTCCGTTAACTGAGTGTTCGTTTGTGTTTCTCCGATGCCGCCGCTGCTCCACTCATCGTGACTTGGATGAACAGATCTCTGGCGATCAGAAACGTGTTTCGGGTGAAGCTATATTCTCTCCAATACTCGGTTTCTTTTAGTCTCGCTCGATAGGTATACTCTATTGAACTGTTTTTGTTTTCATGTTGTCTCGGTCTCGTTATAATATTAGTCATATCAGTAAATTGTTGAAATTCCGTTTGCTGTGATTTTCGATTCCGACAAATACTGTAGTCGCCGGCATCCTGAGCTGCTGGTATTTCTTCATGTCCGTCACAAAAACGTAACTCACGTTTTTTACAGCCGTTCATTTAACCCAATTAGTAAACAAATAAGCACAATACATTTTCTTTAAATAAAAGTTCAGTCCAATTTGAATTAAGTGGCCCAACAGACTCAAAAACCAATTGTTATAAAGACTAAAATCATTGTTTTAAAATGGCGTAACATTTATTTAATAGTTATTTTATATTTGTTTAAATGATATTTATTCATTTAATAGCCATCTAATTGTTAAAAATCATTTAAATTTTCAATTATTAATGATTTAATCATTAAGCTTTTTATAATTATTTAAATTAACTTTATTTAAACAATTATCAGTTACATGTTTAATTCCTATCGAAGAGTACATCGTTTATTAAAACTGATTTATTATAATATAAACGTATTTAAAATATGCACCATTCTACAATGTCGCCAACTTATCGCTCGAGTCAAATTCTCATTTAGGGAATCATTATGCATCATTTAGCATGGACGAGTCATTTAGACCGTCACTCATACATTTATTTCTATGCGTTTAGGATGCTAGGATCATTTGGTTGGAAACCACGTTATTATCTATTTTTGGCTAGCATTGCATCAGGTGAGTCCACAGCCCCTCTTTGTACTACGTTTTATACTATTTTGGGGTGAAAAACATATCAACTGCTTTTATAAATGTTTACATTTTCTATCGTTATGTTTCAGTAAAGCCTACTGTGACTATTTATTTTACTTGTGATGAAACATATCCTAAACCATGACAATCAATCCTTATGCTCGGACTAAGTTTAGATGTAGTTACATACATAATCATTAGCTAGTTGCGACTAGGCCCTGGATATGCAGATGGTACCATTGGCTAAGACTCTTCCTCCCACAGTGTGATCAAATCAGGGAGTGCATATCTTTGATTCAGTAACATCATTATTAGAGTTGGAGTTTTGGTTATGGACTTAGGGTCGACATTTTAATGGATATCAGTCATGCTTTTTCTACAAACTTATGTGTTTCAATATTTCAACAATTCAGTTATTATCATAGTACAGCCCATGGTGGCAAATCATTTTCAAATATTATTTCATCACACAATTTATGCCATGGTTGGCACATGAACACTTTGGACTTCCAATCATTTTCATACAATATCATTTTACAAATTACGCCTGTTGGCATACGTAAAACTTTGGATTTCAAAACAAACTATAAACCTGTGGATTCACTCAACAATTTTGTTGATTATTTTCTATATGTTTTTCAGGTAGCTAAGTTGAAGCATAAGTCTTAGTAGCATTGGATTACGAGCATGCATGTGTCAAGATGCCACGATTTATTAAAAACATTTTCTTTTTACATTTCAAATATTTTGTTAACATTAAATTTTATGACCTACTTTATTTCAAATATTAATTAGATTTTGGAACATCTCTTGTTTACGATAATCATATGCTTGTGTTATTCATGATAGTCGCACGCCCGTTCTTCCGCAAACCAATTTCTTTATAAACCATTTTTGGCGGGGTGTGACAGATTGGTATCAGAGACATTGGTTATAGTGAACTAACTAGTTTAGTCTATAGCTATAAAAATATTTTTGGACAAAACTATTTTGAGTCAAACCGTTTTCGTGGCATCGAAAATTTCAATCATATATAGTTGCATTTCATAGAGTCTCATTGCATATAGATTTGCATTACATTTCATTCACTTGACCTATACCTTAGAATTAGGTCATTTGGCTTACACTTACATTAGATAGATTGTTTACACTTCACTAATCACTTACACATAAACACGCAATCGTGAATTTCTATCGAATGTCTCGAGCGGTGAGTATCTTGGCTACTCGACTATACCGAACATAGAACACAATGACACATCATCAGTCGACTCCGTACCAGAAACACTTCTACAATTGCACCACATATCTTTATCACACCTAATGTTTTCCTTTCACACTATATATCCTTTTCATACGCTATCCCTCACACAAACTCATTAATAAAGTTATGAAGTGACCATGATGAAGAAACATTGTATGATGGTATTATAAAAACGCCTGATCAACGTGTTTATAATCACATGATACAATGTGGATTTATGAAAGTCATGGATTATTGAAACAAAACCTAATGAAACAAAAGTATCCACACTTTCTTTCTCGACTCCTAACCCACTAGCATTTTTGAATTTCGGGACGAAATTTCTTTAACAAGGGGAGAATGTGACAACCCTCGAAATCGGGTACTTGACCCGACATTTAATGTGCTCAAATTTCATCTTAGAACGATCATCACATTTATGTTAGCCTTTAAGTCTAGCAAAAACATACATTTGTGTCATTAGTACACATCATGATTTAGACATGTGTCAGTTGTCTACATTTTTGCGCAGTTAAACTATAATTTAGCGAGTTGGTAACTCGAATTGAATCCAAAATTATAAGTATTTTATAATGATACTTTTCTCAACTGAATAAATATGTATATAATTTTATACATAAATCATCGTACGTGACGAAAAACGAAAATTAAATACGTACAAGATGCGTACATAAAATATCAACTAATATGAAAATTAAATAAATCTAAAAATTTCAAGTCTATCTTCTATTTTATCTAATCACACGTGCATTTACCCCAAAAACAAACAATCCGATTAATTTTCTAAAATTCTCGTGATTCTATAAACAACCAAGTACCCACGATGGTTATCATCATCGTCATCATCTTATAAAATCTTAACCACCCTCTAAACTGCTTTAAACTCATGGCTGTCTCACGGCTATTAAACCAAACAAATAAACAAAATCATCTCGAGCTCTCAATATATCTTCATCTCTCTCGTATTGCACCTGCACATTCCGGCGAACAACATCGATTCCGGGTTTCCTCCGACGAACCAGGAAGCTCCGAGGATCCCACCCTTCTAAACTCACACTCGGTCTCTCGATTTTCTATCTCTTTGAAGGTATAACATGCATCCTTCTTATCATTATTAACAGTAGTAGTTTGAATCTTGATTTTTCCGTTAACTGAGTGTTCGTTTGTGTTTCTCCGATGCCGCCGCTGCTCCACTCATCGTGACTTGGATGAACAGATCTCTGGCGATCAGAAACGTGTTTCGGGTGAAGCTATATTCTCTCCAATACTCGGTTTCTTTTAGTCTCGCTCGATAGGTATACTCTATTGAACTGTTTTTGTTTTCATGTTGTCTCGGTCTCGTTATAATATTAGTCATATCAGTAAATTGTTGAAATTCCGTTTGCTGTGATTTTCGATTCCGACAAATACTGTAGTCGCCGGCATCCTGAGCTGCTGGTATTTCTTCATGTCCGTCACAAAAACGTAACTCACGTTTTTTACAGCCGTTCATTTAACCCAATTAGTAAACAAATAAGCACAATACATTTTCTTTAAATAAAAGTTCAGTCCAATTTGAATTAAGTGGCCCAACAGACTCAAAAACCAATTGTTATAAAGACTAAAATCATTGTTTTAAAATGGCGTAACATTTATTTAATAGTTATTTTATATTTGTTTAAATGATATTTATTCATTTAATAGCCATCTAATTGTTAAAAATCATTTAAATTTTCAATTATTAATGATTTAATCATTAAGCTTTTTATAATTATTTAAATTAACTTTATTTAAACAATTATCAGTTACATGTTTAATTCCTATCGAAGAGTACATCGTTTATTAAAACTGATTTATTATAATATAAACGTATTTAAAATATGCACCATTCTACAATGTCGCCAACTTATCGCTCGAGTCAAATTCTCATTTAGGGAATCATTATGCATCATTTAGCATGGACGAGTCATTTAGACCGTCACTCATACATTTATTTCTATGCGTTTAGGATGCTAGGATCATTTGGTTGGAAACCACGTTATTATCTATTTTTGGCTAGCATTGCATCAGGTGAGTCCACAGCCCCTCTTTGTACTACGTTTTATACTATTTTGGGGTGAAAAACATATCAACTGCTTTTATAAATGTTTACATTTTCTATCGTTATGTTTCAGTAAAGCCTACTGTGACTATTTATTTTACTTGTGATGAAACATATCCTAAACCATGACAATCAATCCTTATGCTCGGACTAAGTTTAGATGTAGTTACATACATAATCATTAGCTAGTTGCGACTAGGCCCTGGATATGCAGATGGTACCATTGGCTAAGACTCTTCCTCCCACAGTGTGATCAAATCAGGGAGTGCATATCTTTGATTCAGTAACATCATTATTAGAGTTGGAGTTTTGGTTATGGACTTAGGGTCGACATTTTAATGGATATCAGTCATGCTTTTTCTACAAACTTATGTGTTTCAATATTTCAACAATTCAGTTATTATCATAGTACAGCCCATGGTGGCAAATCATTTTCAAATATTATTTCATCACACAATTTATGCCATGGTTGGCACATGAACACTTTGGACTTCCAATCATTTTCATACAATATCATTTTACAAATTACGCCTGTTGGCATACGTAAAACTTTGGATTTCAAAACAAACTATAAACCTGTGGATTCACTCAACAATTTT
The DNA here is from genome assembly GCA_963853835.1 of Calendula officinalis. Lineage (NCBI taxonomy): Eukaryota > Viridiplantae > Streptophyta > Magnoliopsida > Asterales > Asteraceae > Calendula > Calendula officinalis. Next base: position 17,899,450 of record OY970824.1, on the reverse strand, counting down.
GTTGATTATTTTCTATATGTTTTTCAGGTAGCTAAGTTGAAGCATAAGTCTTAGTAGCATTGGATTACGAGCATGCATGTGTCAAGATGCCACGATTTATTAAAAACATTTTCTTTTTACATTTCAAATATTTTGTTAACATTAAATTTTATGACCTACTTTATTTCAAATATTATTTAGATTTTGGAACATCTCTTGTTTACGATAATCATATGCTTGTGTTATTCATGATAGTCGCACGCCCGTTCTTCCGCAAACCAATTTCTTTATAAACCATTTTTGGCGGGGTGTGACAGTTGCCATCAGTCCGCAACCCCCATATGGCTTGAACATCTTGGAGGGTCACTGTGACCTCTCCAACTGGCAGGTGAAATGTGTTTGTTTCCGGCCGCCACCTCTCAACGAGTGCTGTGATTAGACCGCGATCAATTTCCCTTCAGATAGCGTGCTGAGAAAGCGTCGAAATGTAACACAGAACTAACCCCGCGTATGTTCGATCTTTTCACCAGGCGCGACAGATATGGACGGCAGCACGATATTCTGAACTTTGACTACACGGAGGGCGTGTACAGGGTGAGGACAAGGGTTCAACCGGGACAAAGTGGTGGGAACGATCAAACGGTGACTTACAACGGTGGAAACGGTTCTTGTACATGAGGGAAGTGGCAAATGATGCGATTTCCGTGTTCACATGCTATTGCCGTTTGTCGTCATAGAGGTGATGACCCGAACCTTCTCACGAATCGGGTGTACACAACACACTATTGGCAACGTCAATATAGAAAAGCCTTTACCCCGCTAGCCCATGTCTTTTACTGGAACGACCCGAATTGGGGATTGAGAGCCGCAAGTGGAAGAATTTCCACAAGAAGAAGGAGGAGACAGGTGAATAGGTTCCCTATGGAGATGGACCAGGCAGATCCAACGCAATCTGGCAGAAACCAATGTGGAATTTGCGACAAGACAGGGCATAACAGAACCAGATGCCCAAATCTTAGTGGAGAAAGAAGAGTGTAGAAGCATTGTGTGCTTTTTAGTTATTTATTTCGTACTTAAGTTAATGTATTATTAAATATGTAATAGTTTTTTAATGCATTTTTTTATATAATAAGACCAGTTTTATTTCACATGATATATCAAACTATATTACATATCATTCATTCTCATGTTTAACAGTAAAAATCACATTTCTACCATTAGTCTGATAGTCTTCAATTATGATAAAAGTACAAAGTTCATCGGGTAGAATTCCGTTTTCATGCATGAAATGCTTGAAATCACCACTCATTTTAACTTCCCCAAATCGAGTAGCATGGAGGTCCATGACTTCAACAGAATCACCTCTTCGTATCACGCAATGTCTTTTCTGAAGGAGGTGGTTATGCTGCCTCACAAACCGAGGCGGTAAAAGCTGAAAATACCAAAAAATTATGATTTTAGTTAATTGAACAAATATTATCTTGTAATTTTAAACGTACCATCTTTTGATTTCTCGTGTCAAACATTTTAAACCTCCCTTTTAACTGCCAGAGATGAACAACCGGTGGTCCTATTTCACGCAACATTTCAATATGTCGCTCATATTGAGCTTGCTCTGCATCAAGCCAAAGAAGTTGCTCCTCGTCTGCAATTTCTTCCGCATGTACCTCATTATAATCTCTAGCTATCAAACATTCTAACTCAGCCTCATCTAAAGGAGGCGAATCATACACGGGGTGATATGGAGGTGACTCGTTATTCGACGAACTCATTCTTGATTTTATGATTTGTGAAGTATGATTTTTTATTTTTGTGAAGTGTATTTGTAGAACACTGTATTTTTTTTGTGAAGTTTTAAGGGGTGAAGAGGGTTAAGTGATGTGTGGAATTATATAGGCGAGTTGTGTGGCTTAAAGCCGGCCTCGGGGAGGCCTTAAAGCTAAAGCCGGCCTCGAGGAGTCCGTGCTTGCTAAAGCCGGCCTCGGGGAGTCCGTCCAAACCGGTGGTCACATCAAGCAAGCGGAAGCCGGCCTCCTGGAGTCCGGGTTTAAGAGGAAAGCCGGCCTCCTGGACGGCGGAAAGCCTATTTTTGAAAACCGGAATAAATCGAGCCTATTTGTGAAAAAGATGCTCCGATCGAGCCTATTTTTGAAAAAAAAATCATGACCAAACCTACTTTGATTTAGGTTTATATTTTCTGTAAATGTCAAAACAGTATATATATAAAAAATTCAAAACTAAGTATTTGGACTAGGGCTGTCAAATCGTATTATCGTTTCGTGTTTTTGGGTAATATGACACGACACGAATTCGTTCAACACGAAAAAAACACGACACAAAATCGTGTTTTATTTTGCTAACACGAACACGACACGACTAAAAAACGATAATCACGATAACACGAGGTAAATAACAAATATATTAAATTTCTTACTTACTACATGCTAAAAACACGACAGGCACAACAAAAATATAACATAAATTTCTAAATGTTCCCAAAATCATAACTATCGTGTCAATTTCGTGTTAATCTCTGAACACGAGCATGACACGACACGACTTCGTGTTTGTTTACACGACACGAACACGAATTCAAATTTCGATTTCGTCCCAATTTGTTTCGTTTCGTGTAGTTTTATCGTGTCGTGCCAAGTTTTGACAACCCTAATTTGGACTATAACAAAAGACAACATGCACGGGACAACATGAAAGTTAAGAATATTTGGTCAACTCAAATTGAGTCTGATATATTTGACCACAGGCACCTGCAAAGACCATGAATTATGAACTTAAGATAATAGTTGCAAAAGAAAATTTATTTAAAAATATTAAAGTTAGTTTATTTGTTAAGGTATATGTGTAACGGTTACCCATCCTCTTGAAGTTGCCTTCCTAGCCAAAAATTACAACTATCAGGAGTTAAAGACGATATTAAAATTTCCGAAGTTACCAGGAAGACAAGAAAGAAAAAATGAAGCCCCTGTATCTAGATGGAATCCCGTTTAAACATATGTAGTTGCAAATGCCTGCACATGGTTAGTTTAAATTATGTTTAAAAAATTACACTTAAATTATATGATACATTATTTAAACTCTCAAAATGACACTAAAATGTTATTGAACTAACAAGCTAATTTGGCAAAAAAAACATAAATGAACACAATAAGCAATGTAGAGCTAACTCCCACTTTCTATTCAATACGTCTTAGGTTTAAATCTTTGGACTTAGAATTTTATTTTGAGTGAAAAATTCAGAATTCTCCAAAATAGCAAGGCAAAATTAAGACACGCCATATTAAGAGATGTCCCAAATACATTATAAGGGATAAAGATAAAGATATTTTGTCTAATATATTTATCATTATTTACACATTATATATTCCATAAATAAAACTTTTGAAAAATCAGCGTCATGTTAGCTCACACTTCAACCGATATTAAACTGACATACTCATGTCAACAATAACCCCTCTCTTCAGTTTTTTGAGTCTCACAATTATAAAATATATATACTCACACAAAATACCAAATACCCTATTAAATTACATTAGGCTCCATGACTCCATCTTTCTCTTCACCAAACTCTTTCTTCAACCAACATATTCATCTTTCTCTCTTACCGAAGAGGCGTGCCAATAGGTCTCAATCCATCAATTTTAAAAAATCCTAACCGACTTTTCCATTAGCAGTGATCTTAGGAGAATATATTTCAAACACACCCAAAATAAGAACCCACGCCCAAATACAATACAATACGTTATAAAAAGAATACATTTCTAAAAAGTAAATAAGAATATCCATTCGAATACTTAATTATGTGTTTGAAGACACAAAACACACGCCCAAAATCAAACAGCTAAGTCGCTTATTGTATTTCATCATCATCTCTATCAGTGGCGGACCCAGGAAAAAGTTTGAGGGGTTGCACAATTTTTTATTCCTGTTACATAAAAAAATTTGAAAAGTACGATTTCATTTCATATACTTCGTATAAAAAAAGGTCTAAAAATCACATTATAAAGTAGACATCTTCCCTCTTTCATTTTCTGATAACAATTGATTATACTCTCAATTGTAACATCTAAACATGTTTTTTTCTACTAAACAAATCAATGCTTGATTCAAAAAATCATCACACATTAAAACAAGTATAGACATCAAATTAATAAAATATGATATCAAATTAATCATCTTTATCAACAAGTTTTATTAAATAAATATTTATATTGAGTATATCCGTTCCAAAAAGAACTATATCAAATAGATGAAGCTACAATTCATTTATCAACTAGCATTGTTACAACTAACACAATGATTGTATCAGTTAATATTGTAATGACTGTTTTACTTTTTATGAAAATATAAATTTAAAAGATAGTGATGAGGAATCAAGTTACATGTTTCATTGTTGTAATTAGCGGAAAAAAAAATAAATCTTAATTGCAGTGGTCTTTCTGAAAATTCCTTCTTGAAATCTTTAATTGCAGTGACTCTAGGTTTTCTAATTTAATTAAAGTTTATGAAACCCTAAATAATAGAAACTTAACAAATAAGGAGTAATGGGCTTTGTTAATAATATGCTTTTAAACTATTTTTTTTAACAAATATTGAAATAAAACATATATTATTATTATTTTTTCTACTACATAAGAATATTCATTGCATGTCTTTTCTTAGGGGTGTCACCAACGATAAAGATATAAAATTAACACTAATTCTAAAAATTTGAGGGGTTGCCCCGCACACCATACTAGGTCCTCCCCTGATCTCTATTTAATCTTGTTTGTAAATTGACAGAGGAACAAAGGCCGTGGGCCGGTGGGTGGGGTACCCGTACATCCGTGATTTTTTTTCAGAAATAGGCTTCATCGGAGCCTAATTTTCACAAATAGGCTTCTTTCTTTTTCGTTTTCAAAAATAGGCTTTATGTCATCCCCGAGGCCGGCTTCCCTCTTAATTTCGGACTCCCCGAGACCGGCTTTTGGGCTTGTCTGACACGCGGCTGACACAAGGCCTCCAGGAGGCCGGCTTCTCTCTATTCTCTAATTTTTTACCTTCTCTCCGATTAATGATTAACTTTCCTTCTCTCTCTACACTTTTACTTTTATTTTTTTTTTCTTCTTGAGACACACACCCACCTGACAATCTCTCTCCTTCTTATCATCTCTTTCCTCTCTATACAATTACACACACATACATCATCATCAAACATCTTATTGTCCATCAAAACCACTATACATTACACCCTATTTGTTTGTTTGTTGAAAACTGATGACAAACAATTAATAATTTATTTTAGAATTTATCAACTTCCAACTTAATTTTTTTTAACGGCACTTTCAACTTAATTAATGCAGATCAAGAATGAAAGTGTGAATTAATTGTATTTGTAAACCCAATTCAATCAAAAAGAATATTAGATTCTTTTGGCGATAATTCTGAATTGATATTTTCTTTTTTTCTTTATCTTCTTTTTTAATTTAAATTGATATTTTCTTTTTTCTTTATCTTCTTTTTTAATTTAAGCATGAAGACAAATATACCTTTCTTGACACTATTAAACAACCAAAGTGTCACTATTAATTGTTTACTTAGTATGAAACAAAGAAGTAACTGATGAACTTGTGCTTGGATCTTCTTAGAATTATTCAATAAGATGTTTAAAAGGAAAGAGGACAAACAGAGACAACGGAAAGTGTAGAGAGAGAAACAGAGACAAACAGAGATAAGAAGGAGAGAGATTGTCAGGTGGTTGTGTGTCTCAAGAAGAAAAAAATAAAAGTAAAAGTGTAGAGAGAGAAGGAAAGTTTAAAACCGGTCTCATGGAGGCGAGTGTCAGAGTACACTGAAGCCGGCCTCGGGGAGTGGGGCTTTAATTGGAAGCCGGCCTCGGGGAGTCCGGTTTTAATTGGAAGCCGGCCTCGGGGACGGCGGAAAGCCTATTTTTGAAAAAGAAACAAACCTATTTGTGAAAATATGTATCCGATCACGCCTATTTTTGAAAAAAATTCTACATCCGTGGAGGTGGCCGCCCGCCGCCACACAATACAAGTAGTCCACTAATATTTGTATGATATGTTCCATATATTTGGATTGAAAAAAACAAATTATATTTCAATTTAATTATTTTATTGTGAACGAAAAAACAAAACGTGCAATGTATGCAGTTATAGCCAAAATATCATATCATATCAACGTCAACTTTTTCTAAATGGTACAAACTCATAAAACTATTTGAGATATAGCCTTTTATCCTAAATAAAATTAGTGATAACTAATAGCGTTTGATCCTAAATAAAACTAGTGATAACTCGATAGATTTGTCAAGATAAACAAGTACCTTTCATATATACCTAAAATGTATGAAAAGTTGAAAACCCTAAATTAAGGAACTTTTCATATTTACCTCTTCATTTATTTAGTAAACACTATTTTTAAATTACACTTTGTAAAATAATTTAATATTTCTGCATAATGCGAAAACTTTAAATTGATGTACTTAATTTGTTATGAAAAAATATATATGATCCAACATTTTAATAAATAACTCGTTATATACCTAAATTTTTTAGGAAACAATATTTTTTGTCTTTGTATTTTTTGAAATTTTTCATGAAACAAGTTCAAAACTTATAATTTTATGATTTTTATCAGTCATAAGTATCATATAATCTTGGTTTATACCTACCTTTCACGAAAAAGTTTTGGGCTATATGATTGACCTGGGTACGTTAGGTATTTTAGGCATGTGCTTGACATTTATGTTGGATATCAGATTTGGTAGAATTAGGCAGGTCCGTATTAAGTCGAGCAAAGGGTAAAATGGGAATTAGTTAATCAAATATTTTGTTTGTAAGAATGAGTTTATTTAGAGTTAATCTATTAATATTATCAATTTGTATTTTTAGTGAGCAAGCCAAGAAAAGACCCAACCAATCGACATCGATTTTAATATTACAAGTAGTTCATATGCTAAGCATAATAACTTTAAGGGGATTCTCGTTACAATAGATTCATCGGGTGACTAGATGTATGCAATTAACAATTGTCGTGGTTGTTTCCAAAACTTCATATGGTATTCTGGTAGAGATTTAACAATAGAGGGACCGAAACCGTAATCTTTAAAAAGTTATTAAGAACTATTACTTCTAGATTAAGAACAATAGGCTCATTGGGTAATTAAACCCTCAATTATAAGGATTGAGAGCAAAGCAGCATATCATTTAGCCAACTGCAAAAGTTCTTTTTATGTAAATTCAACCATTTAAATTGTCAGTGTATTAATGAATTGTGAAATTCATCTTCTAATTTAATAAACTATTTTGTTACATGTAATTTGTCTATATATGTCTTAGTTATTTTTTTACTATTTATTAAAAAAATTAACTAGTCTTATTATTATAACTATTTAAACAAACCTCAACCAAATCAAAAGCCATTCCAATGAACACCATTTGCATATGATATTTCCCGGCTAACTATCTCCTCCGACGTGATCTTTCGCCAGCCATTCTCAAAGACAATCACATATAATGTTGTTTTACTTAATTTAAAAATCAAATTTTTAGATACGTGCCAAATATAAATTGACTTAAATTGGTTTATCGATTTTAGTGACTAAGTTAGATTATTTTTTAAATTTTTTTTGAAGAGCTAAAGAAATTTATTAAAAACCAAAAGGAAATATCCAAATGATTAAGGAGGAGCCCAAGATAGAAAATGCATAGCTCAACAAAAAAGAAAAAAGAACTAGAACGATCCGTACAATTTATTTATCAAAAGTAATTTTTCTAGCTATTCCAATGTACTAAACAAAAGTAAGTATTCAAATTAGGATTGGAAGAGAAATGATGTCAACTGTTTTTGAATTGTAAAATTAACTCTTTCAAAATAATATTTGCATATTTAAATGTCATAAGACTACCCTCGTCGGGGTATTAGACGGTTAGGTCGCCATATTAAAATAATGAAAAAAATTAATGGGGGTCACTTAAAGAGGTTGTCTAGGCCATGGGAGTGGACTAAGGTCGTGACCTAGGTCACTACAAATGTTTACTTTTTATTTTTTTAATATGGTGTGTAATTTTCTTATTAGTAGTATGGTTTAGGTTGGGTTGTTAATATATGTGAAAAATTAAATTGGGTTGGGTTGTGTATATGGAAAATAGAGAAATTATTTTTTAATGAAATTGTTAGGTTGTGATAGATTGTTAATAGGGATAGTCTAACATTATTATGCATATATCGTTGAACTATCTTGAGGAACTCTTCCATTTTAGATGAAAGGAAGCCAAAGGTATCATACGCGAATGAGATGTCTTTGAAAGTAGTCTGTCCCATTATAAAACCTCAACTATTGAGACTCGTGAGAGGAAAAACCGTGGTTATATCCATACACACATATTTCCCTCTAACCTATTAAAAAAATCAAAACGTCAATGTGGATCTTCTATCCACGGACATTCAAAAGGTGAAAAATGTGTTTTTTTCTTAATAAAGATCCCAACACACCTAGATATGTAAAAAAAATACGTCTAGTATTCAAAATATAAAAACAAATTAAAAGAAAAAGTAAAAATAACCTTGTATTCTTCTTAAAAAAATGTTTGCTTATTTTATTCAAGGTGTACTTCAAAGTTACAAACAAACAAATGACTTTTGTTTAAAAGTATAAAAACGACTGTGCAGACAGCAAAGCAATCCGTTTTCATCACATAGATCTTCTTTACCCGATTTCAGAATAAAACCAACACAAACACCAGAACCCCTTTCTTCAATTTCCATAAATGGTTCGGGTCAAAGATTTAACCGTTACCTTTTTCAACAACCGATGGCTTGTTTTTGTGGCAGCAATGTGGATTCAATCGTGCGCCGGTATCGGGTACCTGTTCGGAAGTATATCGCCGGTGATAAAGAGTTCGTTAAACTACAATCAAAAGCAGCTTTCGAGATTGGGGGTAGCTAAAGATCTTGGTGATAGTGTTGGGTTTTTGGCCGGAAGTATGTCGGAGATATTACCGTTGTGGGCTCTTTTGCTTGTTGGCGCTATTCAGAATTTTGTTGGGTATGGTTGGGTTTGGCTTGTCATCACCGGTAAAGCTCCGATGTTGCCATTGTGGGTTGTAAGTATTTTTCTTTTCTTTTTCCGGTCTTTTTATTTACTAGTCAACGAAACGTGTGTTAATTGACGTTTGGTCTTAAACCGCTCATTCATATATATTGATCTTATCAAGAAGGTGTATATAGTTCGATTTAACTTTTATATTTTGATTCAATTAATTCCCAACACGATTAAAGAAAGTAAATAAAGCACATAAGATTTACAATTAATCAGTGTGACCAACCTACATCCACGGTCTCACTGTAGCCGCGAACTTAAAAATCAGCACAAGATGTGGCCTGTGGATATCAAGTTACAAATGATTCTATAACATTCACCTCAAAATCACAGTTTCTCCAGTAACACAATGTTATATTTTCCACCGGTCTCACTTTTTTTTTTCATTTTCTATTTTTTTTATATTCAACACATCTCAACTTATAAATATTTAAATACGTTGTACTAAAAAGTTCGTAAAATATAAAGACATTAAGTAAGAGAAAAAAAAAATACACATAACTAGTGAAACTGTGAAAGTACATATAAAAACAAATCAAGAATGTCGATATTTTTGTGGGATCTTTTCTTTCTCTTCTTTTAGACCAACTCCTTAACTTCCTCCAACCAATATTTCATTTTGATGATGAGAAATGAACACCTTGTATTTTGTTAACCGTATGGCTTTCCTAAATTGATTATACAACAATTGACTCTAAAAAAGACCATTGTTTGGAGCCCAATTGATCTCTTGAAACTACTTTGAATTAGAATGAAACTAATGTCCAAACTTTTTATGATAATATGCAGATGTGTCTTCTCATATTCATCGGAACCAATGGTGAAACATATTTCAACACAGCAGCATTAGTTTCATGTGTTCAAAACTTCCCCAAAAACCGAGGACCCATTGTAGGAATCCTAAAAGGATTCGCAGGACTAAGTGGTGCAATCTTGACACAAATATATGCGTTAGTAAATTCACCCGATAAAGCGTCGCTAATATTCATGGTTGCTGTGGGCCCCACCATGGTGGTCATCTCTCTCATGTTCATTGTTAGACCGGTTGGTGGTCACAGACAACTTAGACTCTCAGATGGAAAAAGTTTCTCATTCATCTATTGTGTTTGTCTCATTTTAGCAGCTTATTTAATGGGTGTTATGCTTGTTGAAGACCTTATCGATCTCAATCAAACAATTGTACAAATATTCACCGCCATTTTGTTTGTCCTTTTAGTGGTCCCCATCGGGATCCCGTTATGGTTGACTTTTTCTTCTGACCGGAAAACACCCGAGCAAGAAGCTTTGTTATCCGAACCACAAACTAAGGAGCCCGAAACATCACATGACCCGCATGAGATTATATTTAGTGAAATGGAAGATGAAAAGTCACAAGAAGTTGACTTACTTCCGGCTTCAGAAAGACAAAAAAGAATAGCACAATTGCAATCAAAGCTGGCTCAAGCGGCTGCTGAAGGGGCGGTTAGGATTAAGAGGACACGGGGCCCACATCGAGGCGAGGATTTTGATCTTACACAAGCTTTGATCAAGGCGGATTTTTGGTTACTTTTTTGGACACTTTTGTTGGGATCGGGTTCGGGTTTGACAGTTATTGATAATTTAGGGCAGATGAGTGAGTCTTTGGGATATGATAATACACATATATTTGTTTCCATGATCAGTATTTGGAATTTCTTGGGTCGTGTTGGCGGGGGTTTTGTATCCGAGATCGTTGTTAGGTAACACGATATTCATAATTATTTAAATAATTTATTTAATAACATCTTTCTTTCTTTCTTTTTTTTGCTTCACAGGGATTACGCTTACCCGAGGCCCGTAGCTCTAGCTGTTGCCCAAGGCCTAATGGCAATCGGGCATCTATTCTTCGCCATGGGTTGGCCCGGTGCAATGTACATAGGTACACTTTTAATCGGGCTAGGATACGGGGCCCATTGGGCCATCATACCAGCAACTGCTTCTGAGTTATTTGGGCTCAAAAAATTTGGAGCACTATACAATTTCCTCACACTAGCAAACCCCGCGGGCTCACTAGTATTTTCTGGGCTCATTGCTAGCTATATATACGACTCAGAAGCAGAAAAACAAGCTCAGCAACGACATCAAATCGTCACAAAATCAGCGTCGTATTTCACAAAGCTTTTTGATACAGATGATGCTTTAAAATGTGAAGGTTCAGTTTGCTTTTTCCTGACTTCAATGATAATGTCGGGACTGTGTATTATAGCGCTTTCTATAAGTTTGTTACTCGTGCGCCGTACTAAAGTTGTCTACCAGAATCTATACGGAAAAAACCGTGCTTAGAATTTTTTAAATCGTTCGGTACATGTATCGAAATGTTTTAGTTTCGAATCATGAATTATGCTTGTATATTGTTATTTGTTATTGTTATATTTGTTTATTTAATTGTAAGATGTTTTGGATTTAAGTTTTGTATTTTATACATAAGTAAATTAAGTTTTATTGTAATATTTCACTTTCAAGCGTGCCAAAACGGAATAGGTTACAAAACGTCTCTCCTACAAGATCCAGTAGTCAAAACTATATTAGGGAAGAATTTTTTTTGAAGATTTGCCATGAGAAAATACTCAGAACTACATACAATTTTTAGGGAAGAAAAAAATTATAGTGACATGTCGAGAGTGGGATTTGAACCCACGCCCTTTCGGACCAGAACCTTAATCTGGCGCCTTAGACCAACTCGGCCATCTCGACTTGATTCTTGTTCTCTCTTGCGTCTATTTAACTGACTAAAACCCACAAAACAAGGATAGTTTTAAAAGAAAATGCCACTGTTAGGAAGTTATTTAATCCTACACAACAAATAAATGTACCTTATACTAGTTAGTGTTTATATCTATTGTGTATGTTTAAATATTATTGTATATCCACTGAAAATTTCATATACATATTCAGATATTGAAAATCCACAATTTCAATATATCTGAATTTACGAATATCCAGTTTTAAACACTCTTATTGACAGTTGTACCAACTAAAAATGCTTCTCATTTGCAAACTAACTAAATTAGAAAACTTTACAAGTACCTGACGTGAATACAAATTGAAGGTGCCCTGAAACCTTTTTTAAGAACAATTTAAGTCAGAAAAATAAAAACAATTGATTTAACTTTTTATGATTCCTCTTTTAAATCACTTCAGATGTGACTGTAGATCTTAAGGGTATGTTTGGTAAGGGGAAATGAAACAGAGAAATAGAAATGTAATTGATTTCCCTTGTTTGGTTGGTCAAAGAAATGAGAGACACGGAGATATGAAACTCTCGAGATATGGATTCCTTCCTATTTTGATATCTTCACTTTTTGAGAAGAAATGGGTTTTGTGAAGCACCAACTCTCCGTGTCTTTTTACTGAGAAATGACTTTGACAATGTATACATTGAGAACCCACGTGACTCTCACATGATAAAAGCAAAATTGAGAAAGTGCCCCCTTTCTTCTCCGTGGCGATTGAGGTCTGCTCGTCACCGCCGTATCCATCACTCTTCACCGGCGTTTCCGTTGCACTTCATTGCCGCCTCTGCTTCTCCTGCTGGTCGTCTTTGAGAATATCCTTCACCTAGGTTTGTTTAATTCGAATAACCCTAACAAGTCTGTAGCAACTCGAATAACCCTAACAAGTTTGTAGCAATTATAACATTGGCTCATCAAATCTTCTTGTCACCACCAATTCTTCATCCAAATCTGCTCATCACCCCATCAAATACAAGTTCATCGGTGATTCCAAGGTATGCTGTGTTTTTTTGTATACGTGAGTGTTCGAATATACAAGTTGTATAATCTCCAGGTTTAAATTTTGTTATTTTTGTATAAGTTGTCTATTACCTGCTCGATGAAATGCTTGAAAGAAAAATATTGTTATATCAAGATCAATTGCTTTGTAAACTGTAATGCCTAGTTTCATTTTCAAATTTTAAATGTTATATGATGTTATATTGTTTGATTTTGAGTGAAGAAGATTTTGTTGTTCAGGTAGCTGCACCAGTCTTGACGCAGGGATATCAACCAACACCTTCTCCTGAGTGGTTAAACACAAGTTAAACCCCTTAAACACATCTTGTGCATTGCAACAATATCTTTATTACAAGAATTCTGCATTTGAGTACAAGATTCTGCATTTGATTGTAGCAACACAGGCGAAGGAATTTTGATATTTTTTATAATTTTTGTGTATTGATTTCGATTTATATGATCCTTAATTGTAAATTTAACAGGTTAGAATGTATCCTTATCTTTATAACAAGCATTCTACATTTGTGTTTTGTAATTGTAAGTAGTCAAAATTTAATTAATAAAAAAACTTATGACAAAAAAAATATTTTTATTTCTCTGATTTTTGCTACCAAACATGGGAATTGATTTATCTGCTAATTCCTCATATTAATTCTCTGACGTTACCAAACAGTGGAATTTAGTTTATTTCTCAATGCATTTCATTTCTCAGCATTTCATTTCTCTACTCCATTTCATTTCTTTGAATTTCTCTCTACCAAACACACCCTAAGATAATTGCATAGAATAGCCTACGGGGGGAATTAGTCACTCAACAAGGAAATTATCAAAAAAATTAATAAAAAAACAGCACAATTAAGCTGAATAGGTAAACCTACAGAACCTAACGACAAGAAAAGTATCAAAATTAAGCCCCTAGGCAGGCAATAAAGAAGAAGCTAAAAATTAAAAATAAACAAGCCAGATAATCAGATACCTGATTGTCGTTCACAACATCTGCAATTCGTCTTTTAACATCTGAAAAAGATTCATATAACCTCAAATTATAACCAAAATGTGCATAAAAATGCTGCTTGCGTGTTGGTGTCAATGGGGATCGAAGAAGATACGGAATTGATACAAGGGTGAGAGATGAGAGCAGAGAATCGATCAATGAGATACAAATAATTAATAACCAAAACTACCTTTTCTTTATCACAATTCACGAGCATACATACTTTTTGAAAGAAAAAAAATGTCATCTTTAAATCGATTTGCAATTGCAGACACACCTTGAAACACAACGAAGAAATTAAAGCTTTTAAATTATTTTCATAGAGTTTGTTAAAGGAGAAACAGATTTAACAGACTTAATCATAAAATCACAACAATTGTAGTGGTTAACACTAAGCATAATAATGAGTCAAGATTTAAGAACCCTAGAAATTGAAATCAGAAATCTTCATCCAAGTTAAAAACATGAGAATCTCCATTTCCCTTCAAATTGGACATCACGGAAGCTTTCTGATACTCCCCCACTCTCTTCTCAAAAAAATTAGTCTTCCCCTGCAGCGAAATCAGCTCCATCCAATCAAACGGATTCTGTACATCGTACAGTTTACTGCATCCCAACGCGACTAGTAATCGATCAGCAACGAATTTGATGTATTGACTCATGAGATCACCGTTCATTCCGACGAGAGCGGACGGTAACGCGTCGCATACGAACTCTCTCTCGATCTCCACCGCATCGGAAACGATTCCTTTCACTCGCTCCTCACTCAACTTCGTTTTCAGTAATCCGTACAACAAACAAGCGAAATCACAGTGTAATCCTTCATCTCGTGAAATCAATTCGTTTGAAAACGTCAATCCAGGCATCAATCCACGTTTCTTCAGCCAAAAAATTGCGCAGAAGCTTCCAGAGAAAAATATACCTTCAACACACGCGAACGCAATAATTCGTTCAGCGAACGATTCTGAGCCGTCGATCCAGTTCAACGCCCACTTCGCTTTCTTCTCGACACACGGAATCGTTTCGATTGCTCGGAATAACCTACTTTTTTCATTAGAGTCTTTGATATACGATTCGAGAAGCAAACTGTACATCTCAGAGTGAATGTTTTCTATTGCAATTTGAAATCCATAGAAAGCACGAGCTTCTGCAATTTGTACCTCTTTCATGAACCGCCCGGCGAGGTTTTCCAAAACGATGCCGTCGGAGGCGGCAAAGAATGCAAGAACATGAGTGATAAAGTGGCGTTCGCCGTCGGTTAAGGATTCCCAGTGACGTTGATCGTCCGATAAATCGACCTCCTCGGCGGTCCAAAAGGAGGCTTCGGCTTTTTTGTACATTTCCCAAATTTGAGGGTATTGAATTGGAAACATACAGAATCTATCAGGGTTTGGAGCAAGAAGAGGCTCTTCTAGGATTGAAGGCATGATTGCAGGAAGAATTTGTGAATATGGAAATTAGGTTTTGGTTTGTGGGTGTGAATTGTGATAAAAATATGGAGGGAGTGATGTTGTATTTGTAAGGAGCGGATAAAGGAAGAGCGGGTGATTTGAATTTTGAGGGTAAAGCTTGCCGGAGAAACTTCACACGGTTTTAAAAATGGTATCTTACACAAACAATTTTATACTCTCTCCGTCCTATTTTTATTGTCTAATATAATACTCCCTCCGTCCTACAAAAAACTTCCCATTTCGCTTTTGCACAAGTTTTTAGGTGATAGTTAGTTGTGGGGTCATTGATATACTTTTGATTAAAATATAAGGTTGGATTGGAGAGAGAAAGATAGTTAGTGGATATTAGTGGTGGGGTCTTTAGTAATAATAGTTTTTTATTGTGTGGAGCCCATCAAATATGGGAAATGGGAAGTTTTTTGTGGGACAAAAATTTAGAGTGAAATTTGAAGTTTTTTGTGGGACGGAGGGAGTATTTAGTTTGTCCCACAAATATTGTTTTTTTTTTTAATTTCAACCAATCAAAAAAATTTAAATGGGAAAAAGAAAATCTAATTTATGACATAGTATAATTAAAATACTTTTTCTTAAAACGCGTGCTTTTTTATACTGGACAATAAATTTGGTACGGGGAGAGTATTAAATTTTAGAGACAATTACTTGCATTTCATTTCGCTAATTTTTTTTGGATTTTGATCCTAAATCTAAAAAGTATAAAGGAAAATCCATAAATACGAAACATTATCATACTTTTAGTCCATAATACTAACCCATGTTAGATCTCTCTGTTAAATCTTGTCATCTCCAATATGCATAGGGTAAATGTGTCTTTTCATCTTTTTTATTTAATACTATAACATTGGGAAAGTACATCATACATTAAGACTTGTACTTTATGATAAGATGAGATCACTCACATTGGTGTCGTCACTTTAAAAGTGATAGAGTTCGTTTTACCCCAGCCGATAGCATGGCCCTTCGATTTGGGGGCGTCAGTTGTCTTTTTGCGTTTAACCGATGAGTGGAGAATGGATTTTGGTGCGGGCCAAGGGTATTTCAATAAGGTATTTGGTATTTATGTGTGTGTAATTTTATAATTGCTGGCCCAAAAACTAAACGAGAATGTGTATTTGTGTCATTAATATGTTAGATGATGCATCGTTGATTTGACAAAACTTTAAGTGTCATTTTGCGTAACGGATGAGAATGGTCTGAAAGAGAGTACCTCTTTCACCTGCAACTCTCTCATCTTCCAAAACCTAAAGAGAATCTATATTGGTGTCATGAATATATTTCAAACAAGTAAACGAAAAATTATACTCCCTCCGTCCCTAAATAAAGTTCCCATTTGTGTTGGGCACAACATTTTAGGAGATGGTTAGTGGTGGGGTATTTGGTATTACTTTTGAATAAAATATAAGTTTTGATTGGAGAGAGAAAGTATTTTAAGAGATAGTTAGTGGTGAAAGTATTGGTAATAATATTATTATATTAAGTGGGTCCCTTAAGTTTGAGAAATGAGAACTTTATTTAGGGACAAAATTTGAAGGTGAAATGAGAACTTTATTAAGGGACGGAGGGAGTAACTTACATCCACGAAACAAGCTAAAGGTACATAAGTTCTTATCTTTTGATTCACAATTACCTTTGAAGATCAGCATTATTACACAATAAGGGCAATGTGGATATGTTTCATTTTTTTTTTTTGAAGCGGCAAATGATAACAACGGAAGTCTACTCGCAATATTTCAACGAGTGCCTCGAGTTCGAGCTCTTTTACAGGGCAAACTCAGCCCATATACGGATTTCCAGGGAAAAACCTCCATATTTGGCACCACAAAGATTTTTACAGGAATCAAACTCCAGACCTCACGCCTCATATGAAAGTAAAATGCATCCAACTGAGCTAGACATCATTTGCATATGCTTCATCTAATTAATTGTTATTGATGTGAGTTTATGAATATGGGTAACTATTTTCGAATTAAATGGTATAGTTTTAACAACTTTTTAAGTTTGAATAACTGAATTTAAAAACGAGGTGATAACTGATTATACTAGGCATGTTGAAATCAGACTGACAAATGATTGTGTAATCGTAGAACCGGACCGAACCGAGTTACATTGGTTCGATTCACGGTTCTAATTTTTATGAAAAATCGGTTCTCGGTTTCATACGGTTCGGTTCGGTCCAAAACCGAGAAAAAACCGAAAAAAAGTCGAAGAAATTACCTCGGCCGGTTCGGTTCCGGCCGGTTCGGTTCCGAGCATCATCAGTTCAGTCCTCGATCCAGCCAAAACCATTTTTTTGGTTCTCGGTTCTAGCCGATCCGGCCACCACCGACCACAACCACTACTCCATCGTAACTCGTCCCACAATCACCACACTACCACCACCATCACTGGCTACCATTAATAAATAATGATTATTTGTATAAACCAAACAATAACAATGATAATGATAATACTAAGGAATGTTGATTCTATTCATTTTTATTTCCATTACCATTCCTTTGTTACAACCCCATTACCATTCCTTTGTTTCAACCAAGGCCCTTAATATGCAAGTTATGCGTACATTAAATGAAAGGATATAAGTACTCCAAAATAGTAAGGTACTGAAAATATAAACTTACAAATACAAAAGTAAGATGTAACGAATTTAGGGGAGGCAATTTTCTACATATATGAGTAAACGACCCGTGAACCTGTTTAACTAATAAATACTCATATTAAAATAATCAACACACCAACCATTTACGACCTGGATGCGGATCCAATTAATTTACAACCACTTGACCCGCTTAATTTAATGGATTACTCAGAGACTCAGAGTGATATTTGGTTTAAATGATACTAACCAACCTGATTAGCTAAACATGTCAAGCTAGTGTTAGATGATATCAATCCACCAACCCCAACACACACCAGACACAAATTTTTGCCTCAATGGCTATTTTCAAATAGGAAATTAGGAAGCCAACTATCTTGTTACTGAAATTATCTGTCAGAAAACAGTTTCTCAATTCATTTCCAACAAAAATAGTAAAAAGATATAAAACCATCATACATCTTCTATCAATCTTTATGTGAAGTGAACTCAGACTTATGTAAAATCAAAATCAAAATCAAATAAAGATTCCCCAAACAACCAACTTCAAATTTTCTACTCTTGAAATTACAAGTAGCCTTTGAAAAAACAAGAGCTTATCAGGAAGGCGGTGGAGGTACGTTTGATTTTGAAAATCCAACCCATGCCACAATTGTAACAGCAAGAATAACCCATCCAAATATATCATATTTTAGATCACTGCTCTTTTCTGCCTTCGGACCCTGCACAACCACACGCTAAATTAGAAAAAATAAATAAATAAATAAATGGAGAAGAAGAAGAGAGTAGACATTGACACTTGAAGAAGTTGAAGGACCTGCAGGTCCCATAACCATTGCTTGTTGACTTTGACTAAGGTTCTGTTTATGGACCTCTGCGTGTAATTCAGGAGCCTGCAATAAGAAAATTAATCAGTAATCTATTCTTTTATAAACAATAGGCAAACACGAACAGGTTTGTACCTTTACAGCCACCTCGAGTGATTTGCGGTAGAGTTCATTCCCTGGTTCCTGAAAAAGAAATGCATTTAAACATTGAATATTATGAAGAGCACAAACTGATAAATTTATAAAATGAAATGAAAGATACTATTATTCGATGCTGTGTACGGGTACAATGTTAGTATGCAATGATATGCAAGTCAAGATTATTGAATTATTTATAACCAAACTATGGAACACAAATACCTCCTCAAGTGCCTGCTGAAAGTAAGTGTAAGCCGAATCAAAATAACCCTTTGCTTCATCTTTATCAGGAGTCATGAAAGCATAGGAAGTCTGCGCATTGCCCATACACCACAAGGCATCATGTTTCTTTGGATCAACCGACAGTGCTTCATCCAATTTTGATATAGCATCTAAATGATCATAATCAAATCATCAAACGCCCTAAGTTATTTTATTCCAATTTACAGTGACTATAACGAAGAATTTAAAAATCAACACATTCCTATTTGGAAATTAGGTTACCTTTAATCATGGATTTTGATTCCTGAGCATTCTGGAAGGTCGACAATTCGAGCAACGCACCTCCCCATCTGGTTAGGTTCTGTTCAAATCAATAATAACTCAGGCACACCAAAACGAAAAACCGTGCATAAATAAATGATTATAAATTGCGAAACTGGTATCCTATTGTAAGTGAAACCCTAACCTCGGTATCAAGAGGGTTTTTCGCATAAGTCACTTCAGCACTCCGGCGAGCATGTTCGAAGAAAAGAAGCCGATCGAAGTCATTTTGCATTTCCATGGCTGAATTTCTCCGATTTCCGCTGGATTTTTAGGGCTAGTTTACACGACGGTTTTTTGCTGAATAAAATCAAGTACCAGGGGGCTAAAGGCGGTTTCCTGATGTATAATGGCCACTTGTACTTGCGGTGCGTTACACAGAAAAATAACTAAGATGTCATTTTTGGCCCCTGAAGTATGTTTTATGACAAAAAGGTTTGTAATTGTTTTTTGTCACAGTATCCTAAAACGACACTCAGTCTAATACTTTTAATTATTCAAGCAAACTCAGGTCAACAGAAAAAACAAGTGGCGGCAAATACTCAGCCATGGGTACGGCTGTGGACGACACACACCACACCAGTAGCCTAAAACGACTCTCATTAATCAACCAACGATCAAATTCAAAACCTAATCCCCAATTCCCTACTCCTCCATTTGTCTATAATGGCAGTTGCTTCCCTCCCGTCCTTCAATTTGACCGCTAAATCTTCACCTATGAGCTTCGGGTTTCATATCACCGGAAACAAGCCTTTAATTACTCCGTCTCACGCTAAATTCGGATCATTGAAGAAGAATCGAAATGGTGGAATTCAGATTTCTGTTTGTAAAGTAGCTTCTTCTTCTTCTTCCTTGTCATTTCGTGATCTCGATGCCGATGACTTTAGACATCCTCTTGATAAGCAGGTATTGCAATCGTCAGTTCAATTCTCAATAAATTCGTACTGCAATCTTCGGTTGTTTCGAGATATTGGCATATTTTTCTATGATTGTTGTCCGGTTTGTGATTTCCAACATTAATCAGTCTCAATTAGTGGAAGAGATCACAGTATTCACACAGAACATGTATGAATCATGTCATATGATACAAATTCAGATTGGACTCTAGTAGTCTGTTTATAGAATAAAGCTGAGTATCATTGGGTCAACCTCTCTTAATTTGAACAATTCCATTTATGTTTCAGAATACGCTGCTTTTGAGGGCAATTCCGGGCCTGAACGAGATTGGGAAAGCTTTGCTAGGTAAAATATGGTGGTTTATTGGATTTTTCATTTCATCATTTAATTAGGGTTTTACTATTGATTTGTTACATGTTACATGATTGACAATTTGACAGATGCCACTGTTTTATATATTTATAGAAGTAATATCGTTATAGCATTCTCATTTCACATGAATTTGCAGGGAGTATAGCTGAACAGGTTATGGTACTTGAAAATATAGGGACCTCCGTTCTTGTATCTGAAAATCAGGTGACTTTTATCTTTCTTATTTGGTCCTATAGTTTGTTAAAATTAATGGCTTTAAACTTCATTAACACATATGGTAGTAATTAGTAAAGTGTATTAAGAGGGATTTTGTTTTGATTCAGCTTTCAGAACTTCATGAATTAATGGTCCAGTCAGCAGAAGTACTGAAAATTGAAGCTCCTGAGTTATATGTGCGCCAAAGTCCAGTACCGAATGCATATACTCTAGCCATTAATGGTAAAAAACCATTTGTTGTTGTTCATACAAGCCTTATAGAGCTTTTATCAAGAAAGGAATTACAGGTAATTTCTGTTGCAAAAATGCTTAATTGATATTCTTTACCTGTTTATTAACACAGTATGTTAATGTATATTGGCAGGCTGTTTTGGCTCATGAGTTAGGACATCTTAAATGTGATCATGGTGTATGGTTGACAGTTGCAAATATTCTTACAGTTGGAGCCTACACTATACCTGGTTGGTACCTATTATAGCTACAAAACTCTATATAGGTGCCTATTTTCTAGATAAGTTTCCAATGAAAACTCAAAAAACAAAAAGGTGTTCAAATTGAACTTTATAAGGAAAAAATTGCATGAATAAGAGAAAACTTACTTTCCAGTTTTGTAACCATATTTCTGGAAAATGAATATTATTGTTTTCAACTGTGTTTTCCTTTTCGGAAATAGAAAACACCCCTTGTTTGAAAACATTTGAAAACATTTTCAGAAATTTCATTTGTTTTCTAGAGATAAAAAATATCTCACATTTTTCTAGAAAAATAGAAATGAAAGTTTTGTGGCATATTTGTAGAGAAGTCTTCAGGGAAAATTCGAAAAACAGAAAACTTGTCCAAAATGGATTTTTAACATAATAATTCTTAAAAAAACACTTTCCAATTATATAACTAAATATCTGAAAACTGATTTGTAATTTTCAACTGTTTGCCTTTCCAAAGATAGAAAACCACTGTTTTTTTCTAAACTGGAAAATAAATACATTTCAACACATTTACAGTTTTTCTCTAGAGATAGAAAACACCTCCCATTTTCCAGAAATATGGAGATGAAAATTTAGAAAAAATATTTCCAGCAGGTAACCGTATATATGTTCAGGTATTGGAGGTATGATAGCCCAAAATTTGGAAGAACAGTTATTTCGTTGGCTTAGAGCTGCAGAACTCACCTGTGATCGGGCTGCACTTCTTGTTGTTCAAGATCCAAAGGTATACAATACACAACTTTTTCACTCCAAATTTATTGGTTTATTATTTTAATTTTTTTTTGTAATTATTTTTATTTTCATGATCCCACAAGAGGTGGTGATTTCAGTTTTAATGAAACTTGCTGGAGGGTGTCCATCTTTAGCCGATCAACTGAATGTTGATGCTTTTTTAGAACAAGCGCGATCTTATGACAAAGCATCTGCAAGCCCAGTAGGATGGTATATAAGGTACATCTTTCACCCATTTCCTTTTTAACTTTCTTATTTTACATTTTCTGAAATAAATTGTTTAGGGGATTTTTTTAATATAATCGACCCATTCGTTGATATGTAAATGGGTCGAAATTGCCATGTATTGACTTAGTTTATTTTTCCTTTTAGAAATGCACAAACGAGACAACTTTCACATCCTCTTCCTGTTCTAAGAGCACGTGAAATTGACGAGTGGTCAAGAAGTCCAGATTATAAATCTCTTATGAAACGTGCAATTGCTACAAACCCTTTGCAGGAAGTTTAGCAAAATGGGAAAACATTAAATACTAATATTTTATAGATCCTTGAGATGATATTGTTGATTGGATAAGCTTTCATCTGCTACAAATTTAGCAACTGGGTGGGTCTTTCGAGAACTATCGTTACCACCTGGAGTGTATATATATTTGTACAAAATTATAACTATCATGTTATAAAAATACGTTAGCTTGTAATTTATACTTGTTCATATGAAGTCTGGTATTGAGGTCTAAGTGCGTCATGCACACAACCTCAAGGGGAACCACCACCTTGAGTGGTTAAGGCTTACGCTTGGACTCTCTTCTAAGCGATCTCTAGTTTAAACCTTGCATTTTGTGGTGATCTAAAGTCAACCGGGTTTTATACAAAACTTTGAGTGCGGTTATATAAATTTGTACACTAAAATTTGAGACAGCTCACCAATTGGTGGCCAACAACAAAAATTTACTATTTACTTAGCATGTAAATGTTAAGTTATATACTTTGATTTATAATTTCTCAAAACTTTGATTTAATTCAAGGACATTTAGATTTTCATGATAAATGAATAGACAGAAATTTTTTATCTCAAGATAGTCAATTAGTCAATTGACCTCCAATCATTGTATTCTAGTTTTTTATGCTTTGATTCATTTAGACTGTAAGGGTGTGCTTGGTTGAAGGTTTTGAGGGGTGTGCAATGAGATTGATTGCTATTATAGATGCTTGGTTTGTTCCAAAGTAATCAATGATTACTTACTAGTATGTAATACATCATTCCCCATCAAATTGAGGGTAATGACCTCTATAATGCTTTAACTCATTATTATTATATTAAATTATATAACTATTATATATAAATATAATATAATATTATTATATTAACTATTATTATTATATTAATATATATATTATTATTATATTAATGTATAATATCATTATACTAATTAATAATATTATTATATTAATTAATATTATTATTATATATTAATTAATATTATTATATTAATATATAATATTATTATATTAATTAATATTATTATATATATTATTAATATATTATTTGATAATAATATATATTATTGAATTTAAATTATATATATATTATTATATTTAAATTATATATATATATTATATATATATTAATTAATATTATTATTATATTCATATATTAATTAATATTATTATTATATTCATATATAATATTATTATATTAATTAATATTATAATATTATTATTATATATTAATTAATATTATTATTATATTAATTAATATATAATAATATTATTAATATATATAAGAATATAATAATATATATATTATTATATATATTAATATTATTATTATATATTAATTAATTAATATTATATATATATTAATATTATTATTATATATATTAATATTATTATGTTAATATATAACATTATTATATATTATTATTATTATTATATAATATGTATTATTATTATATTATTATATTAATATATTATATTATTAATCTTATAAATACTTGATAAACCAAGCAACATCAATGGTTAAGGGATTCACTAAGGAATGCTCATTGTATTCCTTAGTATTCCTATTACCTTTCTCTTTCTCATTACACACTTTGAACAAAGCGCACCCTAATTCTTTGAAGTTGTGTTCATGTTTGGACTGGCTAAAATTTAATTTATAACAAACCCTATGAATTGCAACACATATTTCAGGGTCCTATTGAGTCAATTGCAACCGATGACAATTTAAAATTTACTCGTATATCTTTTCGAAATGATATTTATTATAAACTATACATAAAGATAAATAATTTTTAATAGTATAATATTTAATATATATAATTAATTAAGACTTATAAAGTTCACACTTTTAAAGTATCTTATTACTTCCTCCGATTCAAAATAAGTGATACACTTTGAGTTTCACGGTTTTTGAGGCAAAAGATTATAATGATGATTAAATTAGATTAATTTAATGGTTAGTGGGGAATGAGTCCCATACTTTTTGAATAAAGTGGGGTTAATAATGTTTAAAAGTAAAAAGTAAGGGTAAAGGGGTCATTTCAATTTGTTAAAGTAGATAGTTAATGGGTGAGGGTCCCACTTTTTTTGCCAAATAAGGAAATTTTTCAAAGTGTATCACTTATTTTGAATCATCCCAATAAGGAAAGTGTATCACTTATTTTGAATCGGAGGAAGTATAAACTATATGTATAATATAATTGTAATAGGAAGTTACTCCCCCGTCCCATAAAAAAGTTTACATTTCATTTGGGCATAATCTTTTAGGAGATAGTTAGTGGTGAGATCTTTTGTAATACTTTTAATTAAAATATAAGGTTAGATTGAAGAAAGTGTTTTATTGGTGAAATGATTGGTAATAATATTATTTAATTAGGTGGGCCCTCAAATTTGAGAAATGTAAACTTTTTTATGAGACCAAATTTTAAGAGGAAATGTAAACTTTTTTGTGGGACGGGGGAGTATTACTTAAATTACAGAATATTCCTTAAGTTAAACTAACTTTAAAAACTCTTAACTAGAAACAAATACTCCCTCCGTCCCACAAAAAAGTTCTCATTTCTCCTAAAGTTTTTGTCCCACAAAAAAGCTCACATTTCTCACATGTGGTGGGCTCCACACAATAAAATACTATTATTATTAAGAACACCATCAATAATATCCACTAATTATCTTTCTCTCTCCAAACCAACCTTATATTTTAATCAAAATAATACCAATGACTCCACCACTAACTATCATCTAAAATCTTGTGCCAAAGGGAAATGAGAACTTTTTTGTGGGACGGAGGGAGTAGTTTTTAACTAAAGTTAATTAATCATTTTTCTCCAAATATAGTGTCCTCCATCCCTGTGGCCAGGTGCTTTTCCATTCCAAAATGGAAACACCGCTCTTTTTTTTCTTCACTATATCCTTTCTTCTTATGGTATTTATATATTGCTGTTTATTTTACGATGCATATCTATACCATAAACTCCGGGGACTTTTAATCCTACGCTCCGGCAACCATACACCGCCAACTTACGCCGTCATTGGCTGCCTGATTTCCTTCTACAAAAACCGCCACCGTCTGCTATCATGGTACACAGTTCTACTCTCGGAATCACCAACACAAACGGTGGTTATACGCCGGTTAGGTGCTCGGAAAACCATCGTTACAGCCAACCCACAAAATGTTGAATACATGCTTAAAACTAACTTTCTTAATTTCCCTAAAGGAAAACCTTTTACGGAGATTCTTAATGATTTCCTAGGATGTGGGATTTTTAACGTTGATGGAGATTTATGGCATGCTCAGCGAAAGTTAGCAAGCCACCAGTTTAGTTCAAGATCGTTGAAACGACACGTGGAAACCACCGTCAAAGAAGCTGTTAAAGAAAAGCTTTTTCCGTTGCTAGATTCTTTCGCCGCCGACACCGCAGCACCACCGGCGGCGGTGGACTTACAGGAGGTGTTGAGAAGGCTAGGATTTGATATTGTTTGTAAACTCTCATTAGGGTTAGATCCTTGTTGTTTAGCAGATAAGGTTTCTTTCAACGACGTCGTACCCATTTTGAGAGCGTTTGATACGGCGGGGGAGATAAGTGCAAAACGGGCGGCTACGCCGATCTCCGCCGCGTGGAAGTTGAAGAAAATGTTGGGAGTTGGGTCGGAGAAAAAGCTAAAAGATTCGGTTGAAGAGATTCATCAATATATAGGAGAAATAATTCATGAAAGAAAGCAAAGTATGATTAAATTTAAGTCTTATACAAATCAAGATTTATTGAGTAAGTTAATAACGGATGGTGTGAGTGAAGATATGATAAGGGATATGGTTATAAGTTTCATCATGGCCGGAAGAGATACAACGTCGGCGGCTATGACGTGGCTGTTTTATGCGATTTCCCGGGATGCCCACGTGGAAGAGACACTTGTAAATGAAATAGTTTTTAAATTTGTAGATGATGAATGTGAATGCCTTAAAGAAATGAAGTATTTACAAGCTTGTATTTGTGAAACAATGAGGTTATACCCGCCGGTTTCTTGGGATTCAAAGCATGCCGTCGGTGATGACGTGTTGCCGGACGGGACTCGGGTGCGGGGTGGTGATAGGGTGACGTATTTTCCTTATGGTATGGGAAGGATGGAGAGTTTATGGGGGGTGGATCGGTTGAAGTTCAGACCGGACCGGTGGTTAGATTGTGAACCGGAGAAGAATGGAGCCGGAGCGAGGGTGACGTTGAAGGAAGTTTCACCGTATAAGTACCCGGTTTTTCATGCCGGTCCGAGGGTGTGTCTTGGGAAAGGGCTGGCTAATGTTCAGATGAGTTATGTGGTGGCTTCGATAGTGAAACGGTTCGAGATTAGACCGGTAGGACCGGGTGAGGAGGCAGTGTACTTGCCGTTGTTGACGGCTCATATGGACGGTGGGTTCCTAGTGTCGATAAGGAGGAGACGACCAACATGTGGTGCCACGTGTCAAGATAAGAAGATGAAGAATTGATTTCTAAAGTACAACTAGACGAAGTCAAATTCTTTACATCTCTTAAAGAAAAATAAAACCTTTACTACTTCTGTACCTTCTGGATGTAGTGATATCACATCTCATCTCTCTCTCTCCAGAGTCCCCCTATACATATTTGTAACATACGTGTTTTATTTTGAGAGTTGGAAATTTTTAAGATTAACAATAACTGGTAAATGATAAGGTAATAAGTTTTGTTAGATGGAAGTATTGTTAAAAATCTGTGTTTTGGGTAATTGATTAAATGGGATAAGTTAAAATGGGAGAAAAGCTGAAAATTGTAGCATTCTGGTTAGATAGCGGCGCTATCCATAGATAGCGGCGCTATCTTGGACAAATTTGGAACAGCAACTCGAAATAGCTAAGGGGAAAAACGCGAAAAATTTAGAGATAGCGGCGCTATCTCTGGAAATAGCGGCGCTATTTAGCGCGGGGTCGAGATAGCGGCGCTATCTTGGGCAGATAGCGGCGCTATCTTGTGCAGATTAGACATAAAATCGGGATTTTTCCCCATTTCAGCCTAACTCTCCTCTAGAACTTTCTCTCGTCGGGGGTGAGCGAATTTGGGTGTTTTTGGATGTTCTTGGGCAGATTTTGGCTAGAAATCAAAGGACTTTCATCAATTATGTTGATAACCAAGGTATTTCTTCATCTCTAGCACCATGTATGTGTATAAATTGATGTAGTGAGTTAGTATGTCAAGAACCCTAGTTGAATGTTGAGTTATAAATCTGAAAATTGAGATGGTACTCTTGTGTAACTGAGTATTTAGCTATGAGAATTGTTGATAGCATGTGATCATGTGCAAGTATAAGTAAATTGGTGGTCTAGGGTTTTGGTTCATCACCAAATTAAGGGAAATTGGTGACTAAGGTTTATCCTAGATATGATTATGGTTTAGAATTGTTGTTGAGATGTGTATAATTATGATAGGTAATCAATTGGAAGATTGTGGTGATTACTTTGATCGGTGACATTGGAATTGTGGTTAAAGAAGTTCGTGGCTTGTGTTGGAAATTGCTTGATCCCATGTGAGTTCATCTATGTACAACTGTATACTAGTAGTTATATATTTAAATGCTACGTGTTTAATTGTTATTTGGTTTATTATTATCACATATGCGATGCCTAGAACATTGAATTGGTAATTCTAGTGATTTGACTGTAATATGATTAAATGAAGTTTGACTCAGTAATAGACTTTTGCTATGTGTATTGACTTGTAAGATTATAGTGATTATTTATAGTATGCCTTGTGTATAATCTTTTGATAGATGTCTTGATTGATGGAATATCCTTGAAGTGTCTCACTTGATATCGATTCATGTCGTATAAATTCCTTGTGTTACGTCTCGGTTGGATTGCTCTAGTATGAGATGCATTTTTATTGATTCGGGTTGTGATAATCCTATTGTTCCGGTCTCGTGGAGTCATCGTTGTTATTGTTTCGTTTGATATCGAATAAGAGTTACCCGTACGAATTCCTTGAGAGATAATTTCGTTTCGTGAGGACCCACGGCGGCTTGAGTATTACTTTGTGTAATATGTTGAGCGGTGGACGCGGGAGTACCTGGCGGAGGAGTGGTATGGACCGTGGTGGTGAAGCTGGATCATGGACTCAGTTAGGGGTGCCTTGATCACCTTCATCGGCCTCATTCCCTAATGGCCTAAGGGGGAATGACGCACTTTGATTCGTTTGGATGGTATTGAGATCTCATTGATTCATGATGCGGTATTGTCTATCGGTTCCGGTGGTTTAGTGATGATTCTCGTGGAGTGTTGATTCGGTGATTGGTTCTCAATTGTGTTTATTATCTTGCAAACTCTTGTTGATTCTTGCGATATAGTTGTATTCTCAATGTCAGTCATTCAGTGATTCTTGTTGATCCCGGATAAGTGTTGATACTCGGCTATGACGGATTCTCGGTAAATCTCATGTTAAGATGTAAAGCTTCTCGGTCAGTTATGCATTGAAGTGTACTTGCTATAATATGAATTACTTAAATAGATTTATACCATTTTATATGTTATTATTTCTTTGTTTTGTATATAATGCTAGTATTATTTTGTACTTTATGAACTCACTAAGCTCGTTGTAGCTTACCCGTTTAGTGGACTAACTTTTTACAGGAAAAGATAAGAGTAAGCATATAAGATCTTGAAGTTGATCGGAGGCTTAGAGGTTATACTTCGGGCATATATTTAGGTATGTGGGAGTTGGGTAGTTTTGTATTCCAATTATGTAGTTAGTTGGTTTGTATCCATAGTCTTTGTTGGTAGTGAGATCTTGGCCCGTTTGTTGTATTTTGTATAGTTGTTATCTGTTTAGAATGGTTAATTGTAATTAGATAGTTATTAGAAAGTTGTTCGTTTTGATTGGTGGGATTTCTTGGCTCGGTTGTTACAATATTTACATTATCTTATCTCTTTTTCAGTTTTTTGTGCACTTTTAAGTTAAAGATGATTCAATATTCAATAATATTAATAAATATCCACTACCATGTACAAGTTAAACATATGCTATGCTTTTTAACGGCAACAAGAAGAGGAAGGAGAGAGCTACGCTAATATCTCACCCCACCCCTATAACTATACATATATACACAGCAAATTGATTACAGAGACGATTAATGAGAAAAACATCACATACACAATGAAATGTTGCATTTGCCTCTATACTTTAACTAGGTAAAGACCATCGATTGCAGCTCCTCTTGAATGTTCGATATATATGCATTCAATTTTAGTCTAATAAAAAGAGAAATGATATTGATACATATTATTTGTGCCTACTCATTTGATTAAGAAAAATTTTAAAATCAATGAATGATATGATGAAAGAAAATTAGTGACAAAACGAATTAACCATGCACAAAAAGTCAAAAAGTAGGCATATTGATAATTAAAAAAAACTTACCGATATTATGTATGTTTTCTAGCTTCTTGCCAGTATTTTAATAGTTGAAAGTTGAATAAAGAAAACTATATTCTAATATAAATAATATTTATGTTATGGGTTTCATAGTTAGTTCTGGTATAAGTTAAAGATGATGCCAATGTACGATTTATAAGATGAACGACCAAGCTGCTGCAACCTGTAGTTACGAGCAATTTTATAACTACTGGGAATTGTTTATAACTGTCCTAGATTTCGTGGAATAGCTTCTTAACTTTTTTAAACCGCTTTATTTTCTTTATATATAAAATAAGTAATCTTCTGTTGGGTGTTGCGAAACCATATACATTTTAACATATAATTTGAATATGATTTCTCTCAAAAATCATGAAAATGTGAATCAGAAATAGTGCTAATTTCTAATTTGACTCTCATGGATTATCTCAATAGTTTAAATTTCATGATACATAGACATAAAATTAAAATATCTAATTCAAAAAAGCATCAGTTATCATTTTTATTTACAACACAATATTACGAACAACTACCCTTAATACCCAACACAGAAGGATGATTTTTATGATGAGAATTGAACGTGCAGCATATGTGTATATTCCAGTTTTTTAACAATAGATAGCACATGAGTCAATTTAAAATTGTATAATGAATTAATCATGTAAAGAACTTTGGTTTAAAAATCATATGAAGTACATCATGTACTAAATACAACCTACAACATGTTCATTTTTTATTTTGTAGATTCAAACTTAATATTCTTTAAAATTTAAGTTATATATATTGTTTTATTTATACATCTTCATTTCATCATTACATTGTTTATTTTTTATAGTTAAAAATGTCTCAATTTTCCTATACAACACCAAAGTTTAATACTATGTTTTAGTTTAAATTACCATCCAGTCATTCAAGATGGTGGGAGTATAAGACCCCTCCCAATGGTAACTTCAGTCATCCCTTCTTTAAAACCGACGTCATCCCCACCATTGGTACGGGACTTCGGTTGGAGAGAGAAACTCTAAGACTTCGGTTGAAGGAAGAGGTTTTTTATGGGATCCAATGTAATTTAATATGGTATTTGGTATTGTGTGTGTATTTTGTAATGGTGGGTCCAAAAAAATAGAAGATAATGAGTATTGTTGGCATATGTATGTCAGTTTAATATTGGTTAGAGTGTGAGGTGATGTGACACTGATTTGACAAAAACTAAGGTGTCAGTTTCAGTCACGGTTGAGAGAAATCTAATACGGAGTACATAGTAACAAGCTTTTCTTTTTCTTACACGTAACTATTAAAATATAGAGTAAAGTACATAAATTAATCATATGGTCTTCTTAATTCTATGATTTTATCTTTAAATTTTTTTTCGTGATTTTTATACATGTAGTCTTCAAATTTCATTTTTGGTCCATTTCAACTCAAAATACTAAATTACCCTTATTGATTTTATGTTTTTTGGATTTTTAACTAATTTTGTAATTTGTAGTTCTATACTTAATGGATTCAATCGAAACTTGATTCTAAAGTTATTAGAATCACGAGAGGAATCTAATGATCTACTAAAAACGATGATCCATACCTCAAATTTCGATTTCCAGATCTGAGCTCTTCTTCTTAAAAAAAAACTTCAAAACTTCTTCAAATCAGAACCATTTTGGACGATTTTGGATCTATTCCATGAAGGATTGTGCTCTGATACCAATTGTGAATACTGAAATAAGCAATCAATCCATGGTTTGCTACTTGATGATAATCTTGGTGAAGAAACTTGATGAAGAAGAAAGGGTTTTTAGAGAGAAAAAAGAAAGAGGGAGAGAGTGAACTTTCCAGAAATAATATTTGATTAATGAGAAAAGTTACAATTAGTGATTACAATTTGGCCTTTTATATCCTATCATTAATTGTCTTGTTAATCCTAATTGCTAGCTTAAGACAATATACAATGTGTCAATGCTAGTCCCTAAACTATTGGTTACAACAAATATGACCCAACACACATAACAGACTACAGGGACAAGTCCCTATTTATGTGTTCTTTTTAAGCCCAAAGAAAAATAATAAAAGTAATAGAAAATTACAAAATTAATTAAAAATAATCCAAAAGTTCAAAAATAACAATTAATAAGAGTATTTTAGTCATTTTATGTCAAAATTGACAAAATAAAATAAATTTTGGAGACGATAGGGATAAAAATCACATAAAAATGTTTAGGGATAAAATTATAGAATTTGAAAAATACATATACAACTAAAGTTTATAAGTACTTCAAAATAAGACCATAATAAGTTTAATTAAAGTTTTTTTTAATAGAATTATGGATTAAAACAATTAAATTAGCAACTTACTAACCATCTACTGTTGACACCTCAACTTAACTTAGCCGTGACATCACAACAATTATTTTTTTGACTTTTCTAACTTATGCCATGCATGTACTCCCTCCCTAAGGCTAGTGGGTATGGGCACCACATGTGGTGGTGCCCTTTTCCGCCACATCATCGCCACCTCACACCCCCACACCACCACCACACCACATCATTTGGTGGAAATACCCACCACACCACACCACACCATTTTATTTTCCAACTCATCATTTCATTTCCATTTATTTTTCAAACATAATATTAAACTTCCATTAAAATTAAAATAACAATACATTAAATTAAATTAAAAATACAAATACTTAAAATTAAAAATAAAAATACTTAAAATTAAAAATGCAAATACTTAAATTTAAAAATACTTAAAATTTAAAAACTACAATCCTAAATCGCTCATGGCTTTTCGGGCCCTTTCCTTCGCGGCTAGGAAATGTTGAAGATCTTCTTGCGGCATGCCTGGCGGCGGTTGCATAGTCAAAATATTCATATTATTTATAATTCTTTGTTCGGTTGCAAGCTCCCTCTCTTGCTGGCGTCGTTCTTGTTCCAGTTGAACTTGTTGACGACGCATTTCTACGCGCTCTTTCGTTGCCTCAAAGTGCTCGTCTAATCGTTTTTGAATGTCTTGCCTATGCTTGCTCTTCGCTTCCTTTTCCGCCGCATGCCTACCCGCTCGTTTAGCCTTGTCTCTTCCAATTGGTCGTTCAAGAGGAGTTAGGTTTTCATCAATGTCGTCGAATACGTCATCGGGAAATTCACCGTCTGGTGCATCAAGGTTGACACGAGAACGACCATCAGAAACGTCAACCGATTGTGAACTTTTTGAGCGCTTCGATTGTTGTTGATCTTTAGTAATTGTGCCCATCCATTTTGGATCATCTTTTAAAATCAACCAATGTCGATCTAGCTCAAAAGGATGGCCATTTTTTTCAACTTTGTATTGTTTCTTGGCGGCCTCCAAAACATCAAACGCGGCCATTCCGCTACTTCTTTCCGACGAGAGTTTGTTGTATATACCATTGAATTTTGTAACCTTGTTGTTTATGTCACGCCATTTGCTACTAAGACTATTGTCTTTTCGGTATGGCGCGACTCCCATGAAGGTATGAAATTTAGAAAGAATGGCTTCCCAATAGTTTTTAATTCTCATGCCATTCCCGTCCTTCTCATTTTTAGAAGTCGCACACCAAGCTCGGCACAACGCAAGTTCCTCCTTTTCCGTCCATGGAATTTGCGTGTCCTCTTCCACATCTTCTCCCCCAACGTCTTCAACAACCTCTTTTTCTTTCCTTTTCCCTTTCCCTTTCCCTTTCGCCTTTCTCTTGCTCCCCCCCGCTTGTTGTTCTTGTGTTTGGGCTTGTTGATGAATTTCTTGTTGTTGAAAATATTGACCGGTGGGTGCAAATTGAGATATATTTTGTGAATATTGGGGTTGTTGAAATTGAGGGAGTTGAAATTGAGGTGGGGGTTGTGGATAATATTGTGGAGGTGGGACAACACCGGAACTTAGGATGTTCGCGTATTGGTCGAAGCAACCAAATCCTAGGTTCGGCGGTATATTTTGTTGTGAAGGTTGGTTGGGTGTTTGTGGAGGATTGTTGTGTGGATCCATTGTAAGTAGAGAGGTATGAAGATATGAGTTTGTAGAGAGTAAAATGGGTTAATTGTGTGTATAAAATGAGTGAAAGTGTGTAATATATATAGGAAAATAATTTAATAAAAAAAATTTTTTTTTTTTAAATGTAACGGCTATTAATGCCGTTGTATAACGGCTAGTTTCCGTCCAAACAAGCTCGGCACAAGCAATCCCACGCCCGTTTCCCTGCGTCGACCGTTGCCTGCTTCCACCACGCCGCACCCCCACGCCGTTGGGGGGGCGGTGTTCCCCTTCGAGGCCACGCCGTTGGTGCCGAGTCACACCCCCACGCCTTGTGGGGCGTTGGCCCGTACCCACTCGTCTAAATAAAATTCCCATTTCTCTTGGGCACTACTTTCTAGGAGATAGTTAGTGGTGGGGTATTTGGTATTTTTTTGATTAAAATATAAGGTTTGATTGGAGAGAGAAAGTGTTTTAGGAGATAGTTAGTGATAAAAGTATTAGTAATAATATTATTATATTAAGTGGGCCTCTTAAGTTTGAGAAATGGGAACTTTATTTAGGGACAAAACTTGAAGGGGAAATGAGAACTTTATTTAGGGACGGAGGGAGTATTAGATTATACTGTGTTATATCATTAAAATTATTTTTCTATTATTGTTTTCTGAGAGCATCTTTAACCTTATAGTACTAGAAGTGTGTCTTTACATTATAATTTGACACTAAATTGCTCCAATTCTACATTATGCCTAACATTATATATAGTATTGGAAAACATTATAATAATATTCACCAAGACTATATAATTAAAATGCTAAAGTTTCACCAAGACATATTATGATTTTAAGAGACATTTGCTATTTTTAGGTGATGTATTAATTTATTTTATAATCTAATTAGAAACTTTAAGATTATAAATTATTTTATCATATTCTTATAAGGCACATATTAAAAAAAGCCTTAGACTATGGGGTATGGGCACCACCACAACACCATTTTTTCTGCCACATCATCTGCCACTTCAGCAACCACACCACACCACTTTATTCAGGAAATACACACCACAACACACCATTTCATTCCATTTAATTTTAAATACAAAAAAAAGAAAAAGAAAAAATTCCATCCAATCACAAACCACCATTTGGTCTCCCCCTCCCGTTAAGATATGTTACCGTGGCCACACCAAACAACTTTTTCATCACCACTAGTGGTGGGGGTGGTGTTCCCCTCTACACCACACGGTTAAACTCCTCCACCTCAGCACCACCACCACGCCATTTAGGCCCATACCGTGTAGTCTTAATAATTTGTATTCAGATGTTACTATCCAATTACATGTAAGGCTAGAATTGGTAGAGAATACATATTCAAATCGTTTACTAGATTATGAAATGATTAGGGTTAATTTAGAAAATATATAGATTATTAATTTTCTATTCCTTGCTTGTATTGTATATTTTTAGCATCTTGCTAGATTTTTCTATCTATATAAGTTTTCTAGGTTTGTTAAGTAGGAGTGATGACCGAGCCGAAACTCCATCCTAATAAATTTATTTCGTTGTTCAAAAATACTTTTTAATAGATTATAATGCTTTAAGAAAACACGGATGACATTTAATATATGCTAATATATAGTTTAGACTTTAGAGCATATGACAGAAAAATCTTTAATTTATACTCCGTAATACTTTATAATTATATAGATTACCACGCAATTGTCTCTAATCTCCCATTAGTGCCTTGAATATATTGACTTGTAGGAATCCAACACGCATGATTTTTGTAAACGCATTAATAAGTCTCAATACACAGCTTGAAAAGAAGCACACGTTAGTTTGACTGAGTAACTAACTGTACCTAATTGTTGTCATCCCATGCATCATATTTTTAATAGGTAAAAAATTAATACTTTGTTCTAGCGCCTCAGTATAAAATTAATTGTAATATTCTTTTGAGTCATTCTGGAGTTGTAATCCTTTTATCTATTTTGTAAGTATTTATACTTTGTTCTAGCGCCTTCCTATTTTTTAATGCATCTTATTGGGTCACTTGCGCCTAGGATAATCCACCAATTTAAGTAATAACCACAAAAAACAGGATCAAATTAGACGCTAAATATTCATGACAAGACTAAAGGTGCTGTTTGTTTTTTCAGAGCAAAAAGATCTGCTGTCTGCAGACTACATCTGCCAGCTGCTGCAGCTTCTGAGATAGACCAAAGGTCTGCAGTCTGCAAGAAAACTGTTGTTTGTTTTTTAATATCTGCAGACTGTTTAAATAAACTTAAATTTAAAATATACTTCATATTACAACATTAAAATAATAATATATATTAATATAATAGTGATAGTATTAATTAATATATTAATAATATTAGTTAATATATTAATATTATATTATATTTATATATAATAGTAATATACATATAATTTAAGTATAAAAATTTATAATTTAAATATATTTAAAAATATAATAATATTTATAATTTAAATTTAATAATATATCTTATTATCTAATAATATAATAATATTAATATAATAATAATATTAATTAATATATAATAATAATATTATTTAATAAAATAATAATATTAATTAATATAATAATATTATATATTAATATAATAATATATATTAATATAATAATAAAATTAATTAATATATAATAATAATATTAATTAATATAATAATATTATATATTAACATAATAATAATATATATTAATATAATATATATTAACATAATAATAATATATATTAATATAATAATAATATTAATTAAGTTTGGAGATGTTTTTTTTTTAAGTTTGGAAGACACAAGAAGCTAATGTCCAAGTCTTCCTGGGGAAGACCTTAGGCATACAATATAAGGTCTACGGGCTTCTGAAAAACAAACATCTGCGCAAGCCTTTTTCTGCGCGTGGTCTGCGCCGTGAAGACAAAAGACCTCAGGAAGACCTTTTGTCAAAAAACAAACAGCACCTTCCATTCGCTAATTTTGTCACTTCGATTCATAATTTTCATTGGTGAAAGATCTTTTTTTATTTGAACTGGTCAAATATAATTATACAAAATTGTGACTAAAAGTTACAAATAGTAACTTCGATTCACAATTTTTATGTCTGCTCAAAATTATGTTACAAAATTATAAATTTAGCGAATCAATGTGTTGTACGCTTATGACAAGACTAGCCTATAACCCGTGATAAATTACGGGTGACTTCTAAAAAATTTCATAATATTCATTGATATTTTAGTTTTTTACTAAAATTCTAATATAGTAAATATTTAAATATTAGTGAAAATGTTAGGAAAATATTATTACAGGTTGAAAATGGTTCAAAATTGTCATATTTATTGACACATTCAAAAGTAAATCGGTCAATATTGTCATATATATTGGAGATAATACAGAGTAGTAAACTCTTAATGTTTTTACGTATTTAAACTTTTATTTTGAAAGCTTCTATAATCTTTTACATATTTGAACTTTTAAACAGCACTAAAAGTGCTCGTTTAGCTTGAAGCAAAATCAAAATCATAATCTTAAGACAGCAAGATACTTATCTTCAGACTATCTTCACCATACGGGGCAGATCCATTGCCAATTAAGGGGGTGCAAAGCCCCCACTTGGTGGGCCACTTTAATGTGAAAAAAAAGTTGATACATAAAAATTAGTGTAAATATTGTATATGGTCCCCGGTCAAAGTTTGTGAAAACCCCGGTTAACTTTGGTCCTGGATTCGTCACTGACCATACCTATCATAAGTACTCCTCTAGCAATTTTGACTTTAGTTGTCACCAATATACATTATAAGACGCTTAAAGATTAATTGGTTCTTTCAACATTCAATTCTTATCAAGAAACTATAAAAACTAAATCTTTAATCATAAACTGAACCAAACTCATTTTCTAATTGACCACTTTACATAACTCAAATTCCAGTTATAGAAATACATTAAAATAGGTGGCCAATTTTATTAAACTCAATAGCTAGTAGTCAAAATG
Organism: Calendula officinalis; assembly: GCA_963853835.1. Lineage (NCBI taxonomy): Eukaryota > Viridiplantae > Streptophyta > Magnoliopsida > Asterales > Asteraceae > Calendula > Calendula officinalis. Next base: position 17,861,429 of record OY970824.1, on the reverse strand, counting down.
AGAAGAAAATCATAATTTTTCACACTTCAATTCTTACCCTGGAAATTAAAAGCTTAGTTGAAAAACAGAAACAATATTTACAAACTAAGATTCCAATTTTTAATACATCAATACTTATATGTATGAAGATATTTAAAAAAAATTAAATAATAATAATAATAATAAGGAAAATGATAATGATAGCCCTAAGGGCTGTCAATAAGACGTCAAGACACACATCAAAAAACTTGTACAATAATTAATAACCGCCCGCTGCATTTTAGAAATCAACAACCATCAATAAAAGTACAAACATTGTATGTATACAACTATCTCTTAATGACAACTCTAAGGAGATGTCATTAACAAAACCCTAATAATAATAATAATAATAATAATAATAATAATAATAATAATAATAAAACTCAATTGTGAAGGAACCCAACAACTTTGACTACGTTTTGACACCAACCCAATTGTAAAGGAAATCATCTAATATCATATACGAAATATATTATAATAATAAAATTTAATTGTAAAGGAACTCAACAACTTTGAAATGCCCACAAGATGTCTACCAAAAATTTAGGGGATAGTTTCCATGTTGAGAAAATCGCGGTGCATTCTTTGAAACTGTACAGTTGGCATCCTACTTAGCTTTGATTGGCTATGATTTATGACGTCATTATGACGTGGAAAGCCCCCACTTGGTGGGCCACTTTAATGTGAAAAAAAAGTTGATACATAAAAATTAGTGTAAATATTGTATATGGTCCCCGGTCAAAGTTTGTGAAAACCCCGGTTAACTTTGGTCCTGGATTCGTCACTGACCATACCTATCATAAGTACTCCTCTAGCAATTTTGACTTTAGTTGTCACCAATATACATTATAAGACGCTTAAAGATTAATTGGTTCTTTCAACATTCAATTCTTATCAAGAAACTATAAAAACTAAATCTTTAATCATAAACTGAACCAAACTCATTTTCTAATTGACCACTTTACATAACTCAAATTCCAGTTATAGAAATACATTAAAATAGGTGGCCAATTTTATTAAACTCAATAGCTAGTAGTCAAAATGAGAAGAAAATCATAATTTTTCACACTTCAATTCTTACCCTGGAAATTAAAAGCTTAGTTGAAAAACAGAAACAATATTTACAAACTAAGATTCCAATTTTTAATACATCAATACTTATATGTATGAAGATATTTAAAAAAAATTAAATAATAATAATAATAATAAGGAAAATGATAATGATAGCCCTAAGGGCTGTCAATAAGACGTCAAGACACACATCAAAAAACTTGTACAATAATTAATAACCGCCCGCTGCATTTTAGAAATCAACAACCATCAATAAAAGTACAAACATTGTATGTATACAACTATCTCTTAATGACAACTCTAAGGAGATGTCATTAACAAAACCCTAATAATAATAATAATAATAATAATAATAATAATAATAATAAAACTCAATTGTGAAGGAACCCAACAACTTTGACTACGTTTTGACACCAACCCAATTGTAAAGGAAATCATCTAATATCATATACGAAATATATTATAATAATAAAATTTAATTGTAAAGGAACTCAACAACTTTGAAATGCCCACAAGATGTCTACCAAAAATTCAGGGGATAGTTTCCATGTTGAGAAAATCGCGGTGCATTCTTTGAAACTGTACAGTTGGCATCCTACTTAGCTTTGATTGGCTATGATTTATGACGTCATTATGACGTGGAAAGAGTGACATGACAAGAATTCAAAAACGCTTTCTTTTATTATATATAAAGATCCTAAGCCATAACCATAAAACCCAAATATTAGTATTTATGCTCACATACATCACAGTTTAGGAAGTCTATTTTAAAAGAGGGGGCGGGGCCATTAGAGAGTTAAGATGGTTCCAAAAATTGCTTCAGTAGTAGGTAATTTTAATGTATTAATGAACAGATTTTCGAATTGCTCCAAATTAAACTTACTGGCAGATGTGGAAAAAATAAAATAAAAATGTTGCTTCATCAGTATGGCTCCAAAAACTAATTCAGTAGCATATACTTTTTATTCATTAATAAACAACTCTGTGTGAATGCTGCAACTTATTTAATTCAATATTATAACATGCATCTGTTTGTTGGTTATTGATAAATATCTGGTACATGTAGCTGCTATTTACAGGCGTTAGATATTGCGATTTGGAGTATATTATTTGCTTATTTTGTTTTGAAAAAATAAATAATTTAAAATGAATGTTTGCCAAAAAGTTTGAAAAAATCAGTTGTTTGCGTTTTGGCGCATCCAACACGGAGTTTGGGAAAAGCACGCAAGGAAGTGTGATTATTGCGTTTTGAAAACTGATTATTTGCATTTTGTCTATTAACCAAACAAATAATAAGGTTCATTAAACATTAAAAAAACTAATTATTGCGATTTCAAATTGTATAATCAAATGCAAACACTATTTTTCAGATACACATAAGTATTTACATTATTTAGTGCCTGAACATTCCAATGAATGTCCATTATAAAGGACGGTTTTAAATGAGAAATGATATTTAGTCATACTATTTGTTCCTACTCATAGTCCTACTCATAATCAACTTAATAAGCTGACATGTGTAATCCACTAATTTTCTGTCCTAATATTATCTATTGATTTTAACACATATCTTCATCTAATGAGTAGCACTATGGGTAAAAATAAATGATAAGAATCAATATCATCACTCGTTTTAAATTCAGCAGGAATTTGCAAATAAAATCTCGAAAATTAGGACTGATAAATAACATCAAATTCCACGGGGCAGATAGTTGACCCAAATTAAAACATGTATGCTTGCCAATAAGGACTTGGGCTGCTGTAGGGTTCAGATGGTCCAAATTAGCAACAGAGCTTTAATACTTCGTATGTTATATGGCAGTTACAAGAGACAGCGGTTTAAATGCTCTTTTATAAACTTATTAAACTAACTAAATATAATTATAATAAGCGTAGTATCAATAAAAGATATTGATTTTCTAATATCACGTCTATAGAAGGTGAAACATCCGAAGTTGATTTAAAATTTGATGTACTACTAAAAAGACTTCTTTTAAAAAATTTATTATGCATTGGGATTAGGGTGGACAAAAAACTTATGAATGGAGAGATGTAAGTAGCCAGTGGATGCGAGGCTGTTAGGGAGAGGAGAGAGTGAAAAATTAAAACCCATCACATAGACATAATTTATTAAATAAATATTTTTCTTTTCAATTTATATTTAAACATTTTCTACTCATACAACAATACTAATACTAATAATAAAACTGTAAAATATTACTCCCACCGTCCCTAAATAAAGTTCTCATTTCTCTTGGGCACATCTTTTTAGAAGATAGTTAGTGGTTGAGTATTTGATATTACTTTTGATTAAAATATAATGTTTGATTGGAGAGATAAAGTGTTTTAAAAGATAGTTAGTTGTGAAAGTATTGATAATAATAATATTATATTAAGTGGACCCCTTGGCAAGAACTACTTTATATACAGCAATAAATAAAATGATTGCTTAAAAAAAGGTAAGATTTTCATTTATTTTGATATCTACAACAATAAATAAATAAAATCCATACTCCCTCCGTCCCTAATTAAAGTTCTCATTTTTCCTTTAAGTTTTGTCCCTAAATAAAGTTCTCATTTCTCAAACTTAAAAACATTTAGTTATGAGAAATTAATTTTTTTTATTAAATTCTTATATTTTTTAATTATTTTATTTATTTATATTTCTTAATGCAACATCCTAAAATTCAATATTTAAATTCATTTTCGATTTTCCATTGAATTTTTTATTGTTTTTTACTATCTTTTAAATTTATTGAAATTAAATAAATGTAATTCAATTTGAATAAAAATGATTTTTAGGATGCACGTGATTATTTATTTACTAGAAAAGGTAAAAAAAAGAGTTTAAAATGAAAAAAATAATAAATAAAATGAAAGAGGTTAGAAAAGGTAAAAAAAAAGAGATTAAAATGAAAATAATAAATAAATAAAAATGTCATTTTTATTTACTAGAAAAGGTTAAAAAAGAGATTAAAAAGAAAAACCAAAAAACTAATTAAAATCATTATTACTAATCATCATTATTTTTTAATTTATTCACTTTTTCAATCATTAGTGCCATCATCACTTTTTCACTTTGAAGTGAATTTAGAGGGAGCCATAAAGTAAAATAGCTCAAAAAAAAAAAGGCCAAAGGGTTAAAATGGGCTACAAATACCAAAAAAGTACTTTAAACTTTAAATTCATATTAATAAAATGGGCAAAGAATCTTAGTTTGCAATCTAAGATGCAGTATTACGTTTCATTGGATAGTTAAGTTTGTGGTAAAACAAAAATTCCCTTTTATCTTCATTTGGAAAACATATATATGATACTTCTATATAGCTTGATTATCGATTTGGAGAAAAATCGATTTGGATTTACATAACCATTACTTTAATTACGAACCATTGTGAGCAATCAAGGGCCACGGGCTAATGGGGGCTACGTTCAGGCTCGGGTACGGGCCCTTCTTTGTTTGCCTACCAGTGCTGCGTACAGAAAGCAAACTAGTAAAACAACCATGTATAGGGTTCTCCCTCTTTGGGTTCGACCCAACTTTCGTCAAGCCCATTTCAACATCTTTGTTAGGTGGTTCAACAATTTCCTCTCTAGAACTATGGTGGTCTCTTAGGCTTTGGTTAAATAGCTCCAAAAGGCTCATCATCTTATGCGTTGGACTTGGAGATAGTATGGAATTTATAACGGGCTCGTTGACACGGGTCAAGCTGTGGTGCACCGGTGTATTACGTCTTGATGGAGTAAATTCTGCATAGAGAACAACAAAATTTAATACTTACAAAACAAGTACAATACAAGCACAAACTTTGAAGCTTTTGTAAAAGTAACCAATCTTGAATTATTGGACGGGGTTAGATAGAATGACTTTATATACTATGTAAATTAAATTATCTTTAGTTAGAAAAAAGGAGGCTAAATGGGTAAGTCACCTAAGTTATACCATAGGCTTGTATAAAATTAGTGGAGTTAATGTGCACCCTTAAGTTACCATACTTTGCAGAAAAAGAAATCGATTTTCCTTTGTGAAAATGTTTCATTTGGTGATCATACCTTGTGGAAAAAAATTCTTAAATAATTATGGTAAATTATTGTAAACATGTTGTAGGTCACCGGAGTGACCTAAGTATACATTTTTAAAAATTTTGGTATGCAATAATTATTATTCTTGTTATACAATGACCTTGATAAACAAAATATATCACTGATGCTAATTAAGCCTAAAAAATAAAATGAACCCAATTAATGCTAATTAAGCCTAAAAAATAAAATGAACCCAATTAAAAAAAATCCATTATTTATCTAAATTGATCTGGATTCATGTTACCCGTCACTTAAGTACTACTTAATCCAAATGAAATGGCAAAAATAAGAAGCTAATTAAGTTCTTCAAACTACAAGAACATGAGATATTGACAATCGATGATGTTTCTTACCACCATCATTAACGCTCATAAAATCGCTTTCACAGTCTGAATCCAACCATGCTTGAGAATCAAAGAAAGTCTCTTCCTTACTACCTGTGCAATGACAAATAACACATTTGTAAAGTTTTTGAACGGTCAATAAACATTTTTTTTAAAGAGACTAATCAAAGCATACAAGTCAATAAACAAAAATCACCGAATTTTATCAAATTGAGCTCATTAACAATCAAGATTATAGAAAACAGAAAAACATACCATAATCGTAATAAGTAGCCGGTAACTGAGACGGAGGCAATTGAGGTTTAGGATCATCCATAACGGAAAGTTTCCCGTTACTAGAACTAGAATGAATCATCATCTTATGATCAAGTTTAGTAGTAGAATCAATTGAAACTCGTTTTACCTTAATTGAGGAAGCTTTTTTATTATGAGAATGTGAGACACAAGCACCCATCTAGCAATGATTCTTCTTCCGACCCAAAAGTAAAACTGAAAAGGATAAAAATAAAAATATAATGAAAAAATAGTGGATTATGGTATGGATTCACAAGAAAAGCTGTTTTTGAGTGGAAATCGGAATATGAAAGAAAAGGCAAATGAAAGGATTGAGAAAAGGAAATTATTTGTAATTAAATGCCATATTTAATATGATGACTCCAAAATTTGGAAGGTTATTTTTGGTTTGATCAATTATTGTATCCTTAATAACCCTTTTGGTATTCTGTTTGAATCATAACTATTGTGAATTCTAAAGAGTCAAATTTTAACAACTAATAATTATTTAGAATTGAATTATAAATAGTTAGAACATGGTCATGCAGGGACAATGGGTTTGGATTAAAGTTTCTGCCTGGTAATTTGAATTTATAAATAGCCGATCTGTTCTGTCTTGCTGCATTTCAGTATTAAAGTTTCTGCCTGTTAATTTGGGCTGCTGTTTTAATTGGATTGCAGGGACTATGGGTTTGGAGGTGCAGGCCCTATATAAATATTTAGATATTTGGGCATGTTGGGCTGTAATGTATTAGTATTAAGTGATGTTGTATTTGCTATTTTCATATTTTCATGTCCTTGTATCGCTAGTTTTCTTGCTAGTTAACATTTATTTTAATTTTATCTTCTCGGGTGTCTCCGGACAGGTGATGACATTGCCGAAAGCTCGTTCCGTTGTTCCCTTTTGCTGTTCAAAAAGAAAAGAACATGGTCATGCATGACACGTCTTTTTCTATTTATATAATTACTTTGTTTTGTTTTATAACTGTCATTGTTTGTTTGGAAAATCATCATGATTATCGGTTTTGGTTAAATCAATGGTAGAAGAGTTGTTCTTGATATTCGTGTGGAGATTTTTGTGATAACCCTCAAAATCGGATATTTGAACCAACGGTTATTGTAACCCACTGTGTCTTAGTACAATCATTTCATTAATAAAAATATTCGTTTTTGCATTTAACTCTAGCATAAACCATACATTTTGTGTTGTTAGTGCATACCGTTAGTTATGCACGTGTCAATTTTCTACATTTCGGTATAATTAGAACTATAATTTAGTGAGTTGGTAAATCAACGCAAACTTAAACTGAACCCAAGAATATAAATTTTATAATTTACAGTGTTACACTAGCTCAACCGAACGAACCGGTACGAAAAAGAACGTACAAAGCATCTTACACAATTAAGTAAACAAGTAATAACAATTAGTACTCGGTGTAATACAAGAAAATTAAAAGTAACTAAATATAATTCCGATGTGATATGTTTTTGTCAATAAATGACCACTATAATAAACCAAGTAAAACCTTAGATAAAATATTTTATGAGATAATTGTACAGGAATTGTGTAAACTAGATATCAACCAAATAAAATATTTAAAATTTAAAAACTCTCTTTAATCTCTATCCTATACGTGCACTTGAACAAACTCTCCGGATCTTGTTTACGGACTTACGGTTATAATAAGATATGAATATTTGGTTTAATAAGTCAATCATCATCATCATAAACCAAAATTTTGTTTGTCCTACGTACCTGCATATGAACTCTCATCTCTCCCTCTCTCTCCGATTGAAACACTAAACCACCAGAACCTTTCTATCATGTTTTCCCCATACAAGAAGATACCTGCAGCGTGCGTTTTCATCACCATCGACGAGCATCTCCGGCGATCAAAGCAAGCTTCCGGCGATTTTCCAGCGGTCGCCTTTGCAGCCTCTCTTTTGCTCTCGATCTCTCTCTTCCGTTCGATAGGTACAACTTATTACCTTCTTTTCATTTATCATAATTATTAAGCATGCATGATCATAAGCGTTGTTCCTTCCGTTAATTAATGAGTTTTCTCTTCCGACGTGGAATTTTTTTCAAAAATAGGCTCGATCGGAGAGGGATTTTCACAAATAGGCTCGAATCTTTATCCCTTTCAAAAATAGGCTTTCATGACTCGTAGAGGCCGGCTTCCACTTGAAAGCATGACTCCCCGAGGCCGGCTTTTAAACGGATGATGTGACTGCCCCAATGCCGGTCTCCTCGAGGCCGGCTTCCCCTTTAGGGCCTCCCCGAGGCCGGCTTTAAGCTGCCTATATATTTTGCACACTCCGGCTTAAACAACAACCTCAAAAAAAAAAAAAAAAAACCTTTTCCCCTTACATCTCAAAAAACAAAAAACATCTTTCACAACTAAAAAAAACACATTTCTAATACCATGTGGCAAAGTCAAAAAGTCTTAATCATGGAACTTCGCCTACAGGTTGAGATGTTAGAAGATAGTATTGACCAAATGAGTCAAGGAGCTCGAGCCCGTGAACTTCAAATTATCATTGACGAAATGCAACGTACAATATGTGAAATGGATAACTTGGCTTATGAAGGGGCATTGGAGGAGGCGGTTGTGGAGCAGCAAACTCAAAACTCGTCAATACGTAATCAACAACCAGAAACAATCGACTTGGTTGAGGAGTATGGTTGGGCCAGGAGTGTGGAGGAGTTTTACTTGAACGGGGATAAGCGCGGTAATGAAACTTTTTGCTATATTGTATTCTTAGGTCGTACCCAGGTACCTAGGGAGTTTTGGGGTACCCTGTTAGATGAAAATTCCAGCCCTGTTTTGTTCCGTGCGGTACGTAATTTAATTATGTTATTATCCATATTTTTAATCGAATCTCAAATGTAAATAATTGTATATTCATTACAGCATATAGATTGTTGGGTTAGAAGATGGATGCGTTATCGGTTGTATCTTGGGTATAATACTGGAGAATATAAGCGATGGACAATAATGCCTACCAAGTTTGAGTCTCTACTCTTACCACCTCACGGGTCAGATGCTGTAAAATATGCAGACGGCAGTTTGACACCTTACCCCGCTTGGGGGGACGTGGATGTCTTATACATCCCGTTATGTTTAAATGATAACGTTTGGTTGCTTGTGCAGATGGATCTTGTTAGCAACGATACATCTTTAATTTGCAGTTGTCGTCGTTCTATAAACCATGACGTGCTTAAGGCAACCCTAAAACGTTGGCGAGTTGTTTTGCCCAGTTTTAAAAGGAGTTTCTCCTATGAAGAAAGAAACCCCCAAGTTAAGGCGAATCTTGGTTTCGCGAAAGGCATACCTCAAGGAAGGGAAGAAGACTCTGCTGTGTTTGTTTGTAAATTTATGCATTATCTGGTAACAGGGAAATCAATCAAGCAAGATGGAGTCGTCGATAATAATCAGATCGCTACGGGTTATCGACAAGTTATGGCTCGTGATTTGTATAGCTATCGTATTTTAGAATCACAACCCGAAATTTATCCTTTTAGATCCGAGGTTTTGTTTGATGATTTGGAATAAAATTTCAATTGTATTTGGTATTAATTTATAAAATCGTGATGTTAGTGTTTATTTGTCAATTAAAAATAAAGTATTAAAAAAAATTCAAAAAAAATTAAATGTCTAACTTTGGAGCTTGATACAGTACACTTTTAAGTTATTCAGATATAACTTTATAAATGATAGTTGCAGTATTGATGATAGTGTAAACATATGAAAAATAATTATAGCAAAAAGATAAGTAATGAAAGAGTTATGACAATCTGAAAATGCAAAGAAATAGTTTTTTGTAATCCAAAAACATACATATCCATGAAAATGCAAAATTAGTGTTTATTTGTCATTTAAAAATAAAGTATTAAAAAAAAAATTCAAAAAAAATTAATTGTCTAAATTTGGAGCTTGATACAGTACACTTTTAAGTTATTCAGATATAACTTTCTAAATGATAGTTGGAGTATTGATGATAGTGTAAACATATGAAAAAGAATTATAACAAAAAGATAAGTAATGAAAGAGTTATGACAATCTGAAAATTCCAAAAAATAGTTTTTGTAATCCAAAAACATATATATAAAGTTAATTTCATAATACAACTTTGGCCAAAAATATAAGCTAATGATTGTGGCCCCTTCTTCCACCTGTCCCACAATTCGGTGGTCTTCTGTTTCTTGTCGGCCTTTGTTGATTATCTTGTTGAGCTGGGTCTATATTCATGTCTAACTGATGGATCGGACTCACGTTTCTATTAGGTGGCTGATCAGAAGATTGGACTCACGTTTCTGTTTTTTGTTTTTTGAGATGTAAGGGGAAAAGGTTTTTTTTTTTTTTTTTTGGAGGTTGTTGTTTAAGCCGGAGTGTGCAAAATATATAGGCAGCTTAAAGCCGGCCTCGGGGAGGCCCTAAAGGGGAAGCCGGCCTCGAGGAGACCGGCATTGGGGCAGTCACATCATCCGTTTAAAAGCCGGCCTCAGGGAGTCATGCTTTCAAGTGGAAGCCGGCCTCTACGAGTCATGAAAGCCTATTTTTGAAAGGGACAAAGATTCGAGCCTATTTGTGAAAATCCCTCTCCGATCGAGCCTATTTTTGAAAAAAATTCTCCGACGTGCACCCATTCCGGCGACACACACACATGCCGGTATTTATACGTAAATAATTATGAGTTTTAAAACTGTTTCCTTCAGACACCACTCGAACACAAATACGAAACCGCTAATGTGTGTGTGAGTGTCGAGTTTCTGTTGAACTCATTTTTCCGGTGAATCCGGTATTCCGGCAAGGTGTAAACCACCTCCGCCTCTCGTTCCTGTTCCGTTTCTGCCCTCGGAGCTCACACGTCAGTGTGTGTGGGTGTATGTTTGGTGTGTGCTTTGTTCGTACCCGTGCAGGTGGGTTTGGATTTCGGCGGAATTCCCTCAACATGGCTGTGCACCCGTTTTTCCTTCTGGGTTACTTTTCGTCCATCTAGCCTTCTGTTTTTAATCGCAAGTCACAAACATTATTACACCATTTAAATAGTTACTGATGTGATTACTTAATTAAATTATTTATTTAATTATATGATTATTTAAATTCATTTTATTGTCTAAATATGGGAATTCGATATTTCCGATTCAAGTTTAATTATTCTCAAAAGTTACATCATTAAGCGAACACATTCAAAATACGAGTCCAACTCTCGAGTCACCAACGTATCGTTCAAGTCTAAGTTCACGTGAGAAATTCGTTATGCATCATGTAGTCTAGGTTTATCATTTGAACCATCTCTTATTATTTTTCTATGCGTTTAGGACGCTAGGACTGTTTGGTTGGAAACCCCAACACTTGTGATTGCAAATTTGGTAGCTGCGCTAAGGTGAGTTTCACGGCCCCACTTTTACTGTTTTTATAATTATTTTTATCTGGGGGAGAAAACATATACTCACTCAATTATTTTTATAAGGAATAATCTGTGAGTTTCACAGCCCCACTTTTACTGTTTTATAACTACTTTATTGGGGGAGAAAACATATACTACTCAACTATTTTGCAATAATTGATCTTTGTATAATCATTGTGGTGTACACGTACCAACTGTTTAAGGACCACAATACATGTCCTCGTTTAAACGTAATCATTAACTATGTGTTTTAGCCAAGGAATATAGAGATAGTACTATCGGGATTGATCCCCCGCTCATGGTTAGTTATGCGCTAGCCCAACTGGGTTTGAGCTTTATATTCTAACTACTTTAGATTTTGGTTTGATTATAGGCTCCTTGATTATACTTTAACTCGTTTGCTTAGATAACTTGCGAGGGATTATGCATTGCACCTAAAACTATTTTTGTACATGATTTGTACCCAACGATTTTGATGATAAATCTTAAGGAGTCACAAAACCTGTGAACTCACCAACCATTGTGTTGACATTTTTTCTATATGTTTTCTCAGGTAACAGAAATTAAGTCATTTCAAAGTTCAATTTTGGTCAAGGATGGTCATGCATTACTTTCAAGAATAAGTTTTAATGTTACAAGTTTTTCATTTACAACATTTGTTTTAGTTTATGTTAAAACAATTTCTCTTTGGTTTTTGTAACGACATTGGCAATCCATTTTTCAATTAATGCGAAATTTACTATTCTTGATGTGTTATGTTACTAGCTAGTCGCACCTCGTTCTTCCGCAAAACCATTTTTGGCGGGGTGTGACAATTTTTGACATCTTGACATGGCTCATTGAAAATCCAAACCCCAAAACTTATTGTTAATAGTTGTCATAAGTTCAAGTTCTGTTGTGAATAAAATTGTAATACATTTATGAGTCGTTAAAAAAAGTTGTTGCAGTCCCCAAAATTCACCAGTAGCTAAAAATTCCTTGTCACAAAGTTGAACTTGAAATAGTTAAGGTATGCCTATCTGTCGGCATAACTTAACTATTTGTTTATCTTTTTAGGCCAATTTAAAAGTTTATGTCTATTCCCAGAAGATTATTTTTATGATTTATGAAGATTGATACACGATAAATGAAAAATATCATATCAAAGTCTAAATTAACTTGCCAATCAAAACAATAATAACAACGATTCTCAATCCCTTCAAATAAGGGGTATGAGCCCAATCAAAAGAATAATATACCAAAAATGAAAATTATATACACGAACCCGAATCCAAACCATGGCTATGTATCATCTCCTCACGACATCATTTCCCTAAATTCATCGAAATTAAGAACACCATCACAATTAACATCAAATCTAGCAATCATCACCTTGCAATCATCAACGGTTCTCGACTCTCCCAATTTGCTAAGCATCCTTCTTAAGCTTTTCGGGGTTATGCATCCACTCCCCTCTAATTCTTCATACATCTTAAACGCCATTTTCAAATCTTTAATCTTTTCCTCTTCATTTGCACTTTCCACCACTTTCACTAAATCTTCCATGCTCAACAACCCGTCGCCATCTGAATCCATCAATGCCGCCGCCATCTCTGCCTCCTCCAATGACAACTCACCGCCAATCTTTCCAATACAAATTTGGAGCTCCGGCGGTGATAACTTCCCGTCTCCATTTTTGTCCATGTGTCCAAATACACGTATGTATTGTTGTTGTTTATCCATCAAAATCACAAAATATGATATAAAAAAAAAAGTAACTAAGTACAAGTATTACTTAAGGATTGTGTGTATATATATTGTAGAGAGAGAGAGAGAAGTGCTAAGAAGTTAATCAGCCAAGTAGATTGAGGATACAATAGCATCATGCATATATATAGGGATGCATATGCCATCCGCGTTTTGCCCACGGGGTATCTTTTGACCAAACGTAGAAGTTAAAGGGAGGTAAGGGACGACGAAATTTTCAAAGTTTATAGGAAACATCTTCGAAATTGAGCCTTTATATATAATATCAGGTTACGACCTTTTACTTTCGAGAAAGTGCTAGACACCCCCTTATTAATTATACGTGGTCATCATATCTAAAGTGTATTTTAATTTACACACTGTCATCATCAAGCTAGATCAAGTACGACTATATATTTATTTATTTAAAACCACAACGTGAGTAAATCATCCTGAATTATATGTGCTATGAATATGTTTGTTCAAAATTGTTTAGAGAGAAAAGTGAATGTTTGTTTTAGACAGTCTCAGTTTAATACTGGTCACTTCATGGTTCAAACTACTGCCCTTTTTCAAAATAAAGTTAGAGAATAGAAAGAGAACTTGAGCTTATTTATTTTAATTACCTTGTACCTTGTGTTCTCAAAATTTATTTTAAATTAAAATATGAGAAAAAATAAAAGAAAATATATGAAGATATCGTCCGTAATATAAATGGTATTTAATTATTGCTTAGTAAATATCATTGAGCTTATTTGATTAAATTGTTTTCTATGTCTTGTCCTATAAGAAAATTATGTCATGTTAACCCTATTTCTGTACATGGTTATTACTTGATTTTATTTAATCTATTGACAATATCTTACATTTTTTATTATTAGTATTATTTATGCGTTCAAAAATCATATTCTTCTCTTTTGTTTGAAGTTTTCACATTATATTTGGAATAAACAAAACTTAATTATATGAATGTGATATTGTATCATAGGATACATAGGAGATATGTGGTGTTTGTAAATTATTGCAATTGTCAAACTTTGACCTATGAAACTACTATTAGGCCACCGGCCTCTTATGCGGTTCTCATTGTTTCTCGACGGCTAATCATATGGACCGAGTTGTTACGCTTTCCCTCCTTGACATCCTGAAACCTAGTTTGTATGTAATGTAAGCTAGCTACATGTATCACATTTTCTTTGCCATAGACTCCTAGCCACTAGCCAAAAAAAGCCACATCACGCTATTGAATCGAACCACTACAACCACTCAAGCCACGTCACGCTATTAATTAATTAGGTACCTGTTCGGTATCGAATGATGAATAAATCCAAGCAAATACCGAAACCAAAATTGTACCAAACCGAGGGACTCGATACCTAGTTTTGGGAGCCGATAAACCTCAGTGTCATACCAATTTACCAGGTCACGTGTACCCTTATTTCAACGTTTTAGAATGTTGAACCTTTTTACGAACGTTTTAGACTGTTCGTAAAATTTGGTCTCCAATGTTACACCAGCTTTTGCTCTCTCAACTAAATACATGACAAAACCTCGACCAAATTCCTTCCTTTTCGGAACTCAACGACCTGCAACGGTCGTTGCATCGACCAAAGCCCCGGAGGGGCGCACCATTACTTATAGTCTTATATTTTCTTTCTTGACGATTTCCCTATATTATTTGATGTTTATACCTTATATGGTCTATGTATAGTCTTGGTGCATCTTTATTGCTTTTTTTTTTCTTCATAATTTTCAACTTAGTTATTAACACAATCACCTAGGGGTGTCAAATTTGTACCGAATAAAACCAACCAACATGCTACCAACCGTACCAAGAATAGTTGGTAGCCAATATATTGGTAGTCAACATGTTTGGTTGGTAGTACCGTACCAATTGTGTAATCATGGTACGGTAATGGTATAAAAATTTTAGATACCATGGTATACCGTACCAACCAAGATATATATATTATATGATTCTTAGTTAAATATATTGTACCAAGCTACCAGCCTATTTGCACAAGACTTCAGTTACGACAAGATATCTATATCTTTTCTTACCTTATCGTACTAGATTATGTTTATATAGTACGTAACATATTATATCATTTTGCTTGTTTGTCTTCTGTGCTCGGAAAACTTGTTAATATGTTTAAGTGGTCGATAATGATAAAATATTATTGTTCTTTTGTTATTAATTTTTTCATTTCATATAAATTTGTGATGTTGGTATATACCATTACCAATTTGTACCAACCATGATTGTTGGTAGCCAAACAAATTGGTACAAGTAAACTTGGTATGGTATTGGTAGCTAAATCAGTGTACCAATTATAGTTGGTACGGTATACGGTATGAAGAAAATATACGTGGTACCGTATCATGTTCACCCCTACAATCACCAGACTATTAGATGTGTTAGGACTATTTAATTTATTTGCGTGAGTTGAATAAAAGAGCCGTAAGAACCGACTTTTTTGGTCAAAGTCGCCTCATTGGTGATTTTTTGCATTAAAAAGTACTATTTTGGATGTGATGAAACCCGTACGTATGACTTCATACTTTTTTTTAATATATGGCGTATATTTTAAACAAATATATATCCAACCAAGCATGATTCACAAGATTTTGATTATTTTAGGTGCTTCTTCGAACCAACTATCAGGTCAACTGTCAGCTAGCGAAAAAATCAGTTGTATATAACATTCAGTTATTGGATGTTTAGGCCCTTCATAGGATTGATTAAATAAGGGGGAGTTTGGTTTACTATAGGAAATCTATTGGTTTGATACCCAAATAGAAAAACTAAACTCATAAGCCAAACGACTTAGTGAAAAATATTGCTTCATTAATCATTGTCATACCCACTTAAAATTTGGTTAAGAAGTTAGGGGCCCCATTTTTTATGGATAACAAATCTATATTGACAAACCGCTGTAGGCAACTTGCCCCGAACTATAGGGCCAAATTCGGCCCCCGATTTTAGCCTTATAATTTCCCCTAGTTTTTGGGATTTTTTTTTTATTTTCTATTTAAATTTAAATGTAGAACACATCAAATACAGGATATTCCAAATTCATCCTAAATTAACACTAAACCTTAGACCTTCATAAAGATGAAAATGGTCCCTCCACACGGGCTGGAAAACCAACAATGACGCCATTTTTATCCGAAGGTTATACAAATTGGGACCTTAAGTTACTAGTAAAAAGGTCAAACATGATCACTAATCACTATTCATCCATATTTCTCTAAGGAGTTGATACCTAACAGTATTATTGCATTTATCAACATCTTTCAATGTCCACACGGGCTTTGACCGAGAAGAGTCAATGATTGAACTCAAAGATGAATCTAATTCATCAAGTTCATCATCACTTGTATTTGACTTTCTTAGGATTGATGAACCTGTTCGTGACAAGCGGGCCCGGTTTTTATCATCTCCTAAAATGCATCCAATTAAAGATGTAGAAGGAGGGTGGTATATGATAGGAGTAGCTGCACATGGGAGACTTGTGATACAATCTTCTCCACACTCGATTAAATCCTGATCAATACAGAATTTAGATTTATTAGTTAGTTACTTCCTTCATAAATTCTAACAATTTACAATTTCTGTGCGAGTAATCAAAAATAATAACAAGAAAAAAAACCGACCTCTGAATCTAGCGTTTCAAGCACCACCTCAGGAATCGGGTCTGGGCAAAACTCGTCAGGGACAAAAGTATCAAGAATCCTTTTTATTAATGGTATACCAAAAGTAGGACACACCTTCAACATAATTAAAAATTAAATTAGCATTTTTAAAAAAGTTAGTTATGGTTTATAAAGTTGGAAACCTCTTTTCGGATGGTACTGCTTAATAGCATATCCTTTGGAAGCATCATGAGCTCACTCAGTGCAGTTAAAAGATGAAAAGTTATTGGTGAGCCAATCAGATCGGTTAGCCAACTGGACCAGTTTCCTATCTGTGTTTGACCAAAATACCAACAAATTAGTTTCAAAAAATATGTTTTTCTCAATAATACGTTTTGTAATAATATTTAATGCATTAAGTATTTACTAAATTTAAAAAATATGGACAAGTTTTGACCGATTACTGACCGTCTTTTTGAGTTGTGCACCAGCTCCAAAGCTTGCTTTCCCTGAAGGAATAGGAAGAACCGAAACATGACTAATTGGGTCTGAAACAGGGTCAGTTGGACCCTCATCATCTGATACACGAAGAACTGCATTAAACATGCCTACATCTAATCTACCCATGCATTGCTCCATTATCTATAATTTCAAAAAACAAAAAAAAAAAAATAGAATTTTTAAAACCGTTTAGGCATGTAAACTAGCATTATATAAAGACGCCATGTTACCAACATAGACAACACATTTAAGCAACCACAATTATGTCGTGCAGCTCTAACAGGACAAATTCTTTCATAAGTATTCATGAAAGCTCTTTTCCAATGCTCTAACGAAGTGTTTGCTTGGTCATCATTAGATTTTGAATCACTGGAATGCATATAAGGAGCAAGAGTCTACAAAAATCGATAAAAGGTTAAAAAACTAAAAAAAAATGACCCGTTTTGCCACCTGTAAGTAAAGTTAAAGCACCTGCCACCAGATAGACTCAATAATTCGAGAGAAGATCCAAGATTCCACTTTTTCCAAATAAGAAATAAAAAAATCCGGCTCTTCCAATTCGTTGTGTCCTTTTTCAAAAGTTTTGTATATTATCGCTCTTAGTACAACGGAATTCGACAACCAAAAAGTCAACCTGCATCCAAAACCATAAACAGAAATTAATTAAATAATTTTATTCAAAATTGAAGTGCTCGTCTGGTCACAATGTACCTTGGAACATCGTTTCCACAAGCTTTAACAACCAAAATCAATCCCGACACGATACTTTTAGCGACACTTGCTTTCCTTGAAGTATTATTCTGTTTGCATGCATGAATATAAAGCCTTGAAAGACGCCGTGCAGGTGTATGAACTTTATTAATTGAACTCCCGTGTTCTGCAACTACCGAATAGAGACTAACTTCTATACCTGCAGCTTCTCTCAATTCATCCTCAAGAGCTTGTACTCTCTGCTCCAACTGTTGTACTTTACTATTCTGGTCTTGAACACCAACATTTCTAAATTTCTCTAAAATTTTGCTACTCCGTATGGATCTGTCGCTAATGCATGAATCCGATGAAGAACTGATATGTTTCACGTTCTTTAATCTATTAGCATCAAATCCAAAATCTTTGATGAGTTGACTTTCATGACCACTTTGACTTGCACCCAAAGTTTTGGATTGTATACAAGATTGTTCATTTGTTACATGATTAACAATTGATGAATTTGTTAGTTTTGTGTTATAAGATTCAGGATTTTGTGAGAGCATTGTGAATCTTGAGTTGCGGAGATTTGATAAAGTGGTTCGAGCATTTTCTAATTTAGAATGTAAATCTTTTGATGATAATATACGTTCTTCGTAAGCAGCTTTTTTATCTTGAACTGAGATTTCTTGATCATTAATCTTTCTCGAGTTTCCACATATGGCTTCAAATCCGTCCTGTAATTGATTGTCACCATATAAATTAAGTAATTAAAAAGTCTACAAATTACCAAACTAGTCCGTTTAAAAAAAGTATAATTACCAAATTAGCCATTTTATGATGAGGTGGCTTGCCACGTCATCTTTTTTACCGTCTATATCGGTTATATGTCTATTAAATTACCAAACTAGCCCATTTTTAAAAAGAATGAGAACGAGGTTGGGATACTACCTAGTACCGGATATAACTACCAAAACTGACCACCAACCTTCGTTACCAATACACAAAATAGTCGTTAAAAAAAGCAAATTCAAGTACCTCTTTTTGAAGATTTAAATTCTTATTCGATCCAAAATTCGAAAAACCAACAACGACAGAAGACTGAGAACAAATATCATCATCATCTGTAACCGACTCACTCTCAGCTTCTTCAGCGTACTCTTCATTCATCAAAACAGAAACAGATTCAAATCGGGTTTTCTCAACCAATCCTTCATTTATTAAAATCTCACAAGATGAAGAACATTTCACACGGTTATTTCCCTCCACCGTTTGGATTCTAACAAAAAGCATAGGTTGAGCCGTGTTACCAAACATCCTCTTACAATTCATAGGCACACTGACCGTCAAACTCTGTTCAACAATACCATATTCTGCAAAATCCATAATTCCAGTAGCTAATAACTGCCCTTTTACCGTTTTGTCCCTTCGAGGTTCGTACAAATTGAACTCTATACAATTTTTAAAAAAAGTTTCGTTCTTGTCCCTTGATAATGTCACGTGAACCGAAAAGGATTCATTGAATTCGATTTTACCGTCACTGACACCCGAAGTAGAAACAATTGAAGGAGCAACTGTTTTAGTAGTCCCTGAATTTTTGTCACCGTGTTCCCATTGAATTAATACAGATCGAAGTGATCTTAATGATTTAGATGGTGGCCATGGTTTAATTTCTACAAGATTGATGATGTTTTCGAGTTGGATGTATGAGTTTTTTCTGTTGGTCGCCTTCATTCCGAGTGCCATTTTTGGGTTGGAATCTTTTTATTAAAAAGTTTATGTTAGTGTTTGAAATTTATATAAAATAGTATTGATTCCTAGCTTAACGAGGTATTTGGATGTGCATTTAGACTGATTATGGTCAAGAAATGTGTAAAATTTTCTCGCCCATCGAAGAAATCAAAATTTCAAATTTAGGGGAGTATTAGGCAAAAAAAATTGTAACTTTTACACATCCCATATTGTCAAAATCAGTATATTATGTTACCTTTTAATGTGCGAGAAAATTTTACGTATCCACATTGTTAAATTCACTATATCATCTTCTGCTAAATACGAAAAATTGTATCTTTGTTACATTGGATAATTTTTTTAGGTAAAAGTGAATATTTAGCGTCAAAATTATCAGCTAATTAGTCAGAAATACAAAATTAACTACTTACTTCTACATTCAATCAACTAAATCGACTATTGATTAAAGTTATTTAATTTGAAATAATCAATTTCATATACGCACATTCAATTACGGATTACCCCTTAGACACATAATACGTAAAGAGGATGAGCTAAACAACAACAAAATATGCGAATCCAATATGAGTGATAAAAGTTCCAGTGATTATCGAAAGCTGATTACCTGAGCTTGCCCCAAATTTGCAGAAATTAGTTCGGAATACAGAAGTTAACTACAGTAGCTTCATTAGGGCGAAAATCGATGATTGGGTTTCAAATACTTCTTCCTCACTAAATCGCAAGAACACAAATCACTGTAAACATATCACATTGTCATGATCAAGTATACAAAAATGAAATGAAAATAAGTTAAATAACGATTTTAAGAACAATTGAACAGACCGTAATGATTCTGAAACTTACATGAAATTAAGCGTCCCAAAAATGGGTGTAATGCGGACAAAAAAGTAAAAGCCGTTTCGTGCATGTGATATGCTCGGTTACCAACAGAAGTTGATGACTTTTTTTAACAAACGGGTGGAAATACGTTTTTATTTTAAGTCCCTCTGGTTTTATAGTTGTCTTATATAGACCCTTAAAATACAAAAGTGTATACACTTCACTGTTGAGTTGAGTACGTCTTTGGGTTGTCTTATATTTATACCTTTAAAATACATACTATTGTATGCATTTTTTTTCCTTAAGACAAAGACTACAATTAACACATAACAAATAGGGGGTGATTTTCCTACCACAACTTTTAATTCATCTACCACAAATGTTGCTTAACATACTTGTACAGTTAGCTGTAAAACTTGTACGTTGTGGTATAGGAAGTAAAAATTGTGGTACAGAAATGAATTCCCATAACATATTATTGACATAATAGGTTATTTTCGCTTTTCTCCAATGAAACTTGAAATCGCAACATTGTAGGGTCATTCACATAATCACATACCACTAGTTCTACGACCTTTTGGTTACAATTGTATGTATTAGTTTAAGTAAATTCTCTTAGGTGATAAAACTATTCAAAATGATATACACAATAATACAAGTTTTAGGTTATTTGATATATATAATAGTAAGTTTTATAATTTTACTACATCAGAATGTAAATAAAAACGTATACTTTATTTGTTGTCCGATAAACTCCTATTAAAGTAGGAGATATGAGGTAGTTTATATGGTATATAAAAGAGCGATCATAACATGTGAATTGTGCGTACTACGGTATGGATGTAATAGTGTCTCCAAATTTTTAGAGGGGCAAATTGTATAATTAGTAAAATAGTGAGGGGGTAATGAGTAGTTGAAGAATGTTAGAGTACAGATGAGTTAGAGTCGTGTGTTATGGAGAGTGTATCACACGCTCTAATGACTCCAAGGAGATTAAGACGCAACAGCCCGAGTACCAAGAATGCGGGCGAGATGGTAGTGGACGCCAGCTTTTTTACTTGGTCGTTGTTGATGGTAGAGCGCGTGGGAAATAAAATGGGCAATATCTATAAACTATCAAGTACATTTTTCAACACTCAAAAACAAAAATAAAAATAAAACTCCCATGGGTCCATTTATGAGGAGGTGCAGGAAGTACAGTCGCACAGGGCTCATATTTTATAGGGGCCCAATTATTATATATATCTTATATATATATATATATATATATATATATATATATATATATATATATATATATATATAATCTTAAAATTTAAGAAATTTGATAATTGAATAGAAAAAAATTAGAAAGTCCAATTTTTTATAAAAATCATGTATTTAGGGGGCCCATTTTCGTGTTTTCGCACTGGGCCTTCAAAATCTCGGAGACACCCATGTTTATGATTTTATATTTATTTGCCACTTTATGTCTATACATATAACTTTGAACCTTACAAAGCCCATACCCAAAACTGATCAGGCCCATTTGAAGGTAACAGGGCACCAAATGGTCTTCATACACTTGATACGAACTCACATGCATATCATTTAGAAGGCCATTGAAAGTTGAAACTTGATCGATGTGTACCTAATAAGTAATAACTGACTGAATTAACCATCTTAAGGTGTGTTTGATGGAAAAAGGAGTTCCTTTGTCTCACAAGACACCGGGATTCAAATCTCATTGAGTAATACTTTATGATGGTCAGGGAAAAAGTCGGAAAGCGATCACGGAAATACCGGTTACGCAGCGTACATCAGAGTCAAATACTCAACTTTCCTCGGGTAGCCTAAACATGGATATCTCTCCATTTACCCGCGTATTATACTTCCTCCGATTTAAAATAAGTGATACACTTTCCATATTTGAGTGTATCAAAATAAGTGATGCACTTTGAAAACTTACTTTATTTGGTAAAAAGTAGTGGGACTCACACACACTAACTATCTACTTTAATCAAGTGAAATGACATTTTTATCCTTACTTTTACTTTTAAACATTATTAACTTCACTTTACTCAAAATTTGTGGGACCCATTCCCCACTAACCATCCAATTAATCTAACTTAATTATCATTATCATATTTTGCCTCAAAAACCGTGAAACCAATAATGTATCACTTATTTTAAATCGGAGGAAGTATGATATAGTGATCCACAATAATAATATTAGTATCAGTTTCATATTAGTTACTCAAATAGTCCTTAAAATTTTATAGTAATTTGAGGTTCCATTAATCTACTACATAGGTGGTAGTGATGACCACAATTATGTTTGGTCACCGTTTAGTCATCACTATTAGTTCAATGCAAAGACTTAGAAAACAATCGCTGATTATTTATTAATTTCGGAAATAGTATAGAAACAGGGGAAATAATAAAATAAATGTAAAGCCAACTTTTATTAGGTTAATTTTTTTTTATTACGAGATAAAGATAATTGGGGACCAATACTGTCTAAAGCAATACTAAATATTACAATAGATTATTCAAGTTGAATTCAAAATGAATGTGGAGGTTTTTTGCTTGAAAAAGGAACAAGCCCACCCCACCAAGGAATCCATGGATTAAGCTATTGCAATGTCTTATATTCTCCGTACATAGTGTTTCTAGTAACAACGACAACGTCAATCTCTTTAAAGGAGATATAGAAAGATGTAACAATTATAACTCTACTTACAGTTAGAGAGATTACTACAAGTGAGAATAAATTATCAAAATCCGTATTATGATCCCATTAAAGGTGTTGAGTTTAAAAACTTATTGTCAAATTTAATTCACTCCATTATTAACTCAAGCACGATTGCACCTTGTAATTCTCAGTTAAAAATCAAATGCTCCCTTAGTTAAGACTATGTAAAGATAGCCATACGTAGCTTAAATTCGTAGAATATATTTAAGTCTTTATTAATTATTAAAAATATTTCAATACTACTGGCCAAGAATGATAATTTGTGTCATGACTTTTAATATGTATGCTTATGCTTATTATGGCATTTTAAAACATACGCTTAATAAAAACTCCAATAATGATAATTCTTTTTTAAGTAAATGTTTTTTTATTAATGTTTAAGAGGTTATAACTTTACTGAAAAATTAAATAAGTTTTCCTAGTTATTATTTAAATATATGGGCATTACGCAAAGTTAATGAAAATAGTTAACATAATATGGTTTGCTTAAACATGAAAACTTTGAGAAATAAGCAAATTCAAATGTGTTAGTTGGGGACAGTTATTATTGTTTAGAAACTCAGTGCTCTATCAACCACTTTACCAATATCATATTTATGGGCCAGAATTGTATGATTATGTTGTTATAATCATATTCAAATGGAGACGTTAATCACAATGCATATGTGTTCAAACAGATGCACTCAAAATGTTAGATTGTTTATAGATTATTTTTTCTAAAATTTACTCTACTGTGCTAATGAGCCAGCACGAAAACAGAGAAGTGTATAACATAAACTTAGAGAAGAAAATTATATTGTATAGTTATTTATTACTCCTATATTATTGAAAAATAGGGTTTTTTATAGCGAGAGATGATATTATCTCTTTATTCATTTGATCAATACAAATGTCTAAATCAAATAATAAAATTATAAAGAGAATTTATTGATGAAGTGTGTGTTTTTTAACGGCTAATACCCTCCCTCTAATTCTACACCGTTTTATCCACGCCGGAATTTGAACCCACAACCTTATGAAACAGTATAAACACTTGATACCAATAGGCTATAAGTCCTTCTTTGGAAAGTTATAAACTATGTAAATACAAGATAAATCATATCTAAGTTATAAAAACTATTACTAGTATTAATAATTTTGTTTTAACTGTATATTAATTGGTAGAATAAAGAGAAGGAGATGCACATGAGAGTTGAGACTCATTAATTATGGCATGTAGTAAGGATCTAAACACTAACCAACACTTCAGTATATTACATCTCAATTTAATTAATATTATTTCCAAACAGTCAACCACAATACCCCTGTAAAAAGTATTAACATCTAATAATCATTATTATTATATTCGAGTCAGCCTAATTTGATATTTCTTTTACGATCCACGTTTACGGTGTATGTCCTATTATCCTCTGCCATTAAAAAAAGGACATCCTTTAGTTGTATATGTAAATTTATACAAAATAAATACTAATAACATTTTTTTATTGTTGTAAGGAATACAATAATCCGTAAACGGATTAGAATTTTGTTGTTCTGACTGCAGAGAGCAAGTCTTTAAATCAGATCTACGTGGCATAACCAGTATTTAATGTCCTGGTCACTTTTAAGTTTTGTGTCTGGTCAAGTTTGAACCTAAGATTAGGCGTATCGATGGTGGTTGTGAATTGCGTCCCCCATACGTGGCACTGTATGGGACGCGTCCCAACCGTTACGAGCCCATCCCTGCGACGCGTCGCTCGAGCTCAATGGTCGGCCACACGACCCTTGTGGATCAAAATTGGTTTTTAAAGGGAAATGGTTTTGTCGTCTGGTTACGTGGATTTGGTCGGAGTTTGTAATGTTTTTGGTCGAGCTGATGTGGCACTGGTGTCTCAGGGGTGACCACTGAAACAGTGGTCACCCATTACGCATAGTCTAAGAACTTTTTGTGGATACCTTATCTGCAACAAGCCTACCGTGGTTAGGCATCTCCTAACCGTGACTCGTTCCCTAACTCATCAATTATATCACATCCCCTCTTCCTTACCGACAAGAAACTGACAAATTTTCGTCAACAATGTTTTTTCCTTCCCTCTTCCCGTTCCCCCTCTCTCTACCTATTCCTCTCTATCTCTATAAATAAAAAAGACGAGATGTGCCAGTCGTCGGGAATCCGATGAGTTTGGCGAAAGACGAATTGCGTGCCAACGGTAACAAGGAAAAGTCGCATTCAGCGTAGGAAACAATGAGTTTGAAAACTGCCGTTCGCAGGGGCCTTAGAGACTTAGAATTAGTAAGTTTTCAGTATTATTAAATAATTAAGTTGTTTTACCATCGCTTATAATTTATATCATCTTGCTAAGAAAAACTTATAATTATTCATTTCAAAACTTTACTCTCGTCTACGTTCTACTTTTACCATTAAATTTATACTAGTATAATTTATATTTTTACCTTACGATGTTGATTTACATTTTCCCTTGAAATTTCATGTATGTAAATCCTAATCTACAATTTTAGTCTACAATATTGATTTGATCTTGAGACATGATCAGTAAAACCTTGTGGAGAATCCACATCAGTATCCAACTAATAACTTTGATTTATTTAAGTTCTTAGTTTTATTTCATAATATTTTGTTTAATTACATAAAAAAACATTTTAATTAACCGAAGTAAATAGATAAACAAAAATAAATTTTATTTTAAATTAATTTATATTAAGTCAAACTTCCAGTAATACATGTATTTATAAACAATATTCTCAGTCTCACAAAAAATTCTGGTTTCTTCTGAATAAACAGTTAAATCACTTCCATGACCCGTTTGAGGTTCCGGACTACATGTTGCAAGGGGCCAAAGCACATGCAGCATCGACTCAATGCATGTGTTTAGTAAGATTTTCTCATAATTATTTAATATATTTAATTGCAAATGCTACAAAAATGTTTTATATATAAATTTGTATTTGCATTATTTGTCTTATCTAACACACAAAATGGCATATAGAATCCCATGCTACATGCTTAATCTTCTTAATGTTTTTGAGAGTTTGATGCCTTCACATATGTAGTAATGTCGACCCTCTTGGAATAGCTAAGTGAAGTCACTTAACTACTAGAAAACTGTCGTTTTCCCACGAAAAAAACCAGTAAGAAGTTTCCAATATGTTTCTCACGATTAAATCTACATTAAAAAATTTTAAAAAATTTGTATCCATTTTCCGACGGATGATAGCCTCTCACAATTATGTGGGAACAATATTATTTCCCAAATTCATTTCCTACGGATGACCAACAGTTTAAAATTCCGATGGAAATCAGAAGGAAGAAATTAATTGTTTTATTTTTCCATTTCTTGTAAAAAATAGTTCGTGGGTAATGTCGAAAAAATAAGTTACTTTCTCACGGATTTCCTTCGTTGTTATTAAATTAAATAAAAAATTAAATTA
Source organism: Calendula officinalis (assembly GCA_963853835.1). Classification (NCBI taxonomy): domain Eukaryota; kingdom Viridiplantae; phylum Streptophyta; class Magnoliopsida; order Asterales; family Asteraceae; genus Calendula; species Calendula officinalis. Next base: position 17,834,939 of record OY970824.1, on the reverse strand, counting down.
AAGATAACGTGTGTTTAAAAATAAAGATATTTCTCATAGATCTCACGGCTAATATTTCAAATACGTAAAACTTTGCTCATAAACTTCTATATTTTTTTGAACGGCAATCCTAATCTACACATAATTTTCACATATGTCCACAACGGGACTTAAACCCCAACCTTAAGGTTATTAGGCAAACACCAGCATAAACTTCTATATGTATTCAACAAATGTATGATTCATTATTGGTTTATTCATTTTGCGGTCTTTTAATCTAAACAACTATTATGATTAATTTATAATAAAATTATCAATCTGACATAAATTATTATTTTTGGAATACAAAATAATGCATGTACCATTGTATTGTTTCTCATTTATTTAATTGGATGGTTCTTTAAATTGTCGTGCGAGTAAATATTTTGGTACACTAGTCACTAGATCACAATCAAAATCACGTAAAGATCACGTGATAAAAGTAAATAAGCGCAGGAGAGGGGGTAGGGGCACCCTTTGGCACTGTGGTTAGTAAAAAAAATTGACTATTTGACTATTTGGCCTGAAAGTACTTTGTTTCCAACAGTCTTCGTACAGACGTTTAGCTTTACTCAAATAGCTAGCTTTAGGTGGTGTTTGTTTTTTACTTAATTGACTTAATAGATAAATGACTAAATGTGGAAAGTTATAATTGGACGTTTGTTTATATCTTAATCGATAAAGCATGACTTAATTGGAAAAGTCATGGAGGTGATGTCCTCCCCATTAAGTCACAATTTTTATTTTTATTTTTTATATTTATTAAATTTATATTAATACAACTATAATTTTTATATATATTCAGTTAAAAGAAAGTATTTAGTTTTTAATATTATATTTTTAAAAAATAAAACCTTATTTTATAGTTCAACTTTATTAGTATACGTTAATTTTTATATCTAGAATTTTATTGATATTATGATAATTTATTAAACATATTATATTATTGATTATAGTGAATCATAAATTAGTCATTTATACTACTTTTATTTTGTATTATAAATTTATATCATTATTTTATCTAAAAGATTTTGTAGTAAATCAATTATATATTTACATTTTTATTATTTAAGATTTCAATTCAAATATAAATATTAACAATTTAAAATAAATAATGAGGTATGAGAAAAAAAATAAAATAGTAAAATTTTATTATTACACTATTCATTCAGCACATAAAACAAACAACACCACTAATTTGTCTAGACAGACACAATTTATCCAGACAGACGCTTTATCCAAACAGGACTTAACGAGTTAAAAAAACAAACAAGCCCTTAGTCTCATTTATGTTTTTCCTCTAAGATCATGGTAGACATTATGTTAATTTTACGAGTTTTATGTAAAACATTACACTTTATACGAAGTTTGAGTAAACATATAGGAAAGAAGGAAAATCAAAGACGCCTTAAGAATTGTAAAACATTATATTCATTGAATAGATTAGGTCTATTGACTCATTTAATTAGGTCAGCTAAAAACTTTAAGATATCTGGATACACGTGTTGGTATCACCCATATCTTCAGATAATTTTCTTAACAGTTACTCCCTCCCTAGATAAAGTTCTCATTTTACTTTAAATTTTTGTCCCTAAATAAAGTTCTCATTTCACAAGTTGATGGGGTTCACTTAATAAAATAATATAATTATCATGGACCCCACTACTAACTATCCACTTAGAGAATTGATATTGCTACCACAATTTTTAATGGTTATACCACACTGTACATGTTTTACAGCTGACTGTACAAGTATATTAAGCATTGGATGTGGTTGATGCCTCAAAAGTTGTGGTAGAAAAATCACCCTCTATCCACTTATTATCTTTCTCTCTCCAAACCAACTTTATATTTTAATCAAATTTAATACCAACAACCCCACCACTAACATTTTCCTTAAATATTGTGCCCAAGACAAATGTGAACTTTATTTAGGGACGGAGAGAGTATTTCTTTAGTGTTCGTGTAATATTTATGATATTTTAAGACAATTCGTAATAGTAAAAGGAAAATATGTTCGAGAAATGCATATGATCAATTTGGATGTCACTGCATGTAACAAACAAACTAAACCTAAGTTTGATTATTGGTATCACATCAATGTCATATCAATTGTCTCTCTTCCGACTAAACACAAGACCAAACTCCTATAGTGGTCTCGACTAAACTTTAAAATTGATTTTAATAAAACATGTACTATTTACAATGCATGAAGTGGGATCCGGTGAGGACTCAAAACACGGTGAGGACTCGCGAAGACACCTAAAAAAAATTTCAAAAAATTCCGAAAAAAATATATAACTTCCCATGATTATTACTATATTTGACCAAAAACAAATTTTGAAAAAAAATTATGATCCACTTTTTTTGTGAATCATAATAGTGATCCATATTTTTTTTGTGGATCAAAATTATGATCCATATTGTTTTTTTGGATCATTTTTGATTTTTTTTTTGGATCTTATAGGCTGCGATTTTTATGATTAAAAAATAATATTTTTTTTGAAAAAAGTTTGTTTTGGATCATTTTCAGAGTTTTTTTAGAATCCTCACCGGTTTTTGAGTCCTCACCGGATCTGGACCCTACAATGCATAATGTACAAGTGACCATTGCATAAGTACAAGCGAACAATATCGGCCGCCGCATGGCCAAAGTTGAAGGAAAAAACGAGTTTAATAGCGGTCGTCGGTTCTCGCATAATAAGAGGATGTGATCGTGATCATTGGTCCCGGTCGCCAAGCGACGAACCATGGCCCCCAATTGAATTTCACCACCATACCAAATGTTTGTGTACGTAGCTCTAGAATACACCTATTGGATCCCATTCCACGTAAACAAAAAAATCTCTAGGGATGAAGTGAGCCACGATATCCGGTTAACACATAAAATATAGGGTTAATTTCACAGAATAGTAACGAAGTTTCAGAAGTGTTCCATTTAGGTCACTCAAACTTTAAATGCACTCCATAATAGTAACCAAGTTTCAAAAATGTCCCAATTATGTGAAATCTACCTATGATTACAAGTTACCAAGTCACTTTAATTTTATCTCACTTAAAAAGCCATTTAATAATAATAATAATAACTAATTTATTCATTTAATTTAATTTATTTATTCATTAAAATGATGCCTTGAAAGGTCCGATCATAGCTACCAATACAACTAATTTACTAAAGGTCTACCCACAATACAACTAATTAACTAAAGGTCTACCCACAATACAACTAATTAACTAAATCTATTTGCAAAAATCAAAATTGTTGCTACTAATCATCAACGAACGCAAATATCAATCATATACAATAAGATAAAAAAAATCAAACGAAATCACAAGTAAATTAAACACAAACTCAAAATCAGGGTATAGTATTAAACTTAAACAATAAACTGCTCACAATGTAATACCCAATAAAAAAAATGAATTCAGCTGACTCACTAACAAATAATCATAATAATAATATAATCACAATGGATCTCTATCAAGGATTTAAATTAAATGAATAGATTAATTAATATTATTATTAAATTGATTTTTAAGTGAGATAAAATTAAAGTGATTTGGTAACTTGTAATCATAGGTGGATTTCACATGATTGGAATACTTTTGAAATTTGGTTACTATTATGAAGTGAATTTAAAGTTTGAGTGACCTAAATGGAACACTTCTGAAACTTCGTTACTATTATGTGAAATTAACCCTAAAATATAAAAGTACATGTAGAATGGAGATTTGAGAAACAACACACCACATTATAGACATTTATAGTACGCTTCATTCCTTAAATTTTAGAGGATCCATATCTTGATTTTAACATATTATTATTTGTTCGATCAAGAGGTTTGACTTGACCTTTAATATAACGTATACTTGGTAATTACATGTATAGTAACAATTTTATGTTGTACAATAACCTAAAATAACATGTTTAAGTTATATAATCTAGCTTTAACATAAAATGTTTAGTTTCCTGGCCCGGATGCACTTTTCAATTCATTAAGCATAATTAGAATATTCTCAGCAATAAGATCGTTCTTATGTCAATTCTAAATGTCTATAAAAAATCATAGAGGTTGTAACTCCATTTTTATCGTACAATTGCTAAAATTCTAGCAATCCAGCTTTAAAAAGTAACTGCATCAACTGTTAGTGAAGTTCAAACGACGTATATTGCTAATAGAAAACTTATTAATGGTTGGTTTACGATTAATGAATTTTTTTTATTTATTATTATTTTTTTATTTGGAAACGGCAAATATATATATAAAAAGACAACCAACATAGCAAGTCGCTAAGAAGGGAAAGAGTACAAGATTATATCAAAAACAAAAGGGTGAAACTCCCCAATCACACCAATTACAAGAAAATTTACTCCTATTTTTTAACCACATGAAATTATTGCTTGGAAAAAATATAAGAAAAAACTTATGTTCTTCCAGTGGACTAAATCGAAAATTCAATGTGATTTCTTAACTCATGAAACATTAAATCTCATGTTTGAATCTCATTAAATGCAATCAATTCATTATAGGTTATTTCGCTAGTTAACAAATACGTTATTTTTAACAAATATATGTGAAACGTGTTGAAAATAGATGTATTGATTATCCAGGGATGGTTATAATTCAAACGAGATTGACATTTATTTAAACTAAATTTAAGTCCTGTTAAAAAATGAACGACGAAAATTTATATAAAAAACCCCAAAGGCCCGGACCAAAGTTTAAACACCAGGTAGTAATTCAGGCCGGTTTAGGTTCATTGGGTTCGTGGTTTGACAGATCAGAAACATTTAATCAGAAATTGACATGGTTATATAAACGGGTCAGATATCTCAATCTAAACATGTTTACATTTAACCCGAACACTACCCATATAACCCGTATTTAAACGGGGTCGTTAAACCAGGGGTGTTCACAACCGGATTTTCGGATAATGATTTTTACTATCCGGTATCCGAAATCTAGATACCTGGATTTTGGATATCCGCAATTTCGGGCATTTGAAAAAAAAATATTCAAATATTTTTCGGATATTTCGTGTATTTTTTTTGGATATTTCGGATAATTTTCGTATATTTTCGGATATTTTTTATATTTCGGTTAATTTTTCAGGTATTGGATATCCGAAAATTTTGAAAATACTATCCGGATCCCGCATCTGAATTATGTATGTTTTTTTTTTTTTATGAATTTTTGTCCATATAATTTTCGTTTTCTTTATTTATATTTTTCCATCTAGTTCTGTCTGACTGTCTATGCATATATAATTATATGGCATGTATAGAAAACAAAATATGTATAAATATATAGCTAGGTATAATAACATGTTGAAAATAGTTAGACGGCTTACGATCATGACATAAACTCACAATTTAGTTTTTTGTCAAATCAGTATTACGGCTGATATTTCAGCTGACACGTTCTTATCAATAATATTCCTTCACTTAATACATTATATATAAAATATACACACGAAAAATACAAAACCCACATAATTACACTAAATCTTTGCCGCTAACCAAGTCTCCAAAACCAAAGCAAAAAATACTGACGAAGAACTGAAGTTTTGATCCTAAATTCCTAATTACCACTTCACTTACTAAAAGTCTTTGGTTCTTAACCAAATGTATCATTGGTACAAGTGTTATAGGTTGCATACCATGGGCACCTCCAAGTGTGATGTTAAAAGTCAATATTTATTTTCTAAAATTAAAATTTAAAGTAAGAATCGTTACACTTTAAATATGGTTTTATCCTTTAAAAGGAGCATACAGATTCTTAAAATAGATACTGACAAATACTTTATAACCGTGGTTAAAGTTAATCACACCTCCTCTCCCAATATCTTCTTCACTCCGCTCTTATTGTCTCTGGCGCTCACATTATTCAATTTTTCTAGAGAGAGAGAGAGAAACTACTCCCAATAAATAAACCCACAAATCACTCACAAACTGTGTGAGTTCGAGAGTTTATTTCCTGCCCCGGAAATGATGGTGTTCGGTCACTCGGCGACCGGAGGAGGTTTCCTCCCCTCAAAACAACAGGTATTTCCGGTCGATTACGAAGCCGACGTCTCTCAGCGCCTCCTTGAAGCTGCATTCTCCGGCGATCTCAAATCGGCGTCTGACTGCATTGACGATCCGTACGTCGATGTCAACTTCGTCGGCGCTGTTTCGTTGAAGGTTCGTATGGCGGAGGTTCACTGCCGTGATGAATCGGAGAATGTGGTGCGATTTGAGTACCAGGACTTCAAAACTGACGTCACTGCTTTGTTCGTCGCCGTTCATACTGGAAATGTGACACTCGTAAGGAAATTGCTGGTATGAATTTTTTAAACTCTGTTTGTTTGAATGTGTTTAGGTTGAGCTCCAGTTTCTAAGTTTTTGAATCAGATCGTTGCATTCAAACAATTTTTAAAAACTCCGCATTAAATGCTATTAGATATTTAATTTAATTATTTGATTTGCTCGATGCGACTTTGATTATTATCATCGACATACACATGTTACTAACAAATAACAATACAATTTACAGTAGTATTTCGTAAAAGTACATCGTCGTTGGTAAATATACAACAATGCCGGCTAATTTGGTAAATATTTAACTTCCATTGGTGAACACCTAGTTAGCTAGTTTAATATGCAAATTAGGAACAGTAGCAGCAGAAATTGTATTTTCACAGCTTGAAATTTGTAGTTTAATGCTTTAAGCTTTAAAGTAATTGTTTGAAAATGGAGTCAATAGGTGTAAAGTCTGGTGAGCAAATCAAGACAAAAACGTATTTTATTTTCATCTTAGAATCTTAGAATCATAAACATAAAAAAGTGGAAGTTTTTATGCAATCATACATGCTAGATCAGATCAGCATTATTGTTTGATGTGTTAAAAGAAAAGAAGAATCAAATTTTATATATATTCATCTGATGCATTAGATATTGTTCCAAATATTTTATTACGGAATTTTCTCACTAAGAAAAGTCTCATCAACAGTATAGCACACCTCAGTTCAGAAATAAGTGCAGAATACTTGCTTCTTGATAGAACACCTTTATGAGCTAACAGTCTAACACTAATCTCACTCTTTTTTCAAGGAGTGCCAAACAAAACATTGCTATGTCGTTATCTAATAATTGGTTAATTATTTATCTAGCCATACACGATACATGCATCTTTCAGCAACTTTTCTTAAACAATCATTTTAATTGGTTAAATCAATCGACAATACATGATCAAATGCATACAATTATATTTGGCTTAGATTTACACCTGTCCATAAGATCTATTTTCTTCAAAGAAATCATTTAAATTAATAATTTATGTAATGCAAAGAGCCAAAGATGTAGACGTGCATTTATTTAATTAAATTCAGTCCCATTTTATATTGTCACTACTCTTTAACTACTGGTCAGCATATTACAAATACAACAGTGACACCTTTCATGGGGGGTCAGTAAAAGCCCCATACTATAGTGTCCATATCAGCAAATCTATTCCCATATCCTGTCTCTGTGTGTGTGACCATGTCCAGGTGCACTTATGGAAGCATCCAAACACACACTCCACGTGTTCATGTTATATATACTATTATTACGAAATACTAATAAACAATAACACATAAAAGAAATTAAAGAATACTATGTTAGTAGGGTTCCAAGTGGGATTTATTTATTTATTTTTATTTGTCAATTATGCGAAATGACAACGGTTTTTTGGTTTTTTTGGTAAATGACAGAGCCATGGAGCCGATGTGAATCAGAAACTGTTTAGAGGCTTTTGTATGACAGCAGCTGTTAGGGAGGGCCATTTTGTGATCTTTGAGATCTTATTGAAAGCCGGTGCTTTTCAGGCCTCTTGTGAGGAAGCTTTATTAGATGCCAGCTGTCATGGCCGTGGAGGAAAATTTATCGAGTTGCTAATGGCTTCTGATTTGATTCGGCCACATATTGCTGCACATGCTCTTGTTACTGCATGTTGCAGAGGATTTGTAGATGTGGTTGATGTTCTTTTAAAGGTAAAAGGATCATTATGTTTAAGTCGGTGGTTTGTTTTATAATTAAGTAATTAACATAATTGTGATTTGTAATGATAGTGTGGTGTAGATGTAAATGCATCTGCAAGAGTACTGCTCTGTTCATCTAAGCCTTCTCTCCATACAAATTTCAACTGCACACCCCTTGTTGCAGCTGTTGTTAGTAGACAAGTTGCTGTCGTTCGTCTGCTGTTGCAGGTAATCTTTAATCCAAATTCTACCATTTTAATTACTGCTTTTCTATAATTTAGCCCTTATTTTCTTAATTAACATCATATCCAAATGAAGCATTAGTTTCTGTTTAGATCATTGGTGAAGGGGAGTGAAACTGTGAATGTGTAGTCCAATTTTAATCTTTAAAAGTTCCTGGGTGGGCCCCTTTAGTATCTTTGTTATAACAACTGTTGAACAGCTGGAGTTTTGTAACCATTCATGTTTTTGTATGACACTCATCATAATGGTTCACCAAATATCACCAGAAACTGCATTTGTCCTGTAGTTGGTTGTTGGTATTCACAACTTTGTATTGAATTACTCATATTATCCACATAATCTTTAGAATTAATTACCATTTTAGAACAATTTTAGTGAGAGGTTTCCATTTAAAACTGATAGACTTCAATCTTCCCAAAATACCCCGTGCGACTGGGAGACTTGAGCAACACTAACTGGGAGCAGCACTAAGTGGTGAGCAGTACTAACGAGCAGTAGTAACTAGGTTGAGCAGTATTAACGAGCAGTAGTAACAAGGATTAGAGCAGTAGTAACAAGGTTGAGCACCACTAACTCGGACACGTGGCAGCGTTCTAGTGGAGTCGCAAGGTCTATTTTGAAAAGAATTAAAACTTAAGTCGGGAAATTTTGTTTCATTTGGTCCAAATTTGGGAATGACCCTAATTTTTATTATCTAATATACATATTAATTTCCTTCACTACAATTTGACTTGTAAAAAGAATAATGCACACAACATATTATATACCACCTACGTACATATCCGTCAGAGTTATTCTTCATATATTTACTGAATTATGTCCCCAGTGAAGATAAGCAAATACTGAACATACATTTCCAGCTGGCATTGGCAGAAATGATTATGTATTGGGATATTATTTATGAAAGAAACTTTAATTAAATTTTTTTTCTTTTTATTTTTGTTTAAGGTGGGGGCCAATGTAAACATCAAGGTCCAATTAGGAGCATGGTCTTGGGACATGGCTTCAGGTGATGAATTTCGAGTCGGTGCTGGACTAGCCGAACCGTACCCGATTACTTGGTGTGCGGTTGAGTATTTCGAAGCAAGTGGTGCAATATTACAAATGTTACTCCAACACATCTCCATTGACACGTGTCACAACGCTAGAACTCTCTTACATCACGCTATACTATGCGGTAACACAGGAGCGGTAAAAACGCTACTAAAATGTGGGTCCGACTTAGAATACCCGGTCAAAACCACCAATAAAACTGAAACCCGACCCATACACATGGCTGCACGCCTTGGATTTGCGCCGATTGTTCAACTATTTATAGACTTTGGGTGTGACATTAATTCACGAACCAAAAATAACGGTGAAACCGCTCAAATGATTTGTGCGAAATTCAAACGTGAAGAGTGTCTACGAGTGTTGACCGAAGCTGGTGCGGACCTAGGTTTGGTCAACTTCTCGGGTCAATCCGCTCAGTCAATCGCTGAATCTAATAGATGGTCTTTAAGCTTTCAACAAACTGTTTTGGACATTATTAGATCTGGGAAAATACCCACATCTAGCAACAGTAACGTATTTTCGCCATTAATGTTTGTAGCTCATTCGGGTGATGTACAAGCTTTAAAAATTCTTATTTCTCGAGATGAAATTAATCTCGATGAACAAGACGATAAGGGTTTTTCGGCGGTTATGGTGACTGCAATGAAAGGTCATATTGAAGCATTTCGGCTACTTGTTTATGCTGGCTGTGATGTTAAACTTACTAATAAAGCCGGCGAGACCGCCATATCTTTATCGAAAATGAACGAGAATTGTGATTTGTTCGAGAAAGTAATGATCGAATTCACCTTAGAAAAAGGTAGCCAAAACGCGAGAGGTTTTTATCCTCTACATTACGCCGCACGTCATGGTGATACGCATGCGGTCAAACTGTTGACCAGTAGAGGGTACGATGTGAACATTCCGGATGGAGATGGATACACACCGCTCATGGTAGCAGCACGTGAAGGAAATGGGCGAATGTGTGAAGTGTTGATCGCGTGTGGGTCCGTTTGCGGGTACAAGAATTCGAAAGGGGAAACCGCACTCTCGCTTGCGAGAAAACACACGCAGAACACCGCTGAGTGTGTGATATTAGACGAGCTTGCTCAAGAACTAGTTATTAATGGTGGGCACGTTTTGAAGCATACAAAGGGTGGGAGAGGTTGTCCGCATAGGAAAGAATTGAGAATGATAAAAGATGAAGGTGTTCTAAAATGGGGGAATTCGAGTAAGAGAAATGTGGTTTGTCGGGATGTAGAGGTGGGACCCAGTGTTAAGTTTGAGAGGTGTAGGAGGAAAACGGGTGATGCTGACGTGGCGGGGGTTTTCCGGGTGGTGACGGTTAAGAACAAGGAGGTGCATTTTGTTTGTGAGGGTGGGTTTGAAATGGCGGAATTGTGGGTTAGGGGGATTAAGCTTGTGACTAGTGAAGCTTTAAGTGTTAAAGCACGGTAGCATTTTGCTATCTAGGATAGCGGTAAAACGTTTTGTATGTGTAGATATGTTATCGTGAAAGTATGAAATACTTCATCTTGAAGTATTCATTTCCATCAAATAACCATAAGTTCCATATATGAACCATTGTTTCATATTTATATACTCTTGATATCATATGTTTTTCACAAACACATTTTTGCAGAATGTCTTTCGGGAAGCACAGACTATTTCTGAAGCTGTTTACTCTCGCCTCCTTCCTATCCCGCTTTTCGCAGGATTGTGTTCGTTATTGTTATGTTTCATAGCAAGAAAGTCCTAAAATGAGAATGAAAAAAAAAAAAAAAAAAACTAGAACAAATTTTGCAATGAGTGAGATGAAAACTCAGCCGTTATGTTTTCTAACAATCATGGATTGCGGTTTCATTACAGAAAACAAACAAAAATTCGATTGACAATGATAAATAACAGCAACCAAAATAAAGCAGAACACAAACCAAACTTGGGTAATTTACTAACCACAAACCTATGATTCGAATTAAATAAAAAAAAAAGAGCATAATTCTAGTCACTTGAAGAGCCATCATCATCGTTTTCATGTTGTGTAACCACTTTTTCTATAAATCGTTTTCTCACTCCTTCAATGACAGCTTCTCTAGAAGCTTCACCTCCACTCTGCCCGTCATTAAGAACAGGGTCTGACTGGCACAGAATAAGAGCAACACCTGCCCCACCCAATATAAAAAATTTAACACAAAATAAAGGAGCAAGTAGTGAATAAAGATAAAGTAGCAAATACGAAGATAAATAGAGGAGCAAGTAGAGGTGGCAAGATGAATGGGTCGGGTTAAACTGGTTCTTTTTTGTATGGGCCGGGTCAGGTTGGGTTGACCCAAAAACAGTTTTTTTTTGCCCATTTTGTAGTGATTTTGTATATAATTAACATTTTAATTTTAATTATGATAACAAAACAATATCATAATAGTGACAATCTTTGAATAATTTTTTCAGGAGCTTGTATGTATCAAACATACACTTTGGGGACACTCAACTTGTTTAACCCTCCTTCAGTCCTTCCGACTTAAAATATCAAACTGACCCGCTTGAGATGAAACACAAACCAAATCAACTCATTCAAAAGTAAATGGGTCGAAATTACAACCTCTAATGAAAATGAATTAGCAAAAAGCAGAATAAACGTGTACTGTCATTACATTTGCCATCTTTTCTTTTCTTGTTAAAAAAGATACATAGAGGTGGTCAGGTGGCATGTTGGCAGGGTGGGTAATTGGTTGAAATGGGTTATCTTTTTCAGGTCAAAACGGGTCAGGTCAGCTTGACTTGACCCAAGAACACTTTCAAGCCATCTTTTGTAAATAACTAATACGTTGATTAGGGTATAATTCTCAAAAACTGCATACCTTCTGGAGTACATCTTCTACCAAAAGTAGGTAAACCAACATAATTAGCCTTCACAGCACCATTATTATAAACCAAAACGGTTGGTAAATTACGATCTGGATAATTAGGAATACAATCCGTTGATATAATTTTAACAAATTTTGTAGCTGAATACATTGTTGCCAATTCTTCCATACATTGCATTAGTACTCCACATTCAGGGTACCTATTGATTAGTATAACCAATAAATATTATTTATTAGTAACACATATATACACATAACAAATTGAATGATTTGAGGGTAGTTGTAATTACCCATCTTTGTATAAAATAACTACTACCCATACATCTGATGGAGCTTGTGATACTTCCCGTACAAAATCAGATCCAGAAATAGGTATAATTGACCCAAATTTTGCAATTTTAACAACTTGTTTCATCTCTGCTAACCTCTTTCTCCTACAACGACAAAAATTATAAATACGAACAAGAACATCAAAATTAAATACACTTCAGGCTCCCAATACCCTAATTTAATTAAATAGATCATACAAATTACAAATCCAAATTATTAATGGTAAATAAACTGTAAGATTTCCAGGTACCTGTATTCTTCTAGAAATCGGTCATCATCTAGATCATCCTCTAGATCTTCAAGTTCCTCTTCGGTTTTGTGATCGATCCAATTTCTGTCTTTAGGTTTGGAATCTTCATCTTCAGCAGGAGTAAACGGGTCGGGTTTGAAAACAGGAGCTTTGGGAGGCAAATTTCCGAGCTTTCTTTGAATATCATCCCATTGTGTTGATGCTCCTTCAACATCTTTGTATACAAAGTGATAGTCCGCCATTATTGTTTACTATTGATCTTCAGGCAATCAAATTCTGTTCCACTTTTGTCCAAATTAAATACAATATAAGAAGTTGATTGAAGTTAATTATGATATTTTTTTAATGAATTTCAATGTCATTATAATTCCAAAACTTATCAAACAAACACCCCAAAAAAGTTTCATGTACAATATAATTACACGAGTTCTGTTAAACATCAACGTGACAGAGTGAATCTAATTATCTAGTTCTTTTAAACCTTTATTTCTTGTTTTTAAGTTTCATCAAATTGTTCGATTACACATATCTTACAGCTATAACGCCATCATCACTAGAAGTATAATTCAAATCAATTTATTCAATTCATAGTTCACCCAAAATCCTACCTTTTCAATGAAATAGGAGGAAAGTAGATCTAGATTGGAAAGAAGAAAAAAAGCAGAGATAGAAAGATAATGAATTTGTTAAATCGAATCATGGATCGGGAAATCGGGATCTTGAACATATGCTTTCAAGACAGGGGTGCATACCTGGCTGAGAGGACGGCGGTTGACGACGGGCGATGAGGGCAAAGGGCGGTCCGGTGCGGTGGTCTTTGTTTGATCGAGTGAGTGGGTAGATAGCCGAGAGCCGAGAAGGGAGTGGAGAGATAGTGTTTTTTGTTTCAGGGGCAAATTCGGAAGAGAAAACCTATAATACTTTTGCTCCAAAAAATGGTGCTTGTTTGAAAATCGAAAATAAACTCATATTTTCGATGATGAGATTGCAACAAAAAAAAAAAAAAAAAGTGCCGACCATATCCATCCTTTAACCAAATGGGCTTTATCCTAGCAATATGATACTTATGCTCATTTTTGTAATCAGGAGTCTAAATCCCTCCGCATATATAATACTTCAGTTGCGAACTTGCGATATCTCTTATTTTTACGAAGTCCCAAGAAATAAATATTAACCATTAATTAATAAGATTTAATAGTCAAGATTAATCACATATTTTATACACTAAGGGGTATTTTGGTCATTTAAAAAAAATATTTTTTTATTATTTATTATTTATTTTAAAATTATTTTTATTAATATTTTTATTATTTTTATTTAAAAAAATTATTTTTTCATTAATAATAAATAATGTAATTGCATATTGAATCAAATGTGATTGAACTAAAACATCAAATGTGATTAAATATACAATTACATATGATTTCACATTAAAAATCACATGTAATTAAGTACTACATGTAATTATCAAACAAATATAGTTTTTTAACGAAAAAAAATAAAAATGATAATATAATAAAAATACAAATGACCAAAATACCCTTTATGTATAAAATATGTGATTAATCTTGACCATTAGATCTTATTGATGAATAGTTGAGATTTGTTCCTCGGAACTTCGTAAAAATGATGGACCTCCTTGAACGTTTCTCTATGATACTTACTTCCTCCGATTCAAAATAAGTGATACACTTTTCTTTTTAAGGTGATTCAAAATAGGTGATACACTTTGAAAAATTACTTTATTTGGCAAAAAATATTGGTCCTACACTCACTAACTATCTACTTTAATAAAGTGAAATGCCTCATTTACCCCTACTTTTTACTTTTAAACATCATTAACATCACTTTATTTAAAAGATGTGAGACCTATTACCCACTAACCATCTAATTAATCTAATTTAATCATTATTATAATCTTTTACCTCAAAACCCGTGAAATACAAAGTGTATCACTTATTTTGAATCGGATGAAGTATTATAAGTACATTAATGGTTACTCTTTAAAAGAGCTCCATCCACCAGGCCAGACAGGATTAGATCATAAGTTTTCCAAAATAATAACCCTAGTCGTGAAACGTACGGTCGCAAGTTAGTAACAACTTACGGCATGTAAACAAATATTTTTTTGGAACGCCAAATGATAACGACGGAAACCTACTCGTAATATTCTAATGAGCACTCTGAGTTATTTGGCACCACATAGCCCATAGGGATTTCCAGGGAAAACCCCCATATTTGACACCACAAAAAGGTGTTTACAGGAATCGAACTGCAGACCTCACGTCTAATATGAGAGTAAGACCAACCTTTGAAATTTTCAGTTATGGCTTTTAGCTTTTACCCTATTCTAATTTTAAAAAAAATTTACCCCAATGTGCCATTTTGCTTGATTGCTTCTGCCTTCTTCTTTTCGTTTTGATTTCATAACTCATACGTGAATACTACAAATTAAATTGTATTTACTTGAAAGTTGAATTTAATTGGGTAATTACATCTCTTGACTATAAATAAGTAAACTAATATGTGAACTAAAAGTCATATAACTTTTTATAAGTAAAATTTAAGTATGTATTTTGAAAACAAATTAGGTAGGTCTTACAAAAACTTACCCATCGCTTCAGAAAATATTCTCAACACTATGGCTTCGCCTTTGCTACCCACCCTCCGCTACAGACACCATCGACTACCCTATACCTATAGCCTGTTGAGTTTTTTATACATCATTCGTCGCAGAAAATACAAATAACTAGACTGAACATTAATCCAGTTTAGAAAAACTATTTGGAGCGTTAGGTACAATTCTAATGCAAATATAATGTAGGAGCTAATACCAATTTTCATTAAATAAAATAAAATACAATTGGGAAATGACTAAATAAATACAAGATTGAAACAAGAATATGTAGAAAACAAAGAAGAAACAAGTTTTGGTTGATTCTCGTGAAATTCTCGTTGTCTATTTCCCAGGGTAAAACAACCGAGTAGTTTTACACTACCGAATATAATTCAAGCCCGAACACTTATCGAAAGTTCTTGTGTTTAAGGATCACTAAAAATTGAGAGAACACATTTGTGATGCTTGTAAGTGGGTGTAGACAAGTTGGTGAATGTGTGTTGGTGTGTTTTCCAATGAACCACACATCTTCTATTTATAATAGAATTTGGTCCAAAGGTTTAATGACATTCTTAATGCCATTATGACCATTATGTCATTCAATACAAAGAAAATAAAACCATTGTATTCAAATATATTTTAATGACATACATTAAAATATAAATAATATTATCAATATTATTATTTGAATACTTCCACTAACTCAAGTGACAAAAACCGAGTGGCAAAAAACCGAACCAACATGAAACCCGGGAGACGAGCGTGAATAGGTTCAATTTCCCACTAGTTCATTTGTTTTATTTCTTTGTTCCATACACCCCACTTTGAGAGTCGATATCTCATTCATCACACTCCATTTTGGACATACCAACCATTAATTATATATAAATAAATGTAAAATTATATGTGTCCAAAATTTTCCAACATATAATAATTTTAAACTAATTAAATAGGTAATTCGAAACTTACATTCGTAGCAACAGGAGATAGCAAACCTTGCGATCTTGTATGAGCCAGATCAATCATTGCACTAGGATTCAAGCAAGAATCTCTCTATTGGTTCACACCCAAGGTATGGTCACGAACGAGACGATGTACCACAATGTAGTACAAAGCACCCTTGAGAAAACGAGCACCAAAACCGAATACGATTCCGGTGGTGGTGGCGCGCGAACGGTGGCTGGTACATCGGCGGTGGTGGTGTTCGGCCAAAGGTGGTGTGGCACAAGGGGCATGTGATAAAAGTATAATAGGTTAAAACCCTTCACCTATATTTAAACTTGTGCAAACCCAATTATAGTCAAACTCTAATTGGTCCAAACTCACAATTAATTAAGCCCACAAGTATTAATTAATCCATTAACTAAAACTTGACCTGAAACCAATAACTAGTTAATAACTCATTAACTAGTCAAACCCGTTAAGCCCGATTCTCATTTAATTAAACTATTAATCAAATGTCTCGTTAATTCTCGGTTCGTTGACTCCTCGAGGGCAACCCGAATAGGACTATAAAATACCCGAACCGGAATACCGGTTTATTTGATGTGTTGGACCTAATTCCAAAATAGCCATCTTTAGCCACCAGCTGTCGACCACTACCACCATCTAAAACATGCAAACCTGTGCGGTGATTTTTGCATCGGTTTTTGTGATTGATTCACCGATGGTTTGCCTCCCTCCAACACATGATTTAGGTGTAACATAACATAGAAAATCACCAGACCAGTCTTGAATACTGAGTATTTACTATTTGCAAAATAGCTACAGCTCAGCCCTGTAGTTGTGGGTTGAAATTGATGAACGAGTGTCAAACTGGTGCCATTGTTTAAATTCTTGGGTTTTGGTTCTATTGTAATTGCTTATGGTTCAATCTTTCAATTTGTTCATTTGCAGCCGGCCTGCTACTGTAGTTAGCTTTGGTTGATTTGTTTCCCTTATTTGGGTCTTTGTTTCAAAATGATTTTTTAAAGTCACTTGTTCAATTTCTTTGAGTAAATACAAAACTCATAACCTATAAGTACACATTACACCTTTAAGAATACAATTAACATAAACCAATATTTAAACTACATAAAATGACCGCCCAGAGTGTCGATGAATGATTCCTGTACCTTCATTGGTCGTTGGCGTGCTCATCTACCCTACAAACGTGTAGGTTCCACGTGTCAAATTAAAATTCACGTGCCTAGTACAGCGCGTGAGTAAAGGCAAAAGGAATTCAAATTTATAAAAAGGGACACGCGTCGCAATTGCTGACAAAGAACCACTCACCACTCTATTTAAAATAAAAAGATTATTAAAGCACATACGTGTCCTCTTTATCGGAAGTGCTTCTAGAAATGATACGCAACTTTTTTGTGGGTCCCATCTAATCTTACACAGCCAATCAGCTTTCTCTGATGCTCTTGATTTTATTGCGTTGCCCTAGACACGTGTCCCATTCACCGGCGACCAGTTTTCTAACACACACTCTCTCTCTCTTTCTCTAAACAAACATGACTATCATTGCCCATCGGCTCCGTTAATTTCCGGTTAGTTTTAGAGAAAAATAGAGAGAGAACATAGATTAGGTATGGGAGATGGAAAGAGGCGCGTGGAAACTAGACGCGCCGGTGGAGATCTTAACGATAAGATGATAATTAATCAGATCATGTTGAGATACAGGCCAATCGCTCCGAGGCCGGTGACGGTTGAGAGTTCGATCGGGTTGCTACCGTTGAAAGAGAAGAGAGCAAAGAGGAAATACGTTCGAGTAAAGAAGAAGACAGCGGCAGCTTGTAATATGAAGATAAACGACGATAAAGGATGGATGAGTTTGGAGAAGACGTCGGTGACGATGATGGAGGTTTCGAACGCCGGTGAGGTTTTTGTTACAGATCCGGTACGGAAAGTACCGGAGTGGATCAGTTTTGATGTGTCTAGATATAATATCGGCGGTAACTTGATAACACCGGCTCCGCCGTCGGTAGGTCTGCATGACGTAGATCTGGCGATGACGGTGAAGGGAGCGCAGGTGGTTGAGTCGTGGATCACGATGGAATCGGTTACAGGAACGTGTGAGGACCTAAGGCAGTTAAATTACACGGATGAGGAGATACGGAAGGATCTGGAGATTGACAGCTGTCCAGCTTTTGTATCGAACGGTTACGATGAGGTCCAGTGGGTGAATCTAGCCTACCGGAGGATGGTGGATCCAAATCCGGACAGTGGAGCACCGCCGCCTGAGGTGTTGGTTTCGCTAGGGGCAAAAGTGGAAAAGTCAACAGTTGAATACTGGCCAGCTTTCTCATGCAGAGTTAGAGTGGTGTATCAGTTATCGGAGAAAAAGAAGCAGATGACGGTGCCGTGCGACGTCTGGAAGATGAATTCCGGTGACTATGCATGGAGGCTTGATGTCAAAGCTGCTTTGAGCTTGGGGAGGTTAAATTAATTAATTAATCGATTTCCAAACAGGTAAATTGATTAATTTTACATATGATTGTGTATATAAGTACTGTATGATATTGATATACATATATAGAAATAGAAATAATAATGAAGTACTCAATTAGAACTATTACTACTATTTCATGTTTAATTTGTAAAATGTATCATAAGAATATTATTATGGGGCTGCTTAAATCCAGCAAGCCAAAGATGACTTGTAACTGTAAGATTTAAATATAGTTATGTTTATCTTCGAAGAGGAGATAGTGTAATGTAAAACTTTAATGTGATTTGGGCAAGATTACAATTTATAAGAAAAATACTTTTTGATGGACAATCGTTTGATATATAATTTGATGTAGATGTAGATGTAAATAATATATATTTTATATCAAAAATAATCAAGAATTTATACGAGTAATAGTTCGCAAGATGCATACGGTCATATATAACTAAAATTAAATCTTGTATTATTTGCTATTAAATCTTTCTAATTCTTCTAACCATCAAATAATTGACATGAAAAATTCGCTAATAAGTTTTTTAATCCTATCATTATATTTAAACACTTGTATTTATCAAATAAATACAAAGATTTATTAAGAAAACAATACATCTCTCCACTAAAATTATTAGCTAGCTAGACATTTATATAATAGCTGATTGTAAATAGTAATATACAGTACATAAAACAATATACAGTACACTAGTACATTAAAATTAGCTAGTTTTGCTTTACAAGACAAGACTGGGGTGATTCTCTGAAACACTCAACCACACGGGTGTTAGTTGTGACATAAAATTATATTGAATTTTGCGTTTTGCATTTTGTTTGAATTGTAATGATCCATTTGATTATTTTGTACGTTCAGGCCGTTTGAAAGTTTCATGTTGCAGGTCTGAATTGTTGTGGTGCGAGAACCGAAAATGGAGATTACCATATCATATCGACTAATTTATCATTTCTTCTAATATTATCTAATCTCATTTTACCGCTTGGGGTTTAAGTGTGCATTTAATCTTTTGAAAATAAGTAATAACTAGAATAATTAGTCATTATCACAAATTCACACTAATTTAAATCGGTCTAGTGGTAAGGACGTCTGAAATGATCTCCTAAAAGGTCTTGGTTTTGATGTAGCCCGGGGAATTTTCAGAAACACCCACGACAATGGTTAACAGGTCGCGTACATAACGACAAAGGCTGGCCACCCTGGGGAGCTAGTTATAAACATAAATACCTTAAAAACACATTTACACCTATTTAACAAAAAACTAAACTTGATAGCAGAAAGAAATCTAATTAAGCAAGCAGACTGATTGGCCAAAAATGGAAAACAAAACTTGGGAACTGGGATTAAACAAAGGCTAATTAAGATTAGTGTGCAAGAGGCCATGGGAATCTATTTTAATGACTAAAAGTGTCCACATATAGTACAACCATTAGTAGAAAATAAAAATATATTTGTATAATAAAATACCTTTCTACATCAGTAATCTTTCTATCTTGTTAGTTTTTAATTGTAGAACTGGATACTAATATCTATTTGGTGCAGGATCTTCATTTGGCAACGTAATTTTATAATTGTGACCGTAATTTGGGGTGGCACGTTTCCACATAGAATTAGACAAAGATGAAAGGGACCTGTTAACCACATTTTAGTCGTAAAAAAGTTTAAGGCTTGCTTTTAATTCACAGGTAAAAATATTAGTTTTTGGTTGGTTGAAGTAGAAAGTTGTCGTCTTTTATTGACTAAAATGGCTCCTAAAACTAAGTTGACAAAAAATGTGGTTCGGATCCAGTTAGGACCAGTTATCGGTTCCAAACCCAGCTAACAGTCTTTTACATCTTTTTACAGACGTCAGACATTTACCTTTAAAATTAATTTCAACCGTTAAAGATAATTTAACGGTTAAAGATAATTTAATTTCATCTGTTGTATGTTATAGTTTTTTTTTATAAAATATTTCTTAGTCTATATAATGTAGAGCTTTTGGCATTTATGATGCAATTTAGAATCTTTTGCTTCTTTAGCCTGACATTAATTGCAAGATTAATGTTAATAACTAGCGTGAATAAGTATGGCGACATCTTGTCACCCTGTCTAAGGGGGTGTTTGGGAAAATTTATTTAAAATGACTAATGCTTATGAGCTTATAAGCTTGCTTAAGTTAATAAGTTTTTATTAAGTAAAGTGTTTGGAGGGGCTTATATAAACTTATCATAAAATGACTAAAAAAGAGTTAAACTTAGGTGGTAAACATGTGTGAGGGTGAACTAAGGTTATGGTGAAATGAGAGGATAATGAAGTAAAAATCTTAAATAAGCTTATAATCCCCTTCCAAATAGCTTATTTAAAACTCTTTAAATAAACTTATAAGCATAAGCTTATAAGCTCCACCAAACACTTAAAAGTGATTATTAAACTTAAATAAATTAAAAAGCTCATAAACACCTTAAATAAATCCTCTCAAACACCCCCTAGTTAAGGCTCTAAGCCCTCTCTTACCTCGGAAGAAACCATGTAGCTCACCATTAATACTTATATAGAAAGATATCGAAAAAACACATTAATTTCATAACCCACTTGACTAATTAATTTCGAAAAAACACATTAATTCCATATTATTCTATGCCCCACTACATACTACGTTCCATCACTAATGTCGGCACCTACCATCACTACGCACCACCACTCATCACCATCGCTATTGCCACCAGGCCCACCACCACAGTTACTGTCGTCACTTCGAAATATACTTACGGGTACCCGCGCAGTAATCTTGCTAATGCATGTGTGTAAGGCATGAGATTGACCTATAATCATTAACTCTAGATGGTGTATTTACTTTTGTAAAAGAATAATAATTGTATGATTAAGTTCTCAAAGCAATTGGCCTGTTGTAAAAAAATTCAATAATTCTTTAACCACTTGACATACCTTGTTTAGAATTTCCCAACGTTTTTAAATATAACATAAGTCCATCAGGCCACGGAGATTTATGTTCGTTTATCACCATTAAATGGAGAAACTTAAAAAAAATGCACTTCCCTTGAAAATTGTCAGAAATGATGTGGTTTTTTCACCCTTTTCAAAAACAAAGTTTCCGGGGTTCACGGGCCCCAGATCTCCTCCCAAAGCCTGCGGTGTGCAATCCATGTTGTCATTCTTGCCTGCCAAAAACAGAGTTTTCGAGTCCGGGTTACAATCCTGCCAAGTACGTGGAGCCGGATCCATACCCACTTTCCGGGTCCAAAAAAACAATTTAAACATAAAATGGTAGAAAACATTAAATATTCGTTAAACCCAAAAAAAAAATTTAACAGCAAAAAAAGGAGGCAACGGATCGAGCTACGGCATTGCCACCACCCTCCCGAAGACCCCCAAAAACAATTTTATTAAAAAACACACTCGAATCTAGCAAACTGCTAGATTAGACATTACATCGGACAACGTAACCAGTCGACCCAAGAAATCTTAATATGATTTTTCAATGACTAAACCAGTTAAAAGAGCACGATTTAATAGTATCTACTAAAACAGAACTACGCAATCTACCACTATAAAAAATAAAGGCGTTTCTAAAACTCCAAATCAACCAACATGTAGTGAAACCGATAACTATAAATTTTGATCTCCGATCTCTACCCGAAGAAATAGAGCACACCTTATCCCACCACCCATCGAAACAACTTACTTGATCTGCTGAAATTTCGCACCAAGTATTAATAGCATGCCAAACATCCTTAGCAACATTACACATAAACAAAGTGTGCGAGATCGTCTCCACTCCCGCGTTACATAAAGGGCAAAAAATACATTCAATCTCCATACCTCTCCTAGATAGATTGAATCTAGTAGGGAGGCGATCACGTTTAACTCGCCACATAAAAACGTTAATTTTAATCGGGACCAACTTACACCAATAAGTAGGAATAATATCTAAATCCCCCGGGTGTAGCCAATTATTTATGTGACGCCTCGCTTCACCAACCGTAAATTCCCATTGATCACCTAAAAACCACATCACTTTATCTTCACCTTCATTATCCGGATAAAAGACCCGAACCATCTCCCTTAAATTTTCTAATTGAGATTGTTCAATGCCACCTCTAATATTTCTCCGCCAATTAAAAGCCCAATTTCCGTTTGACCATCTATCTTTCACTGTGCAAAAATGATTAACTTCCAATCGGAATAATCTATTAAACAGAACAGAAAGAGGCGAAGTAGAACACCAACGAGTCGACCAAAATTTTATAGAATCACCCGACACTAAACTGTATTTAATCGAATCACGATCTATGATTTGGGAATCATGTAAATAATTTACCGTCCCAACAATTTGACCCCAAACACCTTTTTTAAATCGCTCAGGCAAAGGATTTTCAAAATTATCGTCTTCACCATAAATAGACTTGATCAGTTTACACCAAAGAGCATTTTTCTCTTTAAAAAATCTCCACCGCCATTTTAGAAGAAGCGCCAAAATTTAAAGCTTCAAGGCTTGTGATACCTCAGCCACCTCTCGACATATCCGAAAGACATAAATCCTACTTGACCCAATGCAACTTTGTTATATCCTCCGAACCACCCCAAAAGAAATTGGCTCGCAATTGTTCAATCTTTTTAAGAACAGAAGATGGGGTTTTAAAAACCGACATCCAATAAATCGCCAAACTACCCAATACCGACTTAATAAGAGTAAGCCGACCACCTATAGAAAGCATATTCACTTTCCATGAAGATAATCGCTTGCGAACTCGCTCGATAATATGTTTCCATTTTGCTGCTTGAAGACCATTTTGACCCACTAAAAGGCCTAAATACGTGACTGGAACCGAGCCTGCCGAGCACCCAAATTCCGAACATAAGGACAAATGCTCTTCTTCTTCAACTCCTATATTCGAAATGCTAGATTTGTCCAAATTTATTTTAAGACCTGATTGCCTATAAAACTCACTCAAAATATTAATAATTTCACGAATGTTATCACGGTTCCAATTTGAGACAAAAATGACGTCGTCAGCGTAAAAAAGATGAGAAATAGAAATATTTCCATTACCCACTAAAACACCACTGAATCTTCTTTCAATAATCGATTTTTGAATCAGGCAATGTAACCCCTCCATGGCTATAATGAATAAAAACGGTGATAGAGGATCACCTTGGCGAAGACCGCGACCCATATTAAACTCTTGAGTCGGGCTACCGTTAACAAGGATTGAGAGTTTAGAAGAATCTAAACATTCAAAAATCCATTTTCGCCACCTCTCACCAAACCCCATATTCAACATTATATAATCGATATATTCCCAACTAGCCGAGTCATACGCCTTTTCAAAATCAACCTTGAATAATAAAAGACTCTTCTTCTTCGCTTTATACCAATCAATAATTTCACTTAAAATCATTGGACCATCTAATATCTGCCTACCTTTTATGAACGCGGATTGTTCACAGCTAATCAATTTATCTACAACCTTAGCAAGTCTTAAAGCAAGAGTTTTGGCAATTACTTTGTATTGAATACCTATAAGCGATATCGGTCTGAAATCTTTCACGTGAATCGGGCTCTCCACTTTAGGAATAAGAGTAATGAACGAAGCATTACAACCTCTCGGCATCTTTCCTTTAGAAAGGAATTCTTGAACAGAATGGAAAAAACCATTTTAAACAATTCCCAATATTTCTTAAGGAATTTGAAAGATATACCATCCGGGCTCGGCACCTTATCACTCCCACAACACCACACCGCATGTTTAACTTCCTCCATAGAGGTCATAGTTTCGATATTCTGAGCTTCTACATCCGATAATTTATTGAGCTGGTCATTCACAATATTTGGAATGTGACAATCAATTCTTTCAAATTTATTTTTTAAATATTGAAAGAATTCATTTTTAACATCGGGCGGGTTTGTTTGCCAAAAACCATCAATCATAATCCCTTGGACCATACTTAACCTTCTCCTTTTATTTAACAATCCGTGATAAAATTTTGAATTCTCATCTCCATCCACCACCCATTTTAATTTTAATTTTTGTAGCAAATCTAAGTTAATCAATTTATCAATCTCGTTTGCCTCGTTAATGAACCTCAAACGACTTTCAACTTCCTGTTCAGAGGCACACCCTAACTCCAAATTTTTTTCAGTAGATTCAATTTGATTCCGCAACCACTTAGACCGAGCCCCTATCGCATCTTTTTGGCCCGAATTCCAGCTCCGACACTTTTCTTTAATAAACTTCAGTTTATTTTTGGTGTAAACTAAAAATGAGCGATGAGCCTGATTAAATTCAGTACATGACGCCTTTATCATTTCATCATAAGAATCCTCTTCTAACCAAGAATGAAACATACGAAAAGGAGTAGGCCCGTAATCTTCATGCTTGGACAATAAAAAAATTGGGGTATGATCTGATAAATGCCTTTCCAAAGCAACAAATTTCAACCACGGATCAATAGTACACATATTTTCCGACACCAAAAACCTATCAAGCTTGCTCATCTTCGAAGCTCTTTTGTTCATCCATGTGAATTTTTTCCCGCCTATCGGAAGATCGATTAAATGATTATTTTCAATGAACTGATTAAACAAAGACCCCCCTTGCTCATTAAAAATAGATCCAGATCTTTCAAAAGCAACACGAACTTCATTAAAATCTCCAAAAATAACAAAATTACCATTTGAGTTCCGAATATATTCACTTATATCATCCCATACTTGACAACGAGCTTCTAACCCTTGAGGCGCTTAAACGTTAATAACATGAACATTTTCTTGAATACCTGCCCATCTTCCTTCAACAATAACGAAATTAATACCACACTGAATTCTTTCTTTTTTAAAAACCGCAGGGTCCCAAACCGACAGAATACCACCTGAATGCCCCCGGGCTGCACTACACGCGAAATCAAATTTGTAGTTCCCCCATATCGCCTTGATCTTAAATAGATCAACCTTTGTCATCAGCGTTTCTTGAACGCCTAAAAACACCACCCCTTGCTGATAACACATTCTTTTGATCCACTGCCTTTTCCTGTCTACCCCGATACTCTGAATATTTATAGATAGGATCTTCATTTATCACGGTTTACATCTCCCCTACCTGTTGCCTTAACTGAAATATTTCTTCCTTCTTTTTTATTCTGGAATAAAGAACCACAAGATTTTGGACTTTTATCTACTTCCTTCACACGATCTATTCTTTCAAAGCCCGGAGGACAGCTTAGAGAATATGATTCCTCAACATTCTTTTCCTTGACCACGTGAAATAGGGATTCAGAAACCGCCCCCTGATCAGCCTTATTGCCCGATTCTTCCAGATTGACCGGCATCGACGTCACATTATCAGGATCTAAATTTATGACGTCTGTAACTTTCACATCATTAATCTCCTTAACTACAGTCTGGACTGTATCACCTTTCTCCGAACCTCCTGTATCAACATCGTTACTAATAGGATTTTCATCCTCCTCAAACAATTGATTGATCACACTATCAGCTTCCCATCCTCTTGGCTAGCTTCTGATTCTGACCCGTCCACCGGTTTGGAAATTTTGCATTTCCACAAACCAGTTTCAATCACCCTAACCAAGTACGTCACTTCTTCCACGATCACTTGAATCGTTTCATCAATAGAACTTGCCTCCGACGTACTAATACACAATTTCCCTCTACTTGGATTATCATCAAGATCATCAAAGAAAAGGAATTTTCCCCATAATCCACCAATCTTTTTGTACACATCAGAATCCCATGCATAAAGAGGAAGACCGCCTATTTCGATCCAACACGTTCTTTCATTAGTAGTAAAGTTACTAACTACTTGCTGAATATGGGAAAAATAAGCATGCCAATCTACACTTTTGAACCGAGAGCATGCTTTAGACGATTGAAATTCAATCCACACCCAAGATCCACCTACATGATGGATATCCACTCCAGAAAAACCTTCATTATCTAAGAGGACATACAACTGGTTTGTGAAACCCAAAATTATTATCAAAGTAAAATAACTCTAAAGTCGTTCAACAAACTAAAACATATAAGTATATAGATCAAACCCTAACTTGGTCTTGATGGTGTGAAGAGTCATGAAAATCCTGGTTGAGAAAGTCTTCATATTCAATCCGATACAAATCCTTGAAGTAATGATGACGAACAATGAATTCTTGATATTTGGTTGTAAATCAAGAATCATGGAAGTGTTTTGTATCAAATTAGGGTTGTGGAAGGTGTATGAAAGGTTAACAATCATCTTATAATTACCAATTATATATGATTGGCTGGTAAAATTTTTGTAGTCTTTTTTTTAGAACAACTTTCATATATAAAAAAACTAGCAAGGAGCTAGAAAAGTAAATTAGCAATTACAAGGAAATATAAGTCATTCTGTCCAACTAATTTTAAGTTTTTTACTACGATTACAAATCCAATTGTACGAGACTTCTTTAATAAAATCGATTATAATACTTTTCCATGTGTCTCCATTTTTGAAAATGATCGCATTCTCGTACCGCCACAAAATCCATACCACGGTAAGGCAAATTGCTTCCAGAATGAGCTTTAATATGCTATTCCTTTCATTAGCATCCAAGCTAACCATTAACTCACCTAACTGGTTTTTGTGAAACCTAGCAACCCACCAACCCGGAAACTGTTTATAACTTGGTTGTAGCCTGTAATATGTTTGTGACCTGGCCGACCTGGAATCCGTTTGTGACCCGACTGTAGCCGGTTGAACCGTGACCCGGCTATCGCACTTGGACTAATAACCCATGTTTAAAAGCATTTGAAATAAAGAATTACACTCCTGCAATACACTTGATCTCTATGAAGAGAATGGATGCATATAAAGGCATTATTCTTGTTTGAATATAGGTCTTTTTGGGCTAATTTGGTAGTTGGGTTGAGCTTTTCGTTTCAAACTTCTTTCATTGTATGATTGGGCCTTGGCTTAACAAGTTTTTGGGCCTTCTAGAAGTTTTGTAATAACATGACTAATTTCAACAAAAATGCAAATCCTTAAAACTTAAGGGACTAAAGATGGAACGTAGCCATACTTTCAGGACCAAGTCAGTGAAGTCACCGCCTTTAATGCACGTGGTCTGCGTCACATGGGTATCACTAGATCTGAAACGCGGTTCACACCATTGATCCTGAAGACGGCGTGAATCAACGGCCAAGATTTGTAAAGAGTCGGTGAAACGAGGCTCCCACTCACAAACACGAGAGAAAGAAAAAGACGTCACTCTATTCATTTCCTAAATAAAAGCTTTACATTGCCTGCCGTACGATCATATACTCTTCTCGTTTGGATCCTCGGGGAATTTCTGCGCCCCCGTCGTTCATTTTTCTAGGGTTTCGAGCATCACATTCTTTCAGCTTCAGGTAGCTTCAATTTCAGTA
Organism: Calendula officinalis; assembly: GCA_963853835.1. Taxonomy (NCBI): domain Eukaryota; kingdom Viridiplantae; phylum Streptophyta; class Magnoliopsida; order Asterales; family Asteraceae; genus Calendula; species Calendula officinalis. Next base: position 17,806,738 of record OY970824.1, on the reverse strand, counting down.
CGGATCTATAGTTTCTAGGGTTATAAATCGTTGTCGGTGAGTTATCGTTGGTGATTCCGTGTTGTGAGGTTGAATTGCGCTGAATAAAGGTTATTTGCGAGTTGAAGTTTGTTTTTCTTGAGGAAATTTCGCTTCTTTTCATCCGAAAGAGTATCTTTGCGGTAAGATTAGGTTTTGTGTAATGGATAATTTTTTTTCTCCCCGGTTTGTTTAACTTTACAAAACAATACGTTTAATTTAGATCTGGGTTGGAGAAATCGGTAAAGGTATCGTTCGATTTGAAATTTTTATAATTCACGGTGTAAATTATTTGATTACATATGTTCAATTTATGCATGATTTCCAATCTTTAAGGATCGAAATATGAACACGAAAACCCTAATTTGCGAGATGGGAAATATTTAGGTATATTAACCGATTAGAGAGAGTATTAGGAGAGCATAGAGAGATTTGATAATGGATCTGTGAGTTAAATTGGCTTGTCATGAAAATTCAGGGGCTTTTCGGGAAATATTGGGGCTAGGGTTGGACATACAGCAAATTTGATTGTGTGTAGGTGCTTCTTGCAAATATGGCGAAGAAAGATATGTTTCCTGATGCATATTCTGGTGGATTTCCTCCAAATGATGAATCAGAAGGATCTGGTTGCTCTGGGCGTGATGATATGGATGTATCTGGTTATGAAAATGCAAGTGTTCATAGGAAAAAATGGATTAAATTAAGCTCTGCATTACATGATGGTTTTGGTGTACCTGTACATGTTGTTCCTATATCAAAACTGTCATCTACAGAGAAAAAAAAGTGGTTAATTCGGTTAAGAACCGAACTTGATGAACTTAGAGCATTTCAGAAAAGAGTAGATGTGGATAAATCTCATCTTGTTACAATGTCATCTTCTAATGATATTTTTAGCTCTAGCAATATGCAAGCAGCACGCCAACCAAATATGAAAAAATCTTCTCTCTCTGGGAAAAGAGTTGACCAGAAAAGTCAAAATGCACGACCCCTGAATCGTGGTATTATGGGAAGGTTTAAGACTGCTGACGAGTCTACTCCAGCAGGGATCTTCAATCCACTATTGAAGAAACAATGTGAAAACTTGTTGAAGAAATTGATGACTCATCAACATGGTTGGGTGTTTAACAAACCTGTTGATGTTGTTGCTTTGAAAATACCAGATTATTTCAATGTTATCAAGAATCCCATGGATTTTGGGACAATAAAAGAAAAACTTAATTCAGGAAAATATTCGAGCCCACATGAATTTGTTGCTGATGTCAGACTGACATTCTCCAATGCCATGACATATAATCCACCTGGCAACGATGTTCATGTTATGGCAGATGTTGTTAGTAAATTTTTTGAGCTGAGATGGAAACCAATTGAAAAGAAATTACCTGTTAATATTAATAAGTTTCATGAAGAAATCGATTTGGTTAAACCAATCCCTCCTTCAAAAAAGAGAAAAATTACCTCATTACCCCCAGAACCGTTACCATTATCATTACCAGATGCAGTTAAATCGGTTATGACTAATGAAGAAAAACATAATTTAAGTAGAGAATTAGAAGCTCATCTTGCTGATCTGCCTGATAAAATTATTGAATTTTTGAGGGAACACAGCTCGAATGGCAATGAAGCTGCAGAAGATGAAATAGAAATTGATATTGATGATCTTAATAATGATACTTTGTTCAAATTACGCAAGCTGTTGGATGATCATATACAAGATTTACAAAGTCATGCAAAAGCAGAACCTTGTATCATTGAGGTACCTTATGTTGCATCCTCATTTACAGGACATAATTTCTCATCTACTGAAATCTAACTGTTTTTTTATGGTTACAGCTGCTACATGAATCAGGGATTAGCAATTCAACCATGCAATTATATAGAGGTTAATAGCCTTATTGTTTTTTCTCTATAGGCATTTGTTTAATGTTATGTACTTTCTTAATTAAATAACTGTTGGGGTGTGTGTGTGATATTTTAGGGAATGATCCTGTAGATGAGGATATTGGTGGGAATGAGCCCCCTGTTTCAAGCTATACTCCAACTGGACAAGAAAAAGGAGCAAAAACAGGTAGCATGGGGACAATTTCTAGAACCTCAAGCGGTAATTCGGTTACTTATCCGATATTATGATCACAAATTAAATATTAATTCAGAAGAGAAAGAAAGAGAAAAATGATAAGTTATTATATTCATGCTGTTTCTGCAGATACTGAAAATAGACAAAATCATGATGTCAAAGCTTCTAGCCCATTGAAGGTGTCTCAGGTACTCTATATATGTGTGAACATATGTATATGTGTATGTGTATACAATCATTTTGGACAATAACATGTTATTTTGGTCCTTTGAAGGCTAAATTTTGTTTATTTATACTCTGTAATGTTAATTCTGTATATTTTATAAACAGAATGATAACACTGGGGCAGATATGGAGGACAAAACAGGCGCAAGTGATTTAATTGATAATCGTGAGTTTTTTTATTTAATCCTTTTATTCATTAGTAGTGTTATTTATGAATTTGTCTGTTATGTGTTAATAATAGAATCAGTTAGTGGGTTGGATCAAGTTGAACACATGTCCCAACAGAAACCAAACTCTGTTGAATCAGATAGCCAGAAGGATGATGGTAAGTGATTCTTTAATAATAATTATATGTGGCTGGCTATCTAAGAGTAACATTTGCAAAAATTTAGGTGATAGTGCTCCAAATTCGAGGCCTGGAAAGTTGTACCGGGCTGCTCTTTTAAAAAATCGGTTTGCTGATACAATATTTAAGGCTCGAGAAAAGACTCTGAATCAGGTTGGTACAATACCAGTGTTTTTTTAACAGAATTACAGGTGGCAATTTGGGCCTGTTTATTGATTAACAGGTCATATAAGTTTCTGATTATGTGAACATATAAATTTGAGGTTGAAAAAGGGGATCCTGAGAAGCTGAGACGTGAGAAGGAGGAGTTAGAAAATCAGAAGAGGAAAGGTTTGGTATTAATTGACGTTTTATATGTGATATGAATTATTTAATAATAATAATGATGAAAAATAGAAAAAGCTCGGTTGCAAGCAGCAGCAGAAAATGCAAGGAGGAGAGCAGAAGAAGAAGCTGCAATGGAAGCCAAAAGGAAGATAGACGTTGAGAGGGAGGCAGCTCGCCAAGCTTTATTGAAGGTATTTGGACTAAATTGCCCCTGTCAAAGAAGCAACTTTATTAATTATTGTTTTTGTGCAGATTGAAAAGACGGTTGAGATCGATGAAACCTCGCGGTTTATTGAGGATTTGGAAATGCTGAGGACGGAGCAGTTATCGGTTTCAGCAGAGGAAACGAGCCCTGATGATAGTTCAGTTGATGCATTAGGCAGTTTCAAATTTGGGATTAGCAATCCACTGGAACAACTTGGTTTGTACATCAAGAGAGATGAACAGGAGGAAGATGATGGTGAGCTTCAGCTGCCAACAACCCTTGTGGAGGAAGGAGAAATTGATTAAGGATTCTATTCTATTCTATTTAGTTGTGGTTTAGAATGTTTAGTAGTAATCATCATCATCATCATCTTTATGTATACAATGATTGCACCTCTGGCTATATTTAGCCTAGTCGGAAAAAAAAAAAAAAGAGAGAAAATTGAATGCAAAAAGAGAGACAATTTATAGAATGGTAATTTCAGTTTGGTTTTGGTTTATGCATATGTGAATGGTCGTTTTAAAGTTGGTTGTATATGTTGATGTTGATTGTTGTAATAACTATCATCGAGACTAAGGTGAGCATCTTTTCTTGTGTCTAACTACTTGTTTCACATTAACGCCACTTATTTTTCATTGCGTGGTTATGTTCTCTTGGTTTCCTCACTAAACATAATTGGTTACTTATGAATAAGAAGGCATATATTGGGGTGGCAAGTGGGTCCTTAGATAAAAGCCATCTTGTCTTGATATAATTCATTAAAGGTCAATCTTTATTTCATTTCTCTCCCTTCGTTTAGAAATGTCGGGTTAGTTTGAACAAACAACCAACTATCATGAATAGATTTAAATCTTTGCATTTGTTTATATTGTTTGTTCATCTTCGTTTACTAGCAGGGTACCCGCGCAATGCGGAGACGGGTACCCGTAACTAAATTGTCCAACAGAAAAGAAATTGTTTACTGGGTGTTTTAAGTCTATGCGTTATGTTGGATGTTTTTTTTGGAATAAAGCAAAGTATCAAGTAGATCAATTGGTTAACACACAGTCCGTACTCGCAAAAGGTCTTGGGTTTGAATCCTACAAGCAATAATTTTTTATTTTTGTGGTGTTTAAGATGTTTCCCAAAGTGGAAAGAAGTTTAAGTTTAAGTTTTAGGACTTCTATACTTAGTAGTCCTAAACTCTTTAATAAGTAGTAAGATTACGTAAATAAATGTAGGGGTGTTCTAGGTAAAAGGATGTATTGGTTAGGCCTTTTCTTGAACTGAAATATTTGGTTAATTGAAAATCAGTTAACAGATTTTCCCGGTTCTTCCTGTTTGTTTATTCGGTTAACCATTTCGCATACTTTTAATTTTCAAAGTGGATATATTATGAATTTTTTTACTATTTGAAATGGTGAATCAAAATCTAAAGAGATTATTCAATTTTAACAATTAGGATAATACGATGTTAAATTTACAATCATTAGCATAAACAAAAACTTACCCATTATATAAAACTTTGTTTTAAAGAGGATATGTAACGATATAGATGGAAAACCAAAAACCCACATATGTACTATATTTTTCGCGATTTGCTTTTTACATATTTTGCATTAGATATCACAAATATGATTTGTGGGATTTTTAATTGTATTCGGCTAAAAAACTTTGAAATATTATAAATTATTTAGTCTTATTATTTAATCATACTCATAGTCATACTCATTAGATGAAGACATGTTTCAAAATCAATGGATAATATTAAGAGAGGGAATTAGTAGATTACACATGTCATCCGATCAAGTGGGTAGGACTATGAGTATGACCAAATGATAGAACTAAATATCATTTCTCTTATAACATACATGTGTGTAATCTACAAAATTTGTTTAGTATCTAAATTATTTTTTGTTTTTTCATTATCTATCAGTGACCAAAATAGTGAATCGTAACCATACCTAAACACCGAAAATATATTAATTCAGTTAACCATACTGAAAATTATAGAAAATATGTTCATACTAACCTATCGATATGGTTTGATGTTTTTTAGGTATTTCTTAACACCCCTAAACATATGAATACATAATCAACGAATCAGCATAACACATAGACCGTCTAATAAATCATCCAAGTTTTAGGTTTACAGTGTTTTTTTAATACTTAACATTAATTTAATTATCTTCTTAATATTAAGTTTTTCTAGGTTTACAAATTTTTTTAATACTTACACTAACTTAATTATCTTCTTAAATACACATAGTATTTGAACATTAATGATCATAATCTAACATGGATCAAAGGACGTAGAAACTTTAACCAATATGTTATTAGGGTTTTTGGCGTATGATAACATGCATCAATTAAGTGACAATTTCCTAAGTAAGTATTGATTAACATTAATGCAATCTAAAAACTACTATTTTAAGAGTGCATTAAATTCGATTTTTAGTTTAAATGGTAATTACCAGCTCATTAAATACATGTTATCGTATGACCCAGGGGATATGTTAGAAAAACTCATGTTATTAAATGACAACTAACATTAATGAACTTTAATTTGTACTATCTAAAAAATGTATTAAATACGATTTTCTTTTTAAATGAAAATCAAAACTTTATTAAATGCACCATAATGTATGACTCTGGAACATACATAAAAATACGTTATAATAATATTGAGTTGGGAAAAGTGAGTGTGTGGCTGTCACATACCTAAGCTTAGGTGTGGAACCATTTAAAAGTATACAATTTTGTTTAAAAAATCTTATAACTCATTACATAAACTCATTATTATATCAAATTCCGTCTAAAACTCATCAATTATCTTAAATCTTAATTATGTTTTTTTTTTGAATTGGTGTTTCAAGTTTCATATTTTTGAAATGGTGTTTATATTGAACATATGTCATATTCTTAAAATGGTGTTGAATTGATGTTTTTTTTTTATTGTCTAGTATTCTAATATAGTGGGAAAGTGACAAGATATTGTAAAAATAACCATTTTGAGTTTTTTTTTAACCAAAAGTGTGTAGTTATAGGTGGTTCCACACCTAACCTTAGGTACATGACAGCCACATACTCACTATCTCCTATTGAGTTTTTATTTGTTTTAAGAGTTTTTCTAACGTATGCCCATGGGGTATACGATATGTGCATTTAATGAACCGATAATTACCATTTAAACATATATTCAAATTTAATGTATCTTCTAAAATGGTAACTTTTAGAGTACATTAATATCAATCAATGTATATTTAGAAAATTATCACTTTATTAATACACCTTAACATATGGCCAAGAGAATACGTTAGAAAAACCATTGTTTTAATAGCTTAAAGTTTAAAAGCGTTTAAAAACAAAAATAATTTATAGTGACATATTAAAAATTATTTAATAATCATTAATAATTTACTTATTCTTGTCATTTTCTCCCAACAAACTCCTTTCCAATTATTAAAGGAAAGACACAAATGATAAAATTAAAAAAATAACTTCAAATTAGACTAAAACTTCTTTACTTTATCTTTATATTTATTTGATGAATACATAAGTGTTAAAATAAAAAAAAAATTAAAAATATATTAAATAACATTAATTAATTTTAATTTTTATCATTTTAGAAAATGTATTAAGTAATTGTTTTTGTTTACATAGAAATAACTGATCCGTTAAATGCATACTAATGTTCTGAGGCACTGGGTTTATACTAATGTCGTGAGTTTGAATCCCTTTGGGAGCGTTGCATTAGCGTAATTTAACTCATACCTCACACGGACACATATGAGGAATTTTCCTTGGAAATCCCTTTGGGGGCTGGGTTTGCCCGCTTATGCGGAGCTCGAACTCGGGGTGCTCGCTAAAATATTGCGAGTAGACTTCCGTTATTTCATTTGCCGTTTTCCAAAAAAAAAAATATATAAATTAGAAAAACGTTATAATGATATTGACTTTTTATTTGTTTTAATAGATGACCTTAAAAAACATTTATTAAACAAAGTTAATTTATAATGATGTAAGTGCATGTTATAAATTACTTAATACTCATTAATAATTTACTAATAATTCTTTATTTTTTTTCCAAACAAACTCCTCTTCAATTAAGGAAAAGACAAAAATATAGAATTAAAAAAAGAAAGAAGAAATGATTTTGATTAACACTAAATAATATTAATTATTTTTATACTCATTTAACTATTACATAGTAGTATTAAATAATAAGATTAAATTTTGTTTAGTACATTTCACGTATAACATGATAATTTAAAATAATTTAGGAGTTTTCTTAAAAAAAATCAACAGCTTTCAATTTTGACTGAGGATTTAGTCTGGCGGTAGTTGACCAATCATCTCCAATTCTCCATCGTCTCCACCGCTCTATCTATAAAAGTATAAAGTATAAACTTCATTCATATAATCGTAACTCACCTTGATCCCACAATCTTCTTCATACGAAATCCACCCCACCCCTAAAATTTAACCTTTAATTTCATTAATTTTGGGGGAATTCAAGCTGCCTACGAGTACAACAATGGATTTTACAAGCCTAATTTCTTCACCTCCAACTCTACCACACTTCTTCATAATGTTTTTCTCGATTTATTTAATCGCCCATTTCATCGTTTTCCGAAATTGGAATCCTAAACTCCGACCTGAAGCCGCCAGCTGCTTAATTTCTCTTGCCCACGGCACTCCGGCGGTGTTTCTTGCCGGACACGCAATCTTCTCCGACCCAGCACGTGGTTTCGCCTCAATCAACACTCGTTTACAAAGCTCTGTTCTTGAATACAGCATTGCATACTTCATAATGGATCTCTGTCACTATTTAACCTTTTACCCCACTGATATACTCTTCATCGGTCATCATTTAGCGACACTTTTTGTTTTTCTTACATGTCGGTATTTGGTGTTTCATGGAGCTTACGCAGTGTTGGTTTTACTTATAATTGCGGAAATTACAAGCTTTTTTCAGAACGTGTGGACGCTTGCGAGTGCTAGAAAGGCGGATTCTGAATTTGCGCACCAGGTGTTCGATCTTTTGTCTCCACCGTTTTATGCATTGTATACTGTTGTTAGAGGTTTTGTTGGGCCTTTATTTGTTTATAAGATGATTGTTTTCTATTCGAGTGGGGCTGCGGATAATGTTATCCCTAGGTGGCTTTGGGTTTCTTGGATTTGTGTTGTGAATATGGCGATTACCGTTAGTATGCTTTGGATCGCTAATAATTGGATTCAGTTGTACAGAGAGAAAATGTTCAAGACTGAGAAGGAAAAAAAAATTAGGTAGAAATATGAGTGAATTTAGTGTGACTTTTGATGTCTACTGTAATTTCATCAATTACATATATAAAAGAAATCGTACATTATTCCTTACTTTGTCTTTGAATGTTACTCATGGTGCTTTTTATCATTTTTTGAATTATTGAATTTGGGGCTGTTTGATAGTTTAGGAGAAGTTTGACTGGGTTTGAACTCTAACATATGTAGTTTCATTTTACCCTTCTTTTTATTTATATAAAATGTCAAGTGCTAAACCAAAGTAAAAATCACAACGTATAAATCAAAATAAAAGTCATAACATAAAATGTAAAAGTCATAAGGTCCACCTCTCTAATTCTGAAAGAGTAAGAGGTGAAAATGATATTTAGGAAACGCTCTGATTCTGAATGAGTCAGAGATCACCTCTCTTGAGCTAGCGAATGTACTTGACTCTTTGTATTCAACTACTTGTTATTTATGTTAACTTGAAATACAAGAACAAATATTGCATTATATCTAACATATGATCACATAAACAGATAATAAACAGAGATTAATTGTAGAACTTATATCATATTATACCCTCGTGGGTTCTCAATTCGATTATTTCTTCTTGTAAAATGATTAGTTGTAGAACTTATAATTCTTGGCTTGCTTTATGATATTTTGCAGTCCTCCAATAGGGGATAGAATCATTAAACAGAGACCGAAAAATATGCAAATCTGAAATTTTAAAAATGTTAATGATTTCTATTTAATATTTATAAATAAAATAAATAACAGTATATATGAACATTATGAGATCAAACGTACCCAATTAGTGCACCAAGACAGGCTGAACTTCTTGGGCTTATAGATTGCAAGCCACATTATGCATGGGAGCTAATCAAAACCAAAGGTTGGTTAATACAAATACAAATATAAATTAATATAATTTAAGAAATAATCCATGAAAAGATGGAATAAAATCAGTATCTTACAAAATAAGTTGTTGGGGCAAATGCAAAACCTCCAAAGAATCCCAGAAGACCTCCAAAGAAAGGGAAGGTTATCCCAACAAACATTGTGAATGCTGAACATAACAGTCAATGAATGTTTTAAAATATAACTTTTTTTTAACAAAAATAGTCCTATAATAATACATGATTAAGGGTTCAATTATTCACTAACCTACGTAGATATTACGTGTGATAAAACGCAAGTACCACGTTGGTTTGAACTTCAATTTCTTCACCAACAAGGTTTCCATCATGTCAAAAACCGGCATTGCATAAATCTATACGAATTCAAAAGTTAGTCAGCAACAACATACATTGATTTGTCTGGTTTGGTCAACAAATATATTTTTAGAAATGAAATAAATTATTTTTTTATTCTTTTGGTGAGAATTTCTATTGGTCAATACCTGATAGCTACCAATGACATGGATGACGACAAACATATTAGCAGCAGCAATAAGCCATCTAGGTTTCTCTAATGAAATCAAAATATTATCAGCAACTTCATTTCCAAACATATAATATCCAATTAAAGCAACCGGAAAATAGCACAATGCAACCACAATATAAGCCACCACAACACCCTTCCACATGGGCCCCTTTGAAGGTTTATCAGGTGTTGAAGGAATTGTTGCTTGAATTTCCAAAACAACGTTGTGGCCCGCATATGCAAACGCCACGTCACCCAAAGCGGTTAGAAAGTTGAAAGTTGTTTGAGTCGGTGTTGTTGCTTTGTAACCGTATGCTACATTTTGTTGCAATCCCTTGTGAACGGATGCTGACCATGCGATTGTGGAGTATCTGTAAATGTAACCAGAATCAGATAATCAGTTGTTACAAAATGTTGTTTGAAATTGTAATAATCAGATAAAAAAATAGATATAAATTAAATACTCGCGTTAATGACATGACAGCTGCAGCCAACGAGACCCCGGAAATGGAATTGAAATTGGGTAGGTGAGAAAGAACGAAATGAACAGAAGCAAAGATCATAATAAAGAAGGATGTTTTGATCTCTGGACAATCTTTACAAACAGTTCTATGGAATTTTTGTAAAGATGTTCCTCCTGTAACCATATAAACTATATTCACTCCAACTTCACAGATCAGTTGTTGTGGTACAACAATGTATAACCCGAGTTTTTCACCAAATGCTTCTTGACCTAATTCATGGTACCGGTCAAACCGTTTTCCGGGCACCATTTCGTGCATTTCAACCATTTGCCATAACGTGTATAAGGTTATTACCCATGATAGAATAAGTATAACCACACCGGGTCCCCTGTTTTTTGCAAGGTTTTAATAAATTTTGTTAGTGTTTTAATAAACTTTATTTTAAATTAAGAGTAATACCATCCGAGATTTGACATAGCATATGGAAGACTCAAAACTCCAGCTCCAACCATGGCTGTAACATTGTGGAAAGCAGCATAATACCATTTTGCATTTCTTGATGATGTTATTGGAAGCCAATCGTCTATCGCCTTTTGCTTTGCTGTCCTTCCATCCTGTTACAACGGGATAAAAAAAGTTACATATTAATCGCATCATTTTAATTATAAATCCATCAACTAGACTTTTTTCAACCATCTGGTGGTGGTCTAGTCATAAGGGCTCCCGAATAACTTCCTAGAGGTCACATGACAGCCACTGAAACTAGACATTTTTCTAGAAAAAAAATATTGAGCGGTTTTATTTGTCAATGCATATACTACCTCCGTATCAAAATAAGTGATACGTTTGAAGAATTGTGGTTTTTGAGGCAAAAGATTAAAAAGTGGTTTAAAATTGATTAAAGTGGATAGTTAGTAGATAATGGGTCCCACTTCTTTTGGATGTAGTGATATTAATGATGTTTAAAAGTAAAAGTAAGGGTAAAAGAGTAAATTCACTTTATTAAACTAGATAGTTAGTGGAGAATGAGTCCCATATTTTTACCAAATAAGGTAAGTTTTGGAAGTGTATCACTTATTTTGTTCCACCCCTAAATAGAAAGTGTATCACTTATTTTGATATGGAGGTAGTAATAAAAGCCTTACAATACTGAATGAATCTTCTTTTTGACTTTTTAGGTCAACGCTTGACTTCAGATCATCTGTATCTTGAGTTCCCATTTTCTGTGCAACGAAGGCGAAACACAAAAGGAGAGGGGTAGATACGGTTATATAAATACGGGTTGTTTGTGAAACATAAGAAACATTTGTTTATAAAATACAATTTTGCCGGCTGTTTATTCTGTATTTGGCTGGCCGTCTGTTTTAAAAAACTTAAGGATCTTAATCAAACAAGTCTTTGGAAAATACATTTGATGTCTTTTTTGTAACCGCCAAATGTCACAACCGTGTTTTCTGACCTAAAAGTGACAGATGAATACGATGTTTTCTATTTTACGGACATTTGAACTGTTGTTTCGATGAATACTATGCAGGATTTGTTGTGATGAACTATAGAAGACTTTATTTGGCTACTTTGGTAGAGCTGAAATAAACTTCGGTACAAGATATTTCTTATGTACTTATGTGTAGCAACATATCCAACTAATTATATCGAATTTTATATAAAAGTAAATATAACAAATCATTCATTACTTGCAAACAGATCATCACAACAGAAGCTGGTAAAGACACAAGCCAGTAAACAAATAGTAAATATAACTGATTTTCAGGTATCTATAAATTGAAGTAAGTGTTCATGCACACATTAACAGAAATCAAAAAGTTATACGAATTGAAAAAAGGGCAGAAATGTCCGCGGACTAATATTATGGCGGCATTCCTAGTTCCCTTATAAACACTTTAAAAATAAAAATAAAAACTCGAATGACTTGAAAGTCCTAAAAGTAACCTAAACTCGATACTTATGAGAAAAACTTGTAGCTTTTGGCTTGAATAAGGATCGTCCTGAACCCTCCAATAGGTGATGCAATCATCAAAGCAACTCCAAGTATGATGCAGGTCTGAAATTAGTGAAGCAATGTTAATAAACAATGTAGCAAATAATGATTACTTTAAGTAATTACATACCCAGTTAACCATCCATGATAAGCTCCACCTTTTCGGTTTATAGATTCTAAGCCACATCACGCAAGGCAACTGAAGAAACAAAAAAATTAAAATTAAATGCATATATAATTAAGTCGACTGAATTAAGAAAATAAAAAAGTGTTTGCTTACAAAGTATGACGTTGGGGCGAATGCCAACCCTCCAAAGAAACCGAGTAATCCACTGAAGAACGGGAAGCAAATGCCCATGAACATTGTGAATGCTGCAACCGTACCAACAAAATAAGCGGTTAAGAATCCTCACCAAACTAATTAATATAGGCCACAATCTTTGGGTTGTCTTTTATTTCAAACGGATCAAATACATAATACTATAGTTAAAAAGAAACATATTTTAATGCATTCAACCTCCCCAAATCGTTTCATTTAAATATTTACCTTTTTATTGTAGTAACATTATTCCTAACTTTCTATGCTTATGATATAATGTTAAAAGTTATGAAAAAAGTGTTTGTGCGGTGAAACGGCCCGTTTAGCAATTTCAACTCAACGACCCATTACCCAACCCACCCATCTTTACCCTTCCTACATGATCATTAGTGGTCTATTATACAATATAAATTGATTACCAACGTATACAATCCTCAAGGTGAATCGAAGCTTCCAGTTAGGTTTGAAATCCAACTTGGTTACGAAAAAGGTTTCCATCATGTCAAACACCGGCATTGCATAAAGCTACAAATCAACCACAAAAAAACATGTTTTAAATAACGGTTATCTAACAACATCATACGCTTCATAATAAAATATTTCACCTGATAACTACCGATAACGTGAATGACAACGAAGAGATTAGCTGTGGCAATTAGCCACGTGGGCTTATTCAAACTGATAAGAATATTGTCCGAAACTGCATTTCCATACATCCAATACCCGATAATAGCAACGGGGAAATAGCAGCAGGCGATGATTATATAAGCAACAACGACCCCTTTCCACATAGGACCCTTTGAAGGCTTCTCGGGTGTTGATGGTATTGATGCTTGGATTTCCAACACCACGTTGTGGCCCGCGTATGCAAACGCCATGTCACCCAACCCGCTAAGGAAGTTAAAAGTCACCCCTGCATTTGTTGAAGCTTTGTATCCATAGTCTACGTCCGGTTGCACCCCTTTTTTCAGGGATGCCGCCCATGCGATAGTAGAGTAACTGCATCATATATACAAACACTTTCTTAGTCTCTTAGATATATAATCACTTGTAGTCTTTGGATGTTGTTTTATGTGACTATTTATGGAGTTAATAGGATCCTCTTAACAATTTGTAAAGAAGTGGTACGTACTTTTGTTTTTTAAATATGCATAAATTATGATAAATCAAAATTTTCAGTTAATTAAGTTCTTCATCTTATATATAGTTCTATACAAAATAACTAATGGTTATAGAATTACAAAAGCAAATATATAAGTTTTTTAAGATATAAAAATTTGAATCAATACTAAAAATTAATTGTAAAATAAACCTAATCTATCTATATATATAGAAACTAAGTCCATATGCGTTTTGAAATGCATGCATAAAAAAAGAGAGGGAGAAGGATCAGAACCTGCAACACAAAGCTTCACATGCAGTGTGCTAACCACTTGCACTGCATATGTAACTAACTACGTACACTAACAAACATAATTAATAAGATTTTTCTAACTCATGTCTTAAGGACATGAGATTAGAAGCATTGAATGAGCTCAAAATGTCTTTTTATAATGAAAACACACATTTATTACATATTAATAATGTATACTTTTTGAATGTATTACCTGTTTCTAAACAAAAATATTAATTTCGAGTTCATTCAATACTTCTAGTCTTATGGCCTTAGGGCTTATGACATGTACATGATTAGAAAAACTTAATAAATTGAAAATGCTAAACAGGTTATTATATAGTTTTCGGTTAAAGTATAATGTTTTAAAACATAAGCGCCAAAAAAGTGTAGGTGGTTTTTGTTATGGTTGAAGTATAAATGGTTTAAGCATGTATTTATTTCTTATAATTAAGTAGTGGTAATAATCAATTCCAAATACCCATAAATCTTTCTTTGGAAGAATTAAGGGTATTTCGGTAAACATAGAATACCTGAGGGACATGACTGCTGCTGCTACTGACATCCAAGACATGGTATCCAAATTTGGAATATGGGAGAGAACGAAATGCACCGCACCAAAGATCATGATAAAATAAGTAAGCTTCATATCCACGCAGTGGCCATCACAAACTAAATCATGAAATTTCTTTAATGATTGTCCTCCAGTCACCATATAAATGATGTTTAAGCAAACTTCAACAATCAGTTGTTGCGGGACCACAATGTAAAGCCCGAGTTTCTCCCCGAAAGCATGTTGTCCAAGCTCGTGGTATCGGTCAAAACGTTTTCCGGGTACGCATTCGTGCATCTCAACCATTTGCCATAACGTGAATAAAGTCAACGCCCATGAAAAAACTAGCACAAAAACACCCGGACCCCTGAATTTTCGCACATATTAGACCTTTAATTAACAATCGAAAATGAAACAACAAGCTAACTAATCAGTTTTAAAAAACAAGTTAAAATTGGGCACTCTCATCTTTTGTAGCCTATTTTAGTAATTAAAGTTTTTTTTTATCCGTATCCCGTAACCAAAATATATTTTTTTTGGCTACATGGTTATATATATATATATATATATATATATTGGTTAACTTAAAAGTATGTTTGCGTGCAATATTTTAACAAAACGTTATGGTAGAAAGAGTGAAACTGACCATCCAAGTTCCGACAATGCATATGGGAGACTGAGAACACCGGCTCCAACCATGGCGGTAACATTGTGGAAGGCAGAGTACCACCATTTTGCGTTTCGAGATGAGGTCATCGGGAGCCATGTTTCAAGGTCTATCTCCTTATCGATTCGGTTGTCAACCTGTAATCATCATTGGAATTTTAGTATGCATTACTACAAGTTCAAATTTCAACTTTACAATTGAGTATAACAAGTTTTTTGTATAAGAATACAAAATCAAGTATCAATGTTTAAAGGCAAATATGCAAAAATAAATAAATAAATACGCGTAACTGTTTAGGGTAGAATATATTTCAATTTTTTTCTTTTGACTTTTTTGTATTGCCGAGAGGTAAATAAGGGTGTTGAAAAAGAAACTTTAGTGTCGAATTTGTTATTTTGATACATACGATGGCGATTTTAGTCTTTTAGTGGGCCATAATGTGGAGGTGGACTTTCAAACACGGGATATCCCTGTCAACTGTCAAGTAAACATAGACCACAAAGCTAGAATGCACCTTTTGTTTTAACTTCCACCGCTTCTTCTTTTGCCATACACTTAAAAAATATTATATTATTCCTATTAAATCTTTCTTATTTCATCATATTATTAAAATTCTACTAATTTTTCTTTTTTAATTTTATGTTTTGATTTGGATTGATCAAGTAGCAAAGTTTAGTAATTAAAAAAATACCATAATTCTACAATAAAAGGTTAAATTTTGGATATTAGCATAAAGGAGAATAACCGCTTTGGTCCACCTTACACGTCTATATTTTGGAAAAATAATAAAAGGATTTTGCTGTATTTTAGGGAAAATTAAAATAAGCTGTTAAATATTCATTAATGATCACATAAAAGTCAACAAATAATTAATATTAACTTACATTAATAAAATAATTTGACTCATTTAATATCTATTAAATGTATATACCATAAGTTGAAAGTATTTATTTAAGTTTATGTGTATATAATAATATATTATTATTATTATGGGTCAATGACTAAACAGTGCACAGATAATTTCCTAAGCAAGGTAAAACAAAGATACCATTATACCCTCAAATTGATTTAAATTAAAATTGTCCCTTTATTAGTTGTTGATGGAAATAATCATTCATGCAACTGTAATGATTATTCCCCTTATAATACATACTGGAAAGTTTGAATAATGATGTCAAAATAACCAGAAAATTTACTTATTATTGACATTGAAGAGTCTCTATCAAGTTAAACTAATTTGCAGGAAGGATACAAAAATACAAAAGAAAACCATAAAACCAATAAAAACTTAGATGATGCCATAACATAAATATAAAAACGTCGAGGAAAAGATGATCACAGTAATCATAACAATTAAAAAGTTAACCCGAATAAAATTTTTCATAAAAACATGTGGTAATTAACCACTTAATTATTCGACTCTTCATGAAAAGGGAACATACCTTATTGTCACCATATTGTCCATCTTGTGTGCTCTTGACATTATCGCTAACCATGGCGACACGAAAAACCGAAAAACTGAAAAATCAACAATTTGCAGACAGATTGTGGATTAATCAGAGTGATATGATTTTTCAGAAAAGTGAGAGTGATCTGAGTCTAGGTTTATGATGTTATATTTATAGCGGATGTAATGGAGCCTTTTCCGTATGCAAGTTAATTATAGTTAGCTGTTGCTAAGATCCATGTGCTTATCTTGGTCAACTCTCTCAAGTCTAATAACCAATGACATCCGTAAACGGTACAATCTGGCATTAATTATATCCTAATTAATTTAAAAAATATTTATAAGAGATCAAGAGACCTTAATTTTCGGTGAATTAATCTATAGTTTCAATTTTTAATTTGATATTTGAAACTAATACAATAAGAAGAAGAAAGTTGGTATTGATTTCTAATAAATATTTATACTTATCTTCCAACTTATTTGATTAATACTTATTTTTTTTTACTTAATATGTGCCTTCAAGATACGTATTGAAGACTAATTAAATAAAAGATAAAATTTCCATAAAAATATGAAAATGCAATTAATTAACATTAAATAAGTATGAAATTTACATATTTAGGGGATTTGAATTTATTGAATGCGTATAAATAGACTTTGTATTTATTGAACATCATTAAATAAGTACATTCAAGACACATACTTCCTTTAATTCAAATTAAGAACTATACGATTATTCAGGCGATATTATTTCAACTAGGGGTGCTTATCGGGCCAAAACCGAACCGAACCGAACCGATAGAACCGATAACCGATAACGATGAATTTTCAAAACCGAAACCGAACCGATAACATGTTATCGGTTTCGGTTCGGTGTCGGTTCGGTCCGGTTTCGGTTCGGTTATTTTAGGCCAAATGTTCATCATTTTCCGAAAACCGAACCGAACCGATAGAACCGATAACCGATAACGATGAATTTTCAAAACCGAAACCGAACCGATAACATGTTATCGGTTTCGGTTCGGTTCGGTTTCGGTCGGTTATCGGTTCGGTTCGGTTTTTTCGGTCAAAATGCTCACCCCTAATTTCAACTTTGTTTATATGGTTGAAGAGTAATGGTATTTAGACCTACCATTTAGACCTACTCATAGGTCTACTCATTAGATGAAGACATGTGTCAAAATCAAGAGATAATATTAGGAGAGAGAATTAGTGGAATACACATGCCATCCTATCAAGTGGGTAGGCTAATGAGTAGGTCTAAATGGTAGGACTAAATATCATTTCTCATGGTTGAAATATAGGAGTAAACTATCTTGTACTTGGTTTGATTGGGGTGTTTCACATTTTTTGTCTTTGTTGTAATTCCGTTTTCCGCTTAGTTTCTTGCTAAGTTGGTTTTTAATATATTTGTTGTTTCCAAAAAAAAATTAAGTCATTTTACTATATTAAAAAAAATAGTTAGTTGGTGTGTATCCACTACTTATTACCAAATAAGGTAAATTATCAAAATGTATCACTTTTTTATTTTAAACAACAAATAAGAACAACAGAAGTATACTCGTAATATTACAGCGATCACCCAGGTTCAAGCTCTTTTACATGGTAAACTCAACCCCATAAGAATTTCTTGGGAAAATTCCTCATATTTTACACCACAAAGAGATGTTATAGGAATCGAACTCTCAATCTCACAACTCATACTTAGATAACAACTTCTAACCACTAAATAATAATTAGTTAATTAATTCTATATATATCCCTTATGGTTTTAATATAATTAGTTTAATTATATGTATATTTCCAATATATTGATTATGGACTTTTAATAAAAGTTTTTTTTAAGTAGACGTGCCAAGTAATGGTTTCCTTTTTTTTTTAATTAAATAAATGTATAATTTAAATTCCAAGATAAGGTTTAAGCCTTTAAGGAACCAAGTGGGGGTGTTTATATTATCTCATATAGTTGTGAGTTTAAATTTTATTGTAGACAAAAAAAATATAAAATTAAAAAGTGTGTTAATCGTTAAAAAAATATGATTCAAGAGTTTTATCAAGTTAATAAATATATATATTTAAATTAATTCTTAGTATATAGTTTCTCGTAGTCTATTATATGAATTTGAAAGGACCAAAATACTAAAGGGATAATTGTTTTTATATCCTTATAAAACTCATTAATTATTTCTATATCCTTCTCTAATTCATAAATTATCTCTATATCCTTCCAAACTTTGTAATTGTCTCCATGTCCTTCTAAATCTCTAAAACTCTCTTTTATGTCTAAAAACATATTTTAATATTTATTAAATCATTATAATATCAATAATTATCAAATAAGTATGCAATATATTTATTGATTCGCATTCTTCGAAGATCGAGGAACAAGACGAGATCTATTAAGAGAATGATTTATTCTCGAAATTTTTGTACTAGAAATCATGTTTATTTGCATGTATTATTGATATTATCATGATTTAATAAATAATAAAATAAGGTTTTGGACATAAAAAATATTAGTAAAAGTTTGGAAGGATATGAATGTAATTATAAAGTTTAGAAGGACATAGAAATAATTTGTGAATTTGAAAAGGATATGAAAATAATTAATGAATTTAACAAGGATATAAAAGCAAAGAGGAATTTCTCAGGACCCTTATAAGCACATTACTAGTTCATTTCTTATCCAATGTGTGATATCTCAACACGCCCCCTCACGTGTGGCGCCCTTATTTTTTCACGCCTAAAACGTGGATATTTTGGGTTACGTGGGTCTGTGTGGCCGTTTGACCAACTACGGGTGAACATTGCTCTGATACCATGTCAGTTTGTGGGGTTTCATCTTAAACCCAATTGGTTGTAAGAGGAGTAGCCCAGGACCCTTATAACACATTACTGGTTCATTTCTTGTCCAACGTGGAACATCTCAACATAACCCGTAAACATAACCCAAATCAATCTATGCATAAGTAATCGGGTTGTAAATCGTAATTTCCCTATTGCCATCTCCAAATACAACCGAGCAACTAATAAATGGACATTTAAATTTTGTTAAAAATTGAGCAGATAATCCATGGGACCATGGACAGTAGGCAACATTTAGAAAATTATGAATAAATTTGGTATTCCTTGCTCCCCCAAACAGATGACTATTCCCCCGATTTATCATTCTACAAATACAAATTCTGTGTTTTAACCGATTTACACACTAAATTTGGTGAATCCATTGATTTAATTTGGAGACAAATGAAGTAACTATTCATATCTAGGTTCTCCATGAAACTTGGGGTCCGGAATTTATAAAGTTGTGATCATATCGAAGGGGCGGTGAAATTTATTGATTTTAATTAAAGGCCGTGAACTTGTGATCATAATATAAGACATAATATGTTTATAATAGTTATATAAAAACATGTAAAAAATGATGAAATCTGGAAAAAATAAAAGGAAAAAAAACTAAAAAAAAAAACTCAAAAGATAGGGAAAAGGGCATAAAAGATTAAAAGAAACACTTATTTGGTAAATATTTCTCAAATCATACCTATTTGGTAAATATTTATTTTGAAGATACCATTTTAGTAAAAAAACTCAATTTGAAAGGGATATTAATAATTACTCCCTTATGTCTTCTAATAAAGTTTAATTTTTCTTTAAATCTTTATCTCAAATAAAATTTGTATTTATGAGTCTTGATGTGATCCACTTTTTTTATGTGAGGTATATTTTTAAATTAAATTTATATTTTAATTAAAACTATTAATAAAGACTTACCACTAATTATCTTCTAAAAACTTAGGCAAAATATAAATTAGAACTGTATTATGGACCGTACGGAGTAATTTTTACCAAAGGGTAGAAAGACCTTTGGTCTAACGATATGTTGTTTGCTACCCCATCCTTGTGGTTGGACCGATTTGACCTAAAAATGTATGTCGGGCCTAATCGATCGAGTTAAAGTCTGTTTATGAATCATTTCGAACCAGACAGGTTAACTATGAACACGTTCGAACTGGGATGATTGAATGAGATTTGAACCATGCATTTTTATTTTTTTATTTATTTAACTTTTTTTTATTAAAGTGAATATTATGTATCTTACTACTATATAAAGCATTTAGGCCTACCCCATTAGGCAAGTTTAAGGAGCTCCTTAAACTTGATTTTAAGGACCTTTCTACTTTTGTTAGTTAGTTCTCTACCTTAAAAAAAATCGCGACTAATAAGATTCGAACCCAAGACCTCTCCTAACTTATCACTATGTGTTAACCACTTGCTATACATTACACTTTGGTAACACCACCCACACTTAATAACAAAAGTCTGTTACTCGAAAACCATTTTACCCAATAACATTAAATATACGACGCTGTAAATCATCAACTCTTACCAAAATCCACATTTCCGTTTAATTATTTATTTCTAGCAACAATTATTACCGTGTTAACGAACAGCACTTGCTCACCACGAAATATGGTTTCTGGGTACCCGACGCCGCCGCATTGCGCGGGTACACTGCTATTATTACTTACTAGCAGGGTACCCGCGCAATGCGGCGGCGGGTACTCGTAACTATTTTTCGAAGTGACGACAGTACCGGTGGTGGTGACAATAGCGATGGTGATGAGTGGTGGTGCGTAGTGATGGTAGGTGCTGACATTAGTGATGGTAGGATCAGATCCGAAATTGGCCTTTTTTGTGAAAGTAAATATGAGCCTTTTAAATAGAGAAATGATGGTTCAGTTCTGGTGACGTTAAAGCTTATATATATTAGTATCTGGAACAAATCAAAATAATCAAGCAGTTGAAGTGGTTAACTTATATCAACATACTTGTCTAAATCACAACATTCATAAACAAACATCAACAACTTAAACTAAAAATAAAAAAAATTTATATGATTTTCAATTGGTCGGTCATAAGACGAATTTACCAGAACAATCATCTGATCCATAGAGAGATAACATGGTAGAAACTCACGTGATTTTCTTTAACTTCAACCGACAATTATGTCAATTTACATATAGGATGGAAGTAAATAATTTAAAACGGGAAAATAGAATGAAAAAAAAAACGTTAAATGATTAAAAACAATGAATATTGTTGTTCACATAAAGTGGATATTGCTACAAGGAAGCAAATGGATAGCTGCGAAAACATCCAAGATCTCCCATAGTAGTCCTAGCAAGTTCGGTTTTTTTAGTGAACACTAATGTCCAATAGTTTTAAACGAAGTTGTAGTTTCCAAAACGTGGATAGTCTTTGGGTAGGTAGAAATCTATCTCGAAGCCCTTCAACGAAAACACAACACCTTGTAAATTGAGTCCGTCATATATAGTCCTTAAAATGTGGGGGATAAAGGCCATGATTTTGTGTCCCTAAGACGAAATCAATGAATTGGTAATTGTAAAGTTAAGAAATTTAAAGGTACTACATGTCATTATTTAATAGCAACTTACAAATTTGTCGAGCAAAACAAGCCACATGTTGTTTTGTTTGTCGTCCCTCCAAACATAATCAACCCGGACATAGTTGCAGCTGTAAGTCCACTCAAGTTGGCAGAGAGAGTCAAAGCTCACTATTGGTACATACAAGGGGCATTCCATTTGTTTGTCGTCCCTCCAAACATAATCAACCCGGACATAGTTGCAGCTGTAATGCATTTAGGCCTACCTCTTTTAGTAAGTTTAAGGAGCTCCTTAATTTTAAGTTTAAGGAGATTTCCAGTTTTAGTAAGTTCTTTAACTAAAAAATTAAAGTGTTGCTTATAGGATTCGAACACAAGACCTCTCCTAACTAGTCACTGTGTGTTAACCACTTCAACTGCTTGATTATTTTGATTTGTTACAGATACTAATATATATAAGCTTTAACGTCACCAGAACTGAACCATCATTTCTCTATTTAAAAGGCCCATATTTACTTTCACCAAAAAGACCAATTTCAGATATGATTCTACCATCACTAATGTCAGCACCTACCATCACTACGCACCACCACTCATCACCATCGCTATTGTCACCACCACCGGTATTGTCGTCACTTCGAAAAATAGTTACGAGTACCCACCGCCGCATTGCGCGGGTACCCTGCTAGTTAGTTTTTATGCATATGCAACTTTCTTTTAACTTATATGTTGTGATGTTTGAAACACCAAGTTGAAGTTAAATGTTAAGTATTTGATATCATTTTTTATAGATTACGAACTCAAAGTTATTGAATATTTTTTGAAAAAGTAGTTTATGTAATTTTTTTGATTTGTTATAAATTTTTTTTTATTTTATTATTTACCTTTTACAAACTATTGAATTAAGAGATTAAATATTGATACGTATTACTTGTATCTACTTCATTTTGATATTTATCAGAAGATAATTTATCCGAAAATAAAATGTGTAATTTACAAATATTATTTCTTGATATTGACACTTATAATGATTAAATTAGTAGATACATTAATAATAGACACCAAAATATTTTTCTTAAATTAATTTAATATATTTCCAATATATGTTTCGGATTTTCCTGAAACGAAATGTATCAACAGATATTTGTCCAGTTAAATATATAATGAGTTTTGACAATAACAGCCTTAAGGGCTGTTACTAGACATGCATGAAATACTTGTAAATCAATCTATAACTACCTTCTAAATTTTAGGAACTACTTCCCCCATGGATTAATGTACAATTTTAATGCATCTAATGACAACCCTAAAGGCTGTCATTATCAAAATCCATATATAATTTAGATTTCAAGGTATGATTTAAATGTTTTATGTAATTAACTAATATATTTAAATTATAATTACTATATGTTTGTAGTTTTTGGAGTAAATTACACTAGTCGTCCTTATAATTTATATCAAATTTTAACATTCGCCATTCAGTTTCAAAAATTAAACTAACATCTCATATTTCTAAAACATTTGTCACCCGCGGTTATTTGCTTAATTGTCGTTAACTTATCTGTTTACTCACCCCATGTGCAACGCACATGAGCGTATTTTCGTCTTTTCCAATATACATGATCAGGTTCTCTCTCTCTCAACCCCCATTCTCTCCATTGGTTCTGACCTCCCTCCTTTGTCATTAGACCACTGTCAACGAGTGGATCACTTGAAGCATCACTTGAACCGACGGGAATGTAACCATTGGCACGAAGGCGTCACTTGATGCCCTCGGTTGCATCAAGTGAGTTTAGGGATGGGAGTGAGAGAGGGATCAGTGGGTTCAAGGTGGAGCCAAAGGGTTATTTTGGGTCCCAAAAAACTGAAGGAAAGAGGTATTGTTGGCATGAGTACGTCACTTTAGTGTTGGTTAGAGGGTGAGCTGACGTGACGCTGATTTGATAAAAATTGACGGCGTCAGTTTCTACCTGGGAGTGGTCAAAGTCCTACCATCTTATCTTCTCTGATGGCGACCAACTAGTATCGATTGCATAAAAATTGCGTTTTTTATTGTACAAGTTGAAGTAAAAACTGCATTTTTAATTTCACAGATCTGGTGGGTTTTGCAGTTACCAAGTCAGTCATGCTCCAAAGCTTCTTCCGAACGTACAAGCTGAAGTAATTATCAACCTATTTTTTCAATGCCCAATGTGATGATATATATGTAATATTTGCATAGATTTCTTACACATGTGACATTTGGTTTCATATGTGTCAAATTAGAGGGTTTCGTCGGAACTAGATGGTGTCACCGGTAGGTGGCTGTGGTCTCAGGTGGTGGCGGCGGCAGGTTGTGTCTGTTTGTCTGCAAGGATGTTTGTCTGAGCAATGGGTGTGTGAAGAATAGGAAAGACAAAAATATCCTTACACAAGGGGTAAGTTAACAGAAAAAGTTAACGGAAGTTAGTGTAGCTAGAGGGCCGTGGTTAACCAATGTTTCGGAAATAATGACTATCAATTTAAGTTTGAAACTAAGGGACGATTGGTAATATTTAGTATAAATCATAAGGATGATTTATGTAATTTACTCTAATTTTTAGAAATGCATCAGGATATCTATTAATGAATTTTTATTTTATTATATTTTTTTTTTAACGGCAAGTTAGTAAGTTAGTGGTTCGACATATGTAGTGACATTCAAGCAGACAGTATGCATACATCTAACATATCTCATTTTTTAGGGAATATACTCACAACCTTTTTTCTCCAAAAGAATTCCCCCAATAAGTCTTGAACTCAAGACCTTTTGAAGACAAACCCCTCAAGACAACCCTTGGTGGCCAATTAATCTAGACCAATTGGTTATCTATTAATGACTTAATTCCTTATGATTTTCATATAGTTAGGCTCGTGATAATAGTAGTTTCTCTTGGTTAGTCGGTTTCATGACTCTACCTACCAACAATGTTGGCTCGACAGTGGCCTTTGTTGTTAAAGTTTGTCAGATAATCGAAGAGGGAATGATGATGATGTGGTATTCGAGGGTGGGGAGGTGAAGGTGAAAACAGAAAGGGGGATCAATGGGGAAGGGTTGGGTTTTAAAATTTTTTACTTTTGTAAACCTATTTATAAAAAGTTATAAATTTCTAATAATAATACAAAAAAATATTTTTTTAACAAAATTTTTAAATGTAATATATATTTTTTATTAATGTGTTTTTTCAAAATTAATGAAAAGCTTTTTATTAATTTTTTGTTTAATTAATTGTAAAAAAATAAAAAATGTGACATGATGCTGATGTAGTAAAACTGAAAAATGAATAAAAGAATGTTGTTAGTAGATGTATATAAGTTGGTTTGTAAATTAAAAAGTAGTGATGTAATGTTGATTTAACGAAATTAAAGAAGATGGAATAATGAACGTTTCCTTAACTAGAATTAAATATTTCAAATACATAGTTTCTAAATTTTCACTACATTACACATACGAATTATTAAGTTAGTTCTAACTGGCTTTTTTCACTATAAAACAAATTAATTAGGCTTGACACGTATTTATGTCATTAGAACTTAGTAGATATTAGTGGTGACAATTATCTCGGGTTTAGGTTAGTAGTTTCTGGTTGATGAAAAGTCGTCAACCTATTTATACAGGACTTGTTTAGAATTTTGGGTTAAAAAAATCAACATTAATCTTAACACATTTGACTCGAAAATCTAGACATGATCCGTCTGACTCATATAACTTAACATGTTTTTTGTCAAATGGTTTAGCGGGTCGGTACCAGGTTGGCGGGTCAAAAATAAAAAAAATAAACCAAAATACAAGACTAATAAATACAGAATTTTAGTAAATTGAATAATAATAAAAATCAAAATTAAAATTCATTTAAAAATGTAACAAAATAACAATTTAACCAATAAAAACAACCAAGTTCAAGTATTTACATCATTTTAAATAAAAAAAATAAATAAATAACTCCAGAAAAATCAACAGGTTGACGAGTCGACTCATTTATATATAAGTCAACTCAAATATAACCCGATTTATTATTGGGTTTGACGGACAAATCCGTTTTTGACCCAATCCATTTAGGCTCACGTTATTGGGTTGAACCATATGTATTACATCTCAATAAGTCAATATATATAAATTTCATGTTATAAAAAAATAATGTAAGAAAATATTTTGATGCTCCCTCAATGTTGTAATTCTAATTTCTAATCAATGAAGACAAGATAAGAAAAATCGATTACACATTCCATTTGTAGTGTATAAATTACAAATAGAACTCTAGTATTAGGGTAGAATACGCATCTATATATACAAATGTAACTACGAATATATTTATTTATGCACACGAAATAGCTTTAAAGTAAAAAGTTACACGAAAAAGGGTTGAAATGTCCGTTGATTTATATTGTGGCGGCACTCCTACCTTATAAACACTCTTTCAACCATAATAATTCCCGAATAACTTTTTATATTATCACGAGCTTCCTTGACTGACATTCAGGATATACAAATTTAGTCCTAAATGAAACCCAAACTTGATGCTTACGAGAAGAATTTGTAGGTTTTGGCTTGAATGACGATCGTTCTTAACCCCCCGATTGGTGATGCTATCATCAAAGCAACTCCTAATACGATGCAAATCTGAAATTAATGAACAAATGTTAATCAAAATTGGTCAATATGTACCTAAAAAATGGTTGTTTTTACAATTTTACATACCCAGTTTGCCATCCATGATAAGCTCCACCTTTTCGGTTTATAGATTCGAAGCCACATGATGCAAGGCAACTGATTGATATAGAAGAAAAAAGTTAAAATTTATAATCAAAGGGCAGAGTATATCGAGTGACCCGATAGAATGATTTAGTAAAAGATAAAGATTCTTACGAAGTAGGTTGTTGGGGCGAATGCAAATCCTCCAAAGAAACCAAGTAGTCCACTGAAGAAAGGGAAGCAAATGCCTATGAACATTGTTAATGCTGCAATCCAAGGAAGAAAATAATCGGTTAAGAATGATTAATCCGCACAAATCTAGAGGTGATACTAAATCTTGACCCATATGGGTCGATTAGGTCCGTGTTTGTGTTTTATTTCATGCGGACCTAATAAAAATAGCTTAAAAAAGTGAACGGCCAAACATGTCAAACGGTTTAGAAGTTGCCAAAAAAAGTGTTTATGGGTTGACCCAAAAAGGCCCGCCCTTGTACTAAAATGTATTCATCTTCAACCCACCCATGCTTTGACCTGTTTTGCCAACTCTATACAAAACTTGCGGTTGTTTGAGAAAGCTTATTTAGAAGGCTTTTACACTTATTAGCTTATGAAACCTTAATAAACTTATTTTTTTATGTTATTAAGCTTAAATGCCTTTTTAATAAGCTTTCTTAAACAACCCCTTAAACTCATTCTCAGTCTATGCAATAGAAGTTTGCTTACCAACGTATATATTCCTTGTGATAAACCGAAGCATAAAACTAGGGGTGAAATCCAACTTCTTTACCAACACGGTTTCGATCATATCAAATACCGGCATTGCATAGATCTACAAAACAAAAACAAATATCTTTTATATAACCAGAGATAATATTGCTCTTATTAAATATTTGTATTTATCTTCATACTCATTTGATCAATACAAATATTCAAAACAAATGATGGGATTACGAAGAAAATTAATAGATTTCACATGTCAATTATTAATTAGTTAGTAAGATTTTGTAGGAAACATTACAATTTTTCTTAAATAACGAGCAACAAACAACTCATTAGCTTCATTGTTAAAAGTTAGTTAAACGATTCTTACTTGATAGCTACCGATAACGTGAACCACAACAAACAGATTAGCCATGGCAATTAGCCATGTGGGGTTATTTAGACTGATTAGGATATTGTCCGAAACTGCATTTCCATACATCCAATACCCGATAAGAGCAACCGGGAAATAACACAAGGCAACGACTATATAAGCAACAACTACTCCTTTCCACATAGGACCCTTTGAAGGCTTCTCGGGTGTTGATGGTATTGTGGCTTGGATTTCCAACACCACGTTGTGGCCCGCGTACGCAAACGCCACGTCACCCAATGCACTAAAGAAGTTAAAAACGGTCCCGGTTGTAGTTGTAGCTTTGTATCCATATTGTACGTTCGGTTGCACGCCTTTTTTAAGGGCGGCTGTCCATGCGATAGTAGAGTAACTGTATCGTAAAACTTGTGTTAGTTATTCCTCGTGAGAGATACTATTTGAATGTGTGTTTTGAAAGTGATTATCAGATAATCAGTTGTGATAAAAGTGGGTTGTATAATATAATATTTGGGGTGTCGTTATGTTGCTTAAAGTTGTAATATTTATCTTTATTTTTAGTTTATATAATGCATTTGAGATTTAAAACTTAATTTTCAGCCAACACAATAAAAGTCATAATAATCGATAAATATAAAGTACCTGAGGGACATGACGGCCGCTGCCAAGGATACCCCGGAGATGGAATTCAAATTGGGAAGATGTGAGAGTACAAAATGCACAGAAGCAAAGATCATGATAAAATACGTGAGTTTCATGTCCTTGCAGTTATCTCCGCAAACAAGATCATGAAATTTCTGCAATGATTTTCCTCCCGTAACCATATAAACGATATTTGTACCAACTTCAACAATCAATTGTTGCGGGACCACGATATAAAGCCCGAGTTTTTCCCCAAAAGCATGTTGGCCGAGCTCGTGATATCTATCAAAACGTTTTCCGGGTACCACTTCGTGCATTTCAACCATTTGCCATAACGTGTATAGAGTTACGACCCATGATATTATTAACACCGCAATGCCTGGACCCCTGAATTTTTTTTATTTTTACATGTATCAGATATTTGTACCTTACTTTCATGTCTAGGGTATATGTCATAAAATAACACTGATCTATTTTGATAACTATACTTTTAAATTCCATTTTGATAATTACAACTTTTTAGAGAGCTTCTTATGTATTTTTTTTAACGTTTCTATAGTAGTAATTCACAAAATAGACAAGCTAAAACCTTGTAATGATCATAAGGACTTTTAAAACTTATATCAAAACGGATCATCCTAAAAAACCAAATTTAGGGACAAAGAGTAAAACTAACCATCCGAGTTCTGACAATGCATATGGGAGACTGAGAACACCAGCTCCGACCATGGCGGTGACATTGTGGAAGGCGGAGTACCACCATTTTGCGTTCCGGGATGACGTAATCGGAAGCCAAGCATCGATGGCTTTCTCTTTTTCCGTTCTGTTGTCAACCTGTATATAAGACCATTTATTTTTATATTGTTATTTTTACATTTTAAGATTAGAATTAAGTTCAACTAGCAAAAACGAGCATGACAGCTTTGGTCCATCTTGCACATTTAGAGAAAAATATCTTTGTTTATTATAAATTTATAATTATAATTTTAATTATAATTATAATAGCATATGCTAGTTAAAAGCATGGTTGTAAAACGCGTGCCATGCCGTGCAAGGCGCGATGAGCGACCCCACGTTACGAAATAGTGCATGATAATTATGTAAGGCGTGACGTAAAATATATAAGGCGTGATAAAGCGGTAACTGGTTATAAAAATTGTGTTTTATAAAACAATGATAATTGACAAATATAATTTCAATTTAGATGTAACTTTTTGTGACCTTAATATTTGAATTTAAATTATAATCTTATCTTACTAATATATAATGCATTTAGGCCTACCACATTAGGCAACTTTTAAGGACCTCCTTAAACTTAATTTTAAGGAGCTTTCCTCTTTTGTTACTTACTTCTCTGCCTTAAAAAAAATAAATCGCAGCTTTTAAGATTCGAACCCAGGACCTCTCCTAACAAAGGACTATGTGTTAACCACTTGCTGTACATTACATTTTATTTAAAACCACCCACACTTCCCCTATTAACCTGTTACTCCAACCGATTTATCACTAACATTAACTATACCGCTTTAGTTATAGCAACAATTGACTATACCAAACTCATTTATAACCGAAAAGCATATATAACGGGCTGTATATCAACAATTTCTAGAAACAAAAGCCGTTTAATTTATAACCGAAAATCAAATTTTGACCATACCAAAACCATTTTTTAACCGAAAATCCACTTTTGACCATACATAAACAACCATCTACAATTCATGCAAAGCATTTTGGGATGCAAAAATTTATAACCGAAAAGCATATATAACAGGCTATATATCAACAATTTCTAGAAACAATTTCCGTTTAATTTATAACCGAAAATCAAATTTTGACCATACCAAAACCATTTATAACCGAAATCAAATTTTGACCATACATAAACAAGGAGCTACAATTCAGGCCACACTATATGCTCCACGTTAATGTTTAGTGTCCGGTTCATAACAAATATATATATATACAATCCATTGTCAAATTGTCATACCAACTTGAAATAACTATACATATTTCAACTAGCTACGTGTAAGCAACAAAGACAACTAAAATCTCTTCAACTTTTGAGGCTCTAGAGGTACAAGTTTCATAACCAATTTGCAAATATACTATAATGTCACATACTGATTAGTACGCGTGTGTATTTCAGGGTTATTTATTCTAATGTAATTATTTCATTCTTTTTTTGCAAGGCTTTTGGACCATACGAGACGATTGAAAACTTTCAAGACCTCTGGAAACCTCAGTACTGGTACAAATGCAGATGCGTGCGCGTTGAATATACTTGGTTTGACCACAAACAAAACAAACTGTATTTGTTTTTGCTTGACAGATTTGTAAGTAATTGTTAATTGTCCATGTTAATAATTCCTAACTATATATGTTTCTACCGACGTTACTAATAATCATTTCTTTTTAGAGACACAAAATTGCGGCGGTAATTCCCTCCACTTTAATAACTGCCTATCAGGGACGACAACTACAAGGTGGTCTATTTTCACTGAAAAATTTCAAGATTGATTACAACGACGTCGATGACTTTCCACGACTAGACAACTATACCTTTGTTCGCAATGGATGGGCTATAGTATTCAACATACATACCGTCCTTGCCGATACTACGAATACAGAAGATGCCTGGTTTCCTAGATACCCGTTGGTCATATCTCCCACATGGCTCTTGAATGATCACTCAAGGCGACAAATGTTGATTGGTACAACTATTTTATATAACTTTTTTTAATTAAAAATAATATATTTAATAACTTGCCTATGTCGTTTGCTTAACCATATCTTTTCATTAATACCGCTATCATAGATGTTGCTGGGAACATGTCGAACGGCTGCTTTTTTTTTTTTACCAATGGTCGGATATCGTGCGCGTTTCTTTTACATGATTGTCAGTAAGTGTTTATAAATACTTTACATGCGTACATGGACTTGGAATTAACTCATTGTAATTTTGTCTCCCGCAGGGGAAAACACATAAAGATAATCTTGTATCATATACCAGCATCCACAGCCACCATGATTGGCAGATCATCTTTAGAAAACATAACCGTATACGCAGCGCGCGTTAAACTGGTTCGAATAGATGGAGGTAAAAAACACCCCTAACATATGCGTTAAATACATCATTTTTTAAATATATTTTTCGGTTTTATATAAAATTTATTGATAACCCTTTTTTTGTTTACATTTCAGGTAACATTCTTGTTTCTACCGACGTTACGAACATTGAATTCAATCCTGTAATGCCAGAAGCATTTGCACTTCAACTTATCCATCCGATAGTACGAGACGTCGATGATGTCGATATGAGTGGTGAAGAACCCGAAGTGCCACCCGAGCCTCAACCAACAAGTTATTTCAGCCGCTCAAGAACTTCGTTGTTTGGAAATAAACGACTTCGCGTTTACCACCGCGACATCTAAACACACAATCAATGAATTCAACACCACTCATAAAATGTACCCCAAATGCATTTATGCAGCAATAAAATGAAGTTCTTTTATGATCATGTCAACAAAATTATATAAAACACTCAACTTGCAATATGAAATTCTTTTACGTTTTTAGATATTGTTAATTTTCTGTTAACTAAAACCGGTTTTTTAAACCGTTGTCGACGTTTAGCATAAAAAAAAGTTATATAGTATAGACAAAACTAACAACTTAGTCAATACTTTTTATGGTAATTCACATACATTAAGTGTTTCTATTAAAGGTTGACGTTTTCTCCATCAATATTACCAAGAAAACGTATTATTCATGATTATTAACAAAATCGGGAAACGTTTTTTTAGTAAATGTTGAAATAATTACAGTCAAAGTAACAGCTTTGGACTTTCTAAATAAGGAAACGTTTTTATGGTCTATTTTTGTAACGTCGTTGAATTGACTGTAATTAATATGAAGATAACAACATGCCGGGTGGTAGAACGGCCCACTCCCGATTCAAGATTCCAATTAACCTTGAAAACAACTCACTCTGTAACATTAAAAAACAAAGTGGGACCGCAAAACTGCTTAGAGCTGCAAAACTTATCATATGGGACGAGGCTTCGATGGCTAACAGGCAGGCTGTGGAGGCATTTGATCGATCAATGCAAGACATCACGGGGATCAGAGTCCCTTTCGGTGGAAAAGTTATGGTGTTAGGTGGTGACTTTAGACAGGTTTTGCCGGTCATTAGACGTGGAACACGAGCTCAAATTGTAGATTCCAGTCTAAGAATGTCACCGCTATGGTCCATGATTAAAAAGATGAGGCTCACTCTGAATATGAGAGCGCGAACAGATCCATGGTTTTCCAATTTTCTTTTACGAGTGGGGGATGGAGATGAAGAAGTTATTGATGAAAATTATATCCGCATCCCAGATGACATGACAATTCCATACATGAATACGGATGGGTCCAAGGAAGACTTGATTAATGCGATATTTCCTTGTATGGAGGTCAACGGAAATTCAGCAGATTATATCATTTCTCGGGCAATCTTGTCAACAAAAAATGACCATGTTGATGAGCTTAACGATAAGTTAATAGGTAGATTTTGTGGAGTCGAGAAAACATATTACAGTTTTGACGAAGCAGAAGACGACAGAAACGGATTCTATCCTATGGAATTCTTAAACTCACTTAGCGTTAGTGGTTTGCCACCTCATGTTCTCTGTCTCAAAATTGGGTGCCCGATAATACTTTTACGAAATCTCGATCCCTCCAATGGATTATGTAATGGCACGAGACTTATATGCAGAAAGTTTGAGCCAAACCTAATTGATGCGGAAATAGCCGTTGGCCAGCATGCTGGAAAAAGGGTTTTCTTGCCAAGAATACCTCTATCTCCGTCTGAATCCGACATGTTTCCTTT
This sequence comes from Calendula officinalis, assembly GCA_963853835.1. Classification (NCBI taxonomy): domain Eukaryota; kingdom Viridiplantae; phylum Streptophyta; class Magnoliopsida; order Asterales; family Asteraceae; genus Calendula; species Calendula officinalis. Next base: position 17,773,312 of record OY970824.1, on the reverse strand, counting down.
CAAGTTAAAAAGAAAACAGTTTCCGGTTAGGCTAAGCTTTGCCATGACAATCAACAAAGCCCAAGGACAGACAATTCCAAACGTGGGCGTTTATCCTCCGGAATCGGTGTTTTCGCATGGGCAACTTTACGTTGCCCTGTCAAGAGGAATTTCACGTCACACAACAAAAGTATTAGTAGCTCCAGCAAAAAACTTTAATCTTGATGGAGTTTACACGCGAAACGTGGTGTATCGGAAGGTTCTACATGATGAGTAAGATGCATCATATAGTAGTAAGATTTTTTATAACTCTATTTGTACTTAATTAGGTTTTTTATTTTTAATGCCAATAATATTGGAGATGCATCATTTATGTTATTATATATCAAAGCATGTAACCCAACAAAATTTACACGCCGATGATCATTCTTAATTTATATCTCTACTTTTATACAAGTTATCATGCTGTTGTACTATAATTGTTATAAAAAATCTGCAACCAAACAACATTTTGATCGCCGAGAACATATAGTTCGCAGGGTACCCGCCGCCGCATTGCGCGGGTACCCTACTAGTATAAATTAATAGATGTAATAAAAAAATTTAATGCTTTAAGTAACGTTTTAGAAGTGTGGTGATCTGTCATTACCTCCATGGTGTGTTTAAAACCGGGTACCCGGATTTTCGGATAGTGATTTTTACTACCTGTATCCGGTATTCGAAAATTCGGATACACGGATTTCGGGTATCCGAAATCCGGGTATCCGGTATCCGAAAAAAACTAAATATTAAAATATTTTTAGAATATTTCGGGTAATTTTTTGGATAATTCGGGTATTTTTCAAATATTTCTGGTACTTTTGAAATATTTCGGTTATTTTTTGATATTTCGGGTATTTTCTCAAATATTTAGGGTATTTTCATATATTTTTCGGATATTCTTGATTTTCGGGTAATTTTTTTTGGATATCACGTACCCGAAAATCTTGAAAAACACTACCCGAATTTAGTATCTGAAATTCGGATACCCGGATTTTCAGATATCCGGATTTTCGGATATCCGTTTTCAGATATCGGATAATTTTTCAGATATCCGATTTTTCGGATATTTTTAAATACCCTAGTATTGACCGGATTGCAATATTTTTTTAGATCATTTGAAAGTATTGTTGGTCACTCTCTTTCTTCATTAAGTTCCCGTGTTTTTGTCATTACATTAAATGGACTATTAAATGCACAGATATTTTCCGGAGCAAAAATGTACAAATATACCCTATAAAAATACTACCTTTTTTAACTGTTATATAAAAATTAGAAATATTGTATTAATTTCTATTGAATCGTCTTACTTTGTTATGTTATCATACTAGCCTATAACCCGTGATAAATCACGGACGGCTTATAAAGTTGTTCACAAATATAAGTAGAAAATATTAAAAAAACATGTGTTGACAATAATAAGTTTACTATTGAAGAAGTCTTGTCTTTCTCACATTGCCTAAAGAACGATTTAATTTCAAACACATCAGTAAATCAGGTGGATTAACAGCTTGACTATGATCCGAATGGACCGAGAATGAAACATGCAGATTCACCTACTTATAATGGCCTGAATTTTAGAAAAAATATGGAACTTAGGAAATTTAATTAAAATGAATAAACTAAATTTGACCTCATCAATTACCTCTAAATGTCATGTTCTTTTGCTCATATGATCAGTTTACACATATGGTCAACAAAATAACAAATATATAAAAAAAGGAACAACAAAACAAAACAACAAACGTGTCAAACTTACATATGTTTGAAAAAACTTTTATTTATATTAAAACCCGTGTTAAAGAAGTCTCTTTTGAGATATTCGTTTTCAGTCTTTTTATATTTTTATAATTATACATAAGATTATGACATGGCATAAGGTATGATGTGTCATTATGAAATGGCTTTAAAGATTTCAAAAAACTTTTTTTAATATATATAAAGAAGATTACACATATGGTCAACAAATAACAAACATATAAAAAAAGGAACAACAAAACAAAGCAACAAATGTGTCAAACTTACAGATGTTTGAAAAAACTTTTATTTATATTAAAAAATGCATTTAAGAGTCAATTCTTTAAATTGTACTATTGTAGGTTAATCGGTAACTCTGATCAACCTCTTAAAAAATTAATTACTTAAGCAACATAACATTAGGTGCTACATAGAAGTTAGTCATATGTAATGTCGCAATTTTCATGTAGTCTACTTTTGATTTGTTCTCGTACATATAAAAAATGTTACACTTTAAACTTGAGGCATTACTGTTTGGTTCACTAATTTTTGGTAAAACTGAATTTTGCCATATTTAAAGTATAATCTTATGTATAATTATAAAAGTATAAAAAAAATTGAAAACGAATATCTCAAAAGAGACTTTTCTAACACGAGTCAAAAACGGGCTGGGCCAAGTTAGCTTAAACCGCCAACACATTTTTGTTATTTAAAACAAGTAAGTAGGTTATATGCATTTAAAACAGACGTTGGGCAACTTTCAACCTATTTGGCCCGTTTTACTACAGACAACCTTTTCTATTTGACCAAATTGGATTAACTACAACCAAAATACACTGATTGATAAGGGTTATGTTTTGCAAACTATCCCTACTCATTCGAGAAGGCAACACACTTTTAAGGGAATCGGTTTACCTATTTCCTTTGTCCATTTATTCCTTATTTCGCACACAATAACACATATACAAAAGTGATCTTGGCATAAGCTTTCACTATTTCTTTGGTAAATGATCGACAATATATACATAACAATAGTTGCACAATGTTATAGAAAATCATAATTCCAACTACCATTGCTCTTGCACTTTTGTCCAGTTGACATCTTTTTCATGAAACAGAACTCGTGTTAAAAGTATAAAGTACATTATTTAAAACCTCATTATTATTCAAAACTATTCATATTTAAGTACATTAAATGGATAATAAATACTTTAATTACATTTAATCAAAAAAATGTATATGTGGACTTTTAGGTGGCAATAATGAATTGATATTTAAGTGCCAAGTGGCCTCATACATGGCATAAGGTATGATGTGTCATTATGACATGTCTTTAAAGATTTCAAAAAAACATTCCTTTAATATATATAAAGATACGTAGAATGTTTGATATTTACAATCCACTAATTTTTTTCCTTATATAATTCTTTAAATTGAACCCTTATATGAGTTTTCTAACATGTGCCCCCAAGGCACATGCTAAGATAAGGATACGTGAAATAAAATAGAATTTCTTAATAGTTTGTTATTAAACATTAATGAAGTTCATATGTTACATTTTAAATTAATGTATTAAATGCATTTTTGAATTCTAATGGAGAGTTGATGTTATTTAATGCATCCTAACATGTACCTGCTTGAGGGTACATGTTAGAAAAACTCCACTTATATTGACAAAATAAATATAAACATAAGTAGAAATATTTTGTAGAAAACAAATTCGTTTTTTTTAAAAATAATCATCCATACAATTTACTATTTTACTGGAAAAAATATCTTCTTTTATAATGATATGTGATTTTTTTTACATATGTGAATGACTCTATAACTAAGAATTTATTTATTCAAGTGTCAAGTCGTTATCAAATTAACATGAAAATAAAGAGTCATAGGTTCGATTACAAAATGATGTAGATTTAAAGTACATTAAAAAGTGTGTTTTTAGTTGTTCAAAAAATCAAATTAACGTGAAAATGTGTGTGTTTTCGACACGAGGGGTCTCTATCAAGTTTAAGTAATATGTGGGGATACAGAAAGATGACAAAATGAAACAGAAACATAAAGTCATAAAACGCATAAAAATTAATTGAATTGACTATTCGAATTTCGAGGGAGGGGAGCTAGTTACCAGCGTGTTGTCGACATATTGTTGATCTTGTGTGCTCATGGCGTTATCACTAGCCATCGCGAAAAAACGAAAACACAGTGATCAGCAAACAGATTATGGAGAGTGATTTGAGTTTTGGATTGCTAATTAGGATGTATATTTATAGACAAGTAATACAGCCATCCTTCAGGCATCAAAGTAATACAGCTATCTTAATCGGGTCAACTCTTTCAAGTCTAATAACCAATCACAACCGTCAACGTTACAAATCTATATCATTTATTTTTTAGGAAAATAATAATGACAACCCTTACATTGTATTCCTGAGTTTTAATTTCAAGAGAAGAGAAAGAAAATGAAAAGAAATAAAAATTGTATTGTCTGAGGTTTTTTTATGAAAGAAAGGAAGATAAGTGAGATAAAATTTAGAGCATTTTCTCTCTCCTAATCTTCCTCCTAAAAGTGGGAAGATTTGGAGAGAAGAGAAAATTTAATTATTTAAATATATTTGTAATTACCAAAGTACCCTTTACATTTCCTAATTTGTTTATATTATAAGGATAAAATTGTAAATGTGTAAACTAGTTTCCCTTCTATATAAGAACACAAAAAACGATAATTTTCTTTTCTTTTATATCCAACTCGGGAACACAAAAAACAAAAAAACAAAAATTCTCTTAAAATATCTTCTTTTTTTTTTACTTCCCCTCTTTTCTCTCATTTAATATGTCTGGAACACAGTGTTAGTGTTGTCAATAACAAGACAAAACTAATGAAAAAAATGCTCCTGAATTTTAAGAGCACTACTATATCAATGAATGTACAATCATTTTATACCAGTAATATATATTAATTTTGCTATCATCTAAATTGTTCTATTACAAACAATTATATTGTATTTTAAAAAGGGTTTTGTTAATGACAGACCCTAGTGGTGTCTTTAACGTGCATAAAATGTTTGTACATTTATTGATGAAGTAGTATTCCTAAAATTCAGTGGACGATTTTTATATTATTTTTGTCTTTTTATTGACAACCCTAAGGCTGTCATTATCATTTTCTTTTTAAAAATATAACCTTTGTTTACGTGTATGTGTGTAATGTATAAGGTCAATGAATTTGAACCTTAAAACAGTTTCGGCATGTCTCTTTCTCCTTATTGTGTGTCCTTCTCGTTTCTCAATTTCTAAATGAACCAAATATAAGTATACACTACGACCATAAACACCTTTAAGGTTTAAATTCAGCCCCTATTGAAGAAGGCACCGGAGTATATGGATGAGCATAAAAATCGAAAAATCAAAATCAATATGTAAAAAGCGATAAAATTGAAACCATTTCAAAAACGAAGGTTTGGTTTTAAATTTTGAATAAACCGAGTTTTGTTTCGTTTTAAACAAAAACCATATCATTAAGAAAGCACCCCACTAATATTTCCTATTATAATTCTTTTTTAATTTTATAGTTATTAAATAGAAGTAAACTCATTTAAATATTTGATGATCCAAATGTTAATTTCCATTAACTTTTTATACAATTAACTATTAATGTAAAAATTAAATTATCCATTTTGTGCAACACATTGATGTAGAAGAATTATGTGCAACAATCCGCGTACAAAAATTTATTTTGTGTTGTTAAAAGAACATGGTAATGTGTTTATATGTATATAGAATTTCATGGTTTTTTGAATCTTTTTGTTTCATGTTGCTACTGCCCATTTATTCATTCATATTCGTATGTAATTTTGACTAAATGAAGTTTAGTGCATGTTAGTATATATTAATGTTAAAAACTAGGTGAATTCGGTTTAAAAACTAAAATCAAACTGTTAACGGTTAGAACCCCCTAAAACCGAACTCATTGTGTTTAAAAATCTTAAAATTAAAGTTAGCATATTGGGTTTCGTTTTAAACATAAAATCACCCTAAACCGCCGCCGCATGAGTATTGAACAAAATGTAAACATTAATAATCCTATTTATGTTCATTAATTAGTCATTTATGATTAATCTTAAAACAATGCACTTATTACCATTAATGTTGAGATATGTATAAATAGAATCATATAATGTAATAGTTTAATAACCCGCCGGATTATTAGTTTAAATTCGAGAAATAAAATGTACAACAATGAAAAAATGTAGAAAATTATATAGTCAGTTATTATTGAAATGATGAACAAACGTTTTATTATACATAAATAATTGGTAAAAATAAATTAAAAACAAAATAAGACTTTCCAATACCAAATCATGTAATGATAGGTGCACCCAAATTATGTACTGATAGGGGCACCCAAATTGAATTGTATTGTATATACAATCCTCATTCAACAGAACTATTCACTACAAATTTCAAACAGAACAGATGAAAGAAAAATATTGTATATACAATTCTCATTCAACAGAACTATTCATTACAAATTTCAAACGTAACAGATGAAAGAAAAACAGGGTATAATATTTTGTTTGTTAGCTGAGATTTTTATACATATAAAATTTGATAATTGTATGTTTAAATAATTAATGCATTGTAGCTTGGTGGATAAGATACTTTGGCGAATTTGATAATTGTATATTTAAATAGAGTAATGGTATTTAGTCATACTCATTAAATGAAGATATGTGTCACAATTAAAGGATAATATTAAGAGAGATAATTAGTGGAGTACACATGTCATCCTATCAAGTGAGTATGACTATGAGTATGATCAGATGATATGACTAAATATCATTTTTCATTTAAATAATAAAAGCATTGTAGCTGTAACGACCCGAATTTCTTTTGTGTTAAATAAATTATGAAATAAATATGATAAATAAGGATAAATCATTTAAAGAACGTAGGAATTGGTTTCGTGTCATTTGGACATCGTATGAGAAAGTTATGGACGAAATCGTGTCGAAAAGGGCAACAAAAACAGCAGGCCAAAGTTCACGCCTCCAACTAAAGTTCACGAACGTGAACTTTGCTCCGAAACGTTGGGTTTTTGATTTTTGGAAGTTCACGATCAGTTCACGATGAGTTCACGGCGCGAACTTTACTGGAACAGCATAAAATCGGGTTTTCTTGTCATTCCTCTCATTTCCAAACCCTAAAACATTCTCCCAAGTGTGAGTATACGATTTTGAGTGTAAGGAGGCCATTGGAGCTGATTTTCACACTCAATCTTGAAGATTCTCACTCCATTGTTGAAATATAAGGTAAATCTCTACTCCTTTTAGTTATGGATGATGTTTTTGGGTGAAAATGGTGAAGTATGCAAACCCTAGTTGGAGGGTTTGTAATGGGTGATGAAATTGGGTTTATATAACTTAGATCTACAACATATTGTCAAGGAAAATATGTTCATAACATGGATTTGATGATTATCTAGCTAGTTATGAACTTTATTTTGGGAAAAATGGTGGTTTGGGTAACCTACCAAGTTATCTTTGGGGAAGATGACTAAGATGATTGTAGAACACTCTTTGTAAGCTTAAGAACCTTGTGTTCTTGTTAGATTTGGATTTTGATGATGGAAATCTTGAACTAGGGTTTTGAGATTTCACCAAGTTGGATGAACTTGGTGGTTAGGAGTGTTGTTATGGATTGTTTGGTGATTAGTTATAGATAATAACTAGTTATTGTGATGATATTGATGGTAGGTCAAGAAGACCTAAAGATTGGTGACATTTCACAAGTTGGAAGCAATGATTCGTGTTATTAAACGCGGTTTGGAGTTAGCTTGGCTAAGGTGAGTACATGAGACTTTTAAAACTGGGTACATAGCAAATGTTTTTTTTGAAAATATATATGATGTTTTGTGAGTCTTTATTAATAAATGATTTTTAATAAAGATATGATTGAAAAGACGAGAAAGTGATAAATAGTAGACTATCTAAGTATGTCTAAAGTGATTGATGATTTTGAAAGAGATCATGATAATGAAAAGTAATTAATAACTAATTATTGATATGATGTAAAAGAGTATACTTTTATAATATGTGATTACTAATAATGAGACTAGTTGATTTGATTATGTGAATGCTAGTTAAGATTAGCATGTGGATAGATTGTATGATGGCCTTATGGCATTGATGATAGATGTGACATATAGTCACATGTAATGGTTATAACGGGTAGACTGATATAGGACAGGTACGTGATAGATCGGAGGCATTCTGGTTATCATGGTATCTTTAAATCGGGTGGATTGGAGGCATTCCGATCATCCAACAAGATGTTGTATCTTACTAGATTGGAGGCATTCTGATTAGTAAGATAAGATGGGTCACCTTGCTTGGACAAGGTGACAAAGGGGGTTCTACTGAATCGGAGGCATTCTGATTAGTAGGATAAAAATGGGGTCTCGTTGATTCGGAGGCATTCCGAACAACTTGACGGGTCGAATAGGCTATGAATGAATGTGATATGATTACCGAGGAGGTGATTGATGTATATGAATGTGTTAGGGTTACCGCGGAGGTACCTAAGGTATATAAATATATATCTATATATATATTCATTATGTGTGATTATTTATATATTAATGTTGGGTCTAAAACTCATGTATCTCACGAGACTATTTTGTCTCACGTACTACTTTGTTTTGGCTATGTACTCAGGTTCGAGATTGAAAGATTAGAAGGTCGCGATAGAGGTGGCCTAGAGATGTTTAGCTCGGGAGCTTATAGGTAGATCCCGTTTATCCTATGGTTATGATATTATCTTTGTAACACCGTGTTTTATAACTCTGATAATCTTTTAAAAGGTTTTTGTCAAACCATATTTCAGGATATTGGACTTGTAATATTTTTATTTAAAAATATGTTTTAAAAGGTGTTTTATAAAGTGAGGTGTTACAGTAGCTTGGTAGATAAGATACTTTGATGTTGTAGGATGGGTCAAGGTCTCGAATCTTCCCAATTTTTATTACTTCCTCTGTTTCAAAATAAATTATACAATTTGGATTATGTATTTTGAGGTAAAATGTTGTAATTAAGGGTAAAAAGATTAAATTTGATAATTAGTGACTAATGATCCCCACATATTATGATTAAAGTAAATTTGATGATGTTTAAAAGTAAAAGTAAAGGTAATGAGTCATTTTACTTTATTAAAGGAGATACTTAGTGGTATGAGTACCACTATTTTTTACCAAATATAGAAAGTTTCTAAGTGTATCACTTATTTTGAAACGGATGAAGTATAATCTATATTTTTAAATACAAATACTTCCTCCGATTCAAAATAAGTGATACACTTTGGGTTTTACGGTTTTTTAGGCAAAAGATTATAATGATGGTTAAATTAGATTAATTAGATGGTTAGTGAGAAATGAGTCCCACACATTTTGAATAAAGTGGAGTTAATGATGTTTAAAAGTAAAAAGTAAGGGTAAATGGGTTATTTGACTTTATTAAAGTAATAGTTAGTGGGTGTAGGTCATACTATTTTTTGTCAAATAAGGTAACTTTTCAAAGTGTATCATTTATTTTGAATCAGCCAAAAAATGAAAGTGTATCACTTATTTTGAATATGAGGAAGTATATATCTCATTAGTCATTTAGTTGGCCACTTGTTTGTGGTATTTTTATGAGAAATGATATTTCTTCCTATATATTCTTCCTACTCATAAGACTACCCACTTATAAGTTTGACATGTGTCATCAATTAATTTCTTTCGTCATATCATCCCTTGATTTTGACACATGTCATGATCAAAATGGGTAGGAATATGGTAGGAAGAAATGGTAAGAAGAAATACCATTACTCTATTTTTATTATTGTTTTTTGAATGTCAAAAATAATATCTAACTTCATTATAAGATGTAAAATTTAAAGTTCTGACCTAGATGATTAAAACGGTTTCAAATACAAAAAGTACGAATTTAAATTCTAAGTATATCCCATCATAGGTAAGGGCATAGAAGAAAAAAATATAAATACAATTTTGTTAATAGTATATGATAAATAAGCAGATAAATTAGTATAAAAAAATAGGATTTTGTTAATGACAGCCCTAAAGGTAGTTACGTGCATAAATCATTTGTACTTTTATTAGTAGAAGTTGATTCCTAAAATGCAGAGGCGGTTATTAAGTATTGTACAAGTTTTTTATGCATATCTTAATATCTTATTGACAGCCCTTAGGGTTGTCATTATCATTTTCCTAAAAAATATATTGATTTTTTATGACTTTAAAAAGTAGTAAAATAAATAACATGTCACATACTCTCAGCAAAGTGCGAGCTCATTATACTCGTTATTCGACAATCCGTAACATGTTAGCCTGATTACAATTTTCCACCCCTAGACAAAACAAATAGATTAATACTTCAATTGGACAGTTTACATAAGTTCAGTATCATTTTTTTTTTCAGTTGACATTTAAGTAAGTAACCAATACCCAACCCAATCATGTAATGATTGGCTGGGAAGTGGGAACAATCGGATAATTCACATTATGTACATGAATCATTACAATTGTACTGTTCTGATTCGAGTGTATTTGCAAAAACTTACTTCCTCCGATTCAAAATAAGTGATACACTTTTCTTTTTGTGGTGATTCATAATAAGTGATACATTTTGAAAAATTACCTTATTTGACAAAAAATAGTGAACAAAGTGAAATGACCTCTTTACCCTTAAATTTTACTTTTAAATATTATTAACTTCACTTTATTCAAAAAACGTGAACTTATTCTCCACTAACCATTCAATTAATCTAATGTAACCACCATTATAATATTTTACCTAAAAAACCGTGAAATACAAAGTGTATCACTTATTTTGAATCGGAGGAAGATATTAAACATTAAAAATCAATAAACATTCTGCCTAAAATTTACAATTGAATTAAGAATCATTACAATTGGATTCTTATCGTACGTGGAATTGGAACAATGCATCAAAAAGAGTATGAATGCTGTTTTTTTGTACATTCCCACCTTACTTTTTCAGATGCAAGCTGCAATAACAAAATAAATCTATATCTATATATATATATATATATATATATATATATATATATAAAATGAGTTCTAAAAATAAAGTTGAATTTAATACCTTGCATTTAATATTAATCATATTAATAATGTAATAAATTCATTTATAAGATTAATTAAATTAAATTAAATTAAATTATTATATTTAATATATAGGTTTTATTTCTAGCAAATGTAAAGACATATATTAAATGTAAATTAAATTGTTATATTTAATATATAGGTTTTAGTTTCAAGCAAATGTAAAGATACATATTAAAAGTATTAATTAATTTATAATATTTCATACAAATTAAAAATGAATTATTTAGTATAAATAGTTATGTAAGGTTGTTAATTTCATTAATCTATTATCCTATTCTGAATTTCATTTTGGTGAATTCATGAATCAAATATGTCTTGATGTTTTTAAGTGATTTTTGTGTAATGATACATCGTTTAATTTAGGTTTGTTTATTTTGTATGATCGACTATCTCCAGCGGTATTACTCTGATGATTACACAATATCTTATATTCAAATTGGTATCATTCAGTTCCTCATAATTCTTTGATTATATCGTCTAATTCTTTGATTATATCTTATACTCAAGTGTTAAAGTCTAGATAGTATATATGACACACACACCCAAAGCTAAACATGTGGGTTGAAGATACGATCGTTGGGCAACAAAAGGCGTGTTGACAATGCAAGCGGGAAAACAAAAGGAAAAAATTATGATCAGAGGTGAACGCAAGTCACATTGTACATTACTTTAATAATCAATATGTAGCAAAGTTGATATATTTAAAAGTTGAGTTTTGTCATACAAATAAGAAATTAATGTAATAAAAAAAATATAGTAAAGACTAATAATTCTATCAAATTTTCATAGCAGGAGTTTTGAAATAATATTATTAGTAAATGAATATAAGTAATAAACATGTATATTTATAATAAAAACTAATAAATTGTCTTATCATGAGTTATAAAATAATGATTAGGAAATGATTATGAGTATTAAACTAATGTATAGTTTGTCATAAACATGATTAATATATTAATGTAATGAAAAAAGATTATTGTAGTAAAAAATCTAATAAAAACTAATAACTTCATTAAATTTTCATATCAAAAGTCGTGAAATAATAATGTCTAAACTAATATAGCATTAAATTATATTTATTTAATATAAATAAAAGTTGAATTTTGGTCATAAAAATGAATAAGAAATAATTATGATTAATAAACTAAAATTATCATATGAAAAGTCTTGAAATAATTATTATAACTTATACTCAAAAGTCACATTGTACATTACTTTAATAATTAATATGTAGCAAAGTTGATATATTTAAAAGTTAAGTTTTGTCATACAAATAAGAAATTAATGTAATAAAAAAATATAGTAAAAACTAATAACTCCATCAAATTTTCATAGCAGGAGTCTTGAAATAATATTATTAGTAAATGAATATAAGTAATAAACATGTATATTTATAATAAAAACTAATAAATTGTCTTATCATGAGTTATAAAATAATGATTAGAAAATGATTATGAGTAATAAACTAATGTATAGTTTGTCATAAACATGATTAATATATTAATGTAATGAAAAAAGATTATTGTAGTAAAAAATCTAATAAAAACTAATAACTTCATTAAACTTCCATATCAAAAGTCGTGAAATAATAATGTCTAAACTAATGTAGCATTTAATTATATTTATTTAATATAAATAAAAGTTGAATTTTGGTCATAAAATTGAATAAGAAATAATTATGATTAATAAACTATAATTATCATATGAAAAGTCTTGAAATAATTATTAGTAAATTAATATAAGTAATAAAAACCATTTTATAATAAAGAAAAGTACATCTAATTATAGTTGTTTAATATATTAACATAATAATTATTAGAAGATGATTATGAGTAATAAACTAATGTATAGTTTGTCATAAACATGATTAATAAAATACTGTAATGAAAAAGATTATTGTAGTAAAAAAATTATAATAAAAACTAATAACTTCATCAAATTTTCATATCAAAAGTCGTGAAATAATGTCTAAACTAATGTAACATTTAATTACATGTATTTAATATAAATAAAAGTTGAATTTTGGTCATAAAAATAAATAAGAAATAATTATGATTAATAAACTAAAATTGTCATATGGAAAGTCTTAAAATAATTATTAGTAAATTAATATAAGTAATAAAACCATTTTATAATAGAAAAAGTACATTTAAATATAGTTATTTGATATTTTCAATAATTGAAGAAATAATTATGATTAATAAATTCAAATTGTCATATGAAAAGCATTGAATTAATTATTAGTAAATTAATATAAGTAATAAAAATCATTTTATAATATAAACTAATAAATCGACATATCTAGAGTTTTAATATAATTATTGGTAGATAATAATAACTGATAAACACATGTATAGTTTGTCATAAATAAGATTAATAAATGATTATAATGAAGATATATCATCGTTCATTTATAGTTGTTTTTCTACAAGACAAAGCACAAATTTTTTCGTAGTATAACTTCTATGTTATGAATAATTTTTTTTTGTGTTACACTAAAAGAACCGATGATGGGTTTCTTACTGTATCTTTCTCTGTGTCATATTTTGCTTATTTAGTTAAGTACCCACAATTAAAGCTAAATATGTTAGTGAACATAATTTTGTACTTCGCCCGTGACACAAAAACAATGTATACGTTTTACTTTCGAAATAATAATTCATTATCATGAACAAAGCCCGTGCATCGCACGGGCCATGTTGTCTCGTTATTTAGATGCTTGAGTTCAGATTATTGGTAAATTATTTAATATGAAGACCGTAAATATATATATAATAACTGTTTGAAGATATTATTAGGTAGTGTATCGAATTGTATTTATGAAAAAACCTAAAATTATGTTATTTCCCTTTTTTGGAAACGGCAAATGATATCAACGGGAAGTCTACTCGCACTTTTTCAATGAGCACCCCGAGTTTGAGCTCTTTTACAGGACAAACTCAGCCCCCATAGGGATTTTCAGGGGGAAAATCTCCCATATTTAGTACTAGAAAATGTGTTTACAAGATTCGAGCTCCAGACATATCATTTGCTTGTAATTTCCCTAATTAATGATTCTTATTAAGGGTTTTTCTAAGTCATGCCCTAAGGGCATGGGATAAGAAGTAGTTAATAAACTAAATTTACCATTTTTATTTGAAAATGCATTTATAACATGTAAAAAATAGATTTCATTGACTTGCATTAAGGAAATATTGACTTCATTTAATACTTCTTATCTCATGCCCTTAGGGCATGAGTTAGCCAAACCCTCTTATTAATTATGAAATCAGTAAATATGAAATGTTTCATTAATTTGGGAATCTTTTTTTAATTGTAAAACAAATTAATTTCCAGAATTATTGTTTTTCATTAATTAGTAAAATATGATGTAATCAATCAGTAGATCCATATTTACCATATTTATTGTTATCAAATCGGAAATCCAAAAAATCCTTAAAATATGGATATACCATATTAGCTGTTTAAGAAAGGAAATGTGGTTAAGAAAACGAAATACTAGTATGACATTTATTTTAAGGGTTTTGATAATGAAAGGCTGTCAATAACACTAGATAAGATTAAACAGTTTGGATTTTGATTTGTGGAAGAGATTGAATGTTAGTAGAAAGAAGGAAGATAATTTGACTAATGAAGTTTAAAGGGGTAAATTGTAAATATTATCCATAGTTATTGACAGCCCTAAGGACTGTCATTATCAAAACCCTTATTTTAAAGGCCAAAATGCATTTTAGTACCCTGAACTTGGCAAACTAGATCATCTACTATCTTGAACTATTAAAGGTGCAACATGCTATTTTCAATACAAAATATATGCAATCTTCTTTTTTATTGAAAAACAATAATTATGAAATGAGAATTAATATTTGTGCCTACAAAATCATAATCATGGGAATTATTTAATTCCAATAAATTGTGAAAATTAGCATAACATACATTAGGTTTTTTTTTTTTTTCTTTTTAAAGGCAAATAGGGAACTCGAGCAAAAGAGGCTTCGGTATACCATCACATCCAAGCAAGAAACTCAACATTAAAATTAAAAAGAACTAGCAAGAAGCTAGCCAATGCATATATGCACCAACACTTGCAATCTTAAGTATTGCAAATAACACAATACAAAAGTTATAAATCCACTTACCTAAGTTCTCGAAGCTCCAAACTCAGTGATCTAATATTACTGAGTCTTCTCCGTTCTTGAGAATTCAACAATTAACAAATTAGTAAATAGTAATCAAATCTCATCAAAATGGCAACTAATCTAAAAATCATCAATTATTAGACAAATGGTTAAAACGTGACATTGTTTACTCCTCAATTCATGTCCTAAGAATCAAATTTAATTAAGACCAGCTTAATAGTTTATTGCACAATTTCTAGATGGGTCAAAACCATATAAATAAAGTCAAGACCACATACTAATTCTTAAAACATGTTAATATACCAACAATGATAATTTTAAGATTAACAAGTTGTACTATAGTGATATCAAACTTTAAAATCGTTACCAGACAAAAGTGATAAAATGTCAATTACTTACAAAAAACTGGGCAAATAACTTTCAAGACTTCAACCACTCCTTTATAATGCTGTCTTTGTGTGCTTTCGAATTTTGTAAGATTAAACCAAATGTCGTTACCAGACAAAATTGAAGTTAGAAAACAATCTTAGACTTTGCTCAAAGTCATGCCGTACGATTTGATATACGTACCTAGCTTTCAATCTCTCACTATTAATTGGGCTTCGCTTGAAAGCTACACAATGTTTAAAATATTATAAACAATAAATTATATTATGGGTTTTGTTAATGACAACCCTTAGGGCTGTCATTAAAAGGTAGTTACGTGCATAAATCGTTTGTACTTTAATTAGTGGGGGTTGATTCCTAAAATACAGGGGCGGTTATTGATTATTGTACAAGCTTTTGATGTGTGTCTTAACGTCTTATTGACAGCCTTTAGGACTGTCATTATCATTTTCCTTATATTATTAGTATATTACTCCCTTCATCCCAAATTAATTGTATCATAGACATAAGACATACAATTTTAAGAAAATACAATTATTATACTATCCAGTAATAAATCTCATATTTACCCACTTTGAATTTATATGATTGGTTGTAATTTGAAATGAACACTTATTTTGAGACAAACTAAAATAGTAAAGTGGACACTTAATTTGGGATGAAGGGAGTATGATTTTGTCAAAAATAACAAGTTCTGTTGTTTCGAAACGTGATGAACTGGACTTATTATTTTGATCAAACTATAAGCACTAACGATATAATTTACTCTACCATTTACTTGATTAAAAAAATAGAAAAATGAGCAGTTCGTCCTCATGTGCAGTGCACATGAGGGGGTTTTAACAAACGGAACAATGATCAACCAGTCCATTTAACAAAATTTTGCTTAATTTTTTTTGTTTCTGTTGAGTAATTTGACTCCAACTCAACTTGTGCTTGCTTATTTCTCGTAAAATTGATTAAGCTCGAACCTAGTTTTACTTAATTAAGTGTGATTTCTAATTAATTAAAATGTTCGAGCTATTCTAACCCGTTGAATCAATCTCAAACCTTTCTTCGAGCCGAACTACACCAATATAAGTTTGACCAAGTCAAAAGTTGTTGACTCAGACTCAAGCTCATCTCGAATTGTTGCAAGCCTAGGTCATAATAGGAAGGTTGGAATGACATGAAGTGCACATCAAAATTTCCTCTACTTTCAAGCCATAAATAAGCATATCAAAACTATTATCACTATGTGTTGTTACATGTGTTAATAACTGTTTATAACAAAATTTGTTATTATAATACGTACCTAAAATATGCTATTTTTGCCATTCTTGTATGTCTGTTTATGTCATTTTACATTCATGTTACAAGATTAGTTCTCTTAGATGCCCTATTATGTCATTCTTGTATGTCCGTACTTATCTTATTGCCTTTTTTCTGAATTCTACATATATCTTCTTTTACTTTAAAGCCCCACTATAACAAGAATTCAACTTTAGGATTACCACAAGGGAAAATCATGAAATTATTACTTCGGTTCCCAGGATTTTAAAATTGTCACGAAAAAAGTTATCTTTTATTTTATTTTATTTTATTTTTATTTTTTTTCACACGCTTCGCTAAATCATTTAACCGCCTGCCAAATTATTGCTTAATTCTTCATTTTTTTTGGACAGTTTGATCAACTATCTTCATAATAAAGAATCCAGTAGTATATAATACGGCTAATATAGTTGTATGAAATAGTAGACAATAAGTAACTGAAAACACCGTTTTTGTCCGAAAAAATGTTGAAACACCACTTTTTGAGTATTCGCAACTCATTCATTATAGCTCATTTCTTGACATACGATATATCATTTTGAAGATCTCATAATAGATATTCATACGGTAATACAGTATATAATACGTCTAAATGGATTGTGGTGGTGAACTAGCCAATTTGTGCTTGGACTAGGTTAAAATAGGCTTGTATATAATATATTTAATGGTCAAAGATATGACCTTGAGAAGTTATTTTCGGGGTCTTCATGATTAATTAATATATTTTTATACTTAATCCGAAAATTAATTTTTATTTAATTAATTACTTAATTTCGGATTTCTTCAAATGACAGGTTTTTCTTGACAATTATTTTCGATTTATTGATAGTTATTAACTGTCAATTTCGAAGTCTATATACGTGTGTTCTTGGTCAAATTTTGACACACACAAAACACATATCATTACACTGCAGATTTCGATCTTCACATGGAAGCATGCTGTTGATTCACCAGAATCAAGAATCGTTCTTGATTGATTGTGTAACCTCAAGGCAGACCCATACCAGGGCAAATTCTATCTTAGCACACTGCATTTGTAGGCCTCAATCTATTGAAATCGAATTTCCAATAAAAAATACGTTTTTCTATTTGTAATATGTTTCATAAATAATACGTTTTTCTATCTATAGAAGGGAAGGAATATATGGGATGTGAAACCTAGGAAAAGGGATAGTTGGATGTGGAAATCTGTTCTTGATATGAGAAGTAAAATTCGAAATTATGTCTATACTATAATTGGAGATGGCAAGAATACATCCATATGGCATGATTATTGGGATGATATAGGTCCTTTAAGTAATATAGTATCAAAATGATATATTTATGAGGCTAGGTTTAGTGATGAGATGAAGATTGAACATATGATTATTAATGGAAGGTGGAAATGGCCTGCAGAATGGTATCAAATTTATCCTATTCTGAGTAGTGTGAAAATTCCTGTTCTGCACCAAAATTGCCAAGATATGGTAAAGTGGAAAACAATGAATGGAAATTTGAAGGATTTCAATGTGAAAAATGTTTGGGAAATTTTAAACAATAATGTTCCTACTGTTTATTGGCACAGGGTTGTGTGGTTTACACATGGGATCCCTAGACATGTATTAATTCTATGGCTTGCAATTCTAGAAAGGTTACAAACCCAAGACAGAATGTTGAAGTGGAGTACGAATAATAGGGTAGTGATTTTGGGACCATATAAATACTTCACCTACCACAACCACTGCTTTACAGTATTTGTACAATATGCTTTAAATGTTGTACATTGAGGTAGGTGAAGTAATTTGTGTGGTCCCAAAATCACTACCCCGAATAATAACCTCATATGTTCTTTATGTAAGCAATGCAATGATTCTCACAGTCACTTGTTCTTTAATTGCAAGTATTCGAACAGTGTTTGGCATAATATGAAAGGTCTGATCAAGGTAGGTGTAACATACGTGTTTTATTTTGAGAGTTGGAAATTTTTAAGATTGATAATAACTGGTAAATGATAAGGTAATAAGTTTTGTTAGATGGAAGTATTGTTAAAAATCTGTGTTTTGGGTAATTGATTAAATGGTATAAGTTAAAATGGGAGAAAAGCTGAAAATTGCAGCATTCTGGGTAGATAGCGGCGCTATCCATGGATAGCGGCGCTATCTTGGGCAAATTTGGAACAGCAGTCTGAAATAGCTAAGGGTAAAACGCGAAAATTTAGAGATAGCGGAGCTATCTCAGGAAATAGCGGCACTATTTAACGCGGGGTGATAGCGGCGCTATCTTGGGCAGATAGCGGCGCTATCTTGTGCTGTCAGGCATAAAAACGGGATTTTTCCCCATTTCAGCTCATTTTCCTTCTTCTTACGGTTTGGTACGATCTTCAGGCGATTTTGGTGAATCAAGGACGAATTTTGGTGCAAATCTAAGGGGTTTTCATCATAAGTTCAAGCTATAAAGGTATTATGCTTAGTTTTTGTACATGCATGTATTAAATTGGGTAAAAATTTGGGTGGAATGTTGAACCTTAGGTTAGGGTTTGGATCACAAATCTGAAATTGATGTTGTATGTTAACATATCAAGTATCTAGCTATGAGATTCGTAGTTATCATGTGATGATGCACAAATTTTAGATAAATTGATGGTCTAGGGTTTGGTTCATCATCAATTTGGGGGAAATTAGTGATTAGGGTTTATACTAGTTGTGATTATGGATTAGGATATTGAATGAGATGTGTATATTATGAAAGGTAATCAATTAGGAGATTGTGGTGATTACATTGACCGGTGACATTGGAATTGTGATTAAAGGATTCGTGGCTCGTGTTGACAATTGCTTGATCCCAGGTGAGTTCATCTATGTACAACTGTATACTAGTAGTTATATATTTAAATGCTACGTGTTTAATTGTTATTTGGTTTATTATTATCACATATGCGATGCCTAGAACATTGAATTGGTAATTCTAGTGATTTGACTGTAATATGATTAAATGAAGTTTGACTCATTAATAGACTTTTGCTATGTGTATTGACTTGTAAGAATATAGTGATTATTTGTAGTATGCCTTGTGTATAATCTTTTGATAGATGTCTTGATTGATGGAATATCCTTGAAGTGTCTCACTTGATATCGATTCATGTCGTATAAATTCCTTGTGTTACGTTTCGGTTGGATTGCTCTAGTATGAGATGCATTTTTATTGATTCGGGTTGTGATAATCCTCTTGTTCCGGTCTCGTGGAGTCATCGTTGTTATTGTTTCATTTGATATCGAATATGAGTTACCCGTACGAATTCCTTGAGAGATAATTTCGTTTCGTGAGGACCCACGGCGGCTTGAGTATTACTTTGTGTAATATGTTGAGCGGTGGACGCGGGAGTACCTGGAGGAGGAGTGGTATGGACCGTGGTGGTGAAGCTGGATCATGGACTCGGTTAGGGGTGCCTTGATCACCTTCATCGGCCTCATTCCCTAATGGCCTAAGGGGGGATGACGCACTTTGATTCGTTTGGATGGTATTGAGATCTCATTGATTCATGATGCGGTATTGTCTATCGGTTCCGGTGGTTACGTGATGATTCTCGTGGAGTGTTGATTCGGTGATTGGTTCTCAATTGTGTTTATTATCTTGCAAACTCTTGTTGATTCTTGCGATATAGTTGTATTCTCAATGTCAGTCATTCAGTGATTCTTGTTGATCCCGGATAAGTGTTGATACTCGGCCATGACGGATTCTCGGTAAATCTCATGTTAAGTTGTAAAGGTTTTTGGTCAGTTATGCATTGATGTGTACTTGCTATAATATGAATTACTTAAATAGTTTTATACCATTTTATATGTTATTATTTCTTTGTTTTGTATATAATGCTAGTATTATTTTGTACTTTACGAACTCACTAAGCTCGTTGTAGCTTACCCGTTTAGTGGACTAACTTTTTACAGGAAAAGATAAGAGTAAGCATATAGGATCTTGAAGTTGATCGGAGGCTTAGAAGTTATACTCTGGGCGTATATTTAGGTATGTGGGAGTTGGGTAGTTTTGTATTGATAATTTTTGTAGTTAGCTGGTTTGTATCCATAGTCTTTGTTGGTAGTGAGATCTTGGCTCGTTTGTTGTATTTTGTATAGTTGTTATCTGTTTAGAATGGTTAATTGTAATTAGATAGTTATTAGAAAGTTGTTCGTTTTGATTGGTGGGATTTCTTGACCCGGTCGTTACAATATGGTATCAGAGCATCAGTTTGTGTGAACTAGGTATCATGGCGGTGCTTAGACTCAAACTTAGGTGTTAATGGTGTAAGTGTATGAACTATGGGTTAGGATGGATACAAACCATATGTTAAGTCTAGAATGTGGGTAAAGGGTTAACAATAGGAAATGGTATGATTAATGATATAATTGTGTGGACTTAAAATTCGGTAAATCATGGATCAAAGAAGTGGTAAATGTGATCATGGGGTTTCTAAATGAGAGGACTTTCATGCTTATCTTGAGGCATGAAACAACATTGTTAAATGGAAGAGGAACAAGTGTTTGTTGTAAAGAGAGATTGATGAGTAGAATTGTTAATACAGTTCGTTCTATGTTTGAATAACTTAAAAAAAAAGGGAGAGAAAAGTAAGTTGAAGGCTAATGTGGTGATTGAATCTCTAAGTAAGAAATCTGTGGCAATATCCTTTAAAACCTTTCGTAGCAGTGAAGCTATCGAATTTGCGGGTGTGCCTGATCCTGTAGAGGCGTTGTTGAGTATTGAAAACACAGACAAGGTATTCTATGTATCACATGTCCACAGGGAAGATCAAAATGTTATGTGACCGCTAGGCATTCAGGAAAGGCGTTGATCTGATGAATAGTTTGTATAAAATATTAAGTGAGGAAGAAGAAGATCATATGATTTGGTAATCGTTTATAGTTCGTTTTCTTGATTAATATAGTTCTAGTGAGATGAGAACAAGGATTGGGAAAGAATTCTTGGAAATTAGATTAGGAACAATGTTGTTAGGCGAATATGAAACAGTGTTTAATCCAGGGGCACAATTTGCCACAAAATTCATTTCAAAATGGAGTAGAGAAAGTGAAAATGCTTGTGGAAGGTTTAGATATGAAAATTAAGATTTTGCTAGCAAATATGATATTCCTTTGTCGCGAAAGTTGTTGAATATGCTCGGAAGGGTGAGCATGATTTGAACCCTAGTAGAGTGTTGATTACTGAACCAAAACGTTATAGAATGAAACATTTCATTATTCCCCCGCCGTTCAGTGTCAGTTCTTTTCGAAACAGGTATAAGTAAGGTCTATGTGAAATAATATATTATGTGTATAACTTTGATAATTTTGTAGTCGGGTGCAACCTGTAAACGTCGACATTGTAGTAGAAATTATAATGGACGATGTGAGAATTATCAAGAACCTTGAAGTGTTAGGGTTGTGGTGAAAACGGACATAAACGGTTTAGCTGTCCGTACAAGGATGTAATTATTAGTCTTACGGAAAGTTGGGATACCGAAAGTGTCAATACTCTACTCTTTCTAACAAGCCGCCGAAAATGAAACTTTGGTTCATCAGTCTTTTGTGACGGGTACTCTAAGCGAAAGGAGGAGGTTCCTAAGGCAAGAGGTTGTGTGTTCAAATACCTCTGAGGAAGCTTACGAGGATGCTAACGTCAAAATTGGTACATTTCTTGTTAATACTCTAATCGTTCGTAGATTGTTTGATTATGAAGAATCTGATTTATTATGTGTTACTGGATTCGTTTGATCTTTAATATGGTTTTCTTATCCGATAATGAATCTGTTATATATATGTTGATGTTGTGAAAAGTGAAACTTTAATGGTCACAAAGGATATGAGGATTTAAGTATTGGAAATTAATGACCACAAATTCTATATTGATCTAGGGTTCATAGAATTTGTCAAGTTTAAACATTATTATTGGAACGGATTAGGTAATGAAGTATATAGACAACCTTATGTGTTTTGAAAAAATGGACCGAAATTTGGTTGAAAGGGAATAACCCGAGTAAGTGTAGGGTGAAAATAGAATGGTGAATTAATGAACAAATTGGTTCTTGTAAGTGGTAATTCTTTTCCTATAAATGCATTAATGATGTAGAATGGGTATTGTATGCAGAGATGATATTGATATCCTCGACGAGTTAGATAGGCTATGAGCAAAACTTGAAACCCGAGAATAATAAAACTAAAAGAATACTGAAGTATGGAACTTGGATGAGCTAGGAACTATGGTAAGGTTAATCATAATATGAGTTTGGACTTTGATCATGTTAGTAGATGTTGACTAAACTAGAACTTAATTAGTATGAACTGAATATAATGTGATTATTGAGGTGGTTATGATGCAATTAGTTTAACATAAATCTCAGTATCATGCATTTGGATTCAATTGCGGAATAATTAGTTAAAAATAGAACTTGAATCAATATAAAGTATTGGCTATGTATATAGAATAAGTAATTGGTTATGGTACGAAGTTTTGACCAAGTATATGAGATCCAACTTTGACTTTGGGAATAATATGAATTGAGAATTTGTTAAATGACATAAAATTTGATCTGATCTGAGGAATAGTTTGGAAACAAAGTTATTGATAATGGGGAAGTGTGTAATAATCGGTTATGGATATTTAAAATTGGTAATGTACTAGAAATAGCACAAGATTCAATGTTAATGAATGTGTTTATAAATAAGAATTATGAAGGAACTGTATTTTGTATCTAAGCCTTGTAATGTAATTATCAATTTAGGCATGACGAATGGTTAACTACTAATCGAGTTGACTTAATAGATTGCGGTTTACTGTAATATTAATGAATAGTTTAACAATGTTCAAAAGATTGAAGTGAGTTTAATACAGGGTAAGAGTTTGAAGCAAAGGATCATGTGATGAAATTTAGATAAAGGAATGCCGACTAATCTCAGGTAATGAATGAGGAGTATGGGTACCGGTGGCGTAATTGGAATTAGTCTTAGGAATTGACATGGGAGATCAATTTATACCTAAAAAAAGAATAGAAGGGAAGTTCGAATATACTCGATGAAATGGCTCCTTTGACTGATATTGACTGAAGTCAAAGTCAACATGATTAAGAGTATGAAGAAATTGAAAGAGGTACGTAATTAATGAATACCATATTTGTTAAGTTAATTGTTAAATTTTTATGATAATATTAAGAATTTGGCCCGTTTTAAGGAAGAAACGGTTAAACATGAATCTGTCATTATTTGGGTATTGATATGGCTAGAATGTAACTCGTTAAATACTAAATTTTGAAATAGTATGGTTTTGACCTGTTTGAGTAATAATTTGGTTAAATGTAAATTGGTCAAAGAAGGTAGTCTTGGTTTTACATATAAAATAAGTGTCTGATTTTGACCATTGTATGAATTGAGGAATTGCAATTCATATGAATTTTGGCTTGTTTGAGTGATCGAGTAACATGGAAGCTATTTGTTGATTTAAGGTATTTCATATGCTTATTGTTAATAATGTAGATATATTTGGCAAAACGGTTCTTTTGACATAAGTCAAAGTTGTTAAGAAATTGGAATATGTAGCCAGTATTAGTCAAATGGAAAACTAAAGAATGAAATGTTCATAGATGGAATGGTGATTGAGGAAAGAAAGGATGATAAAATCAAGGATGCTATTTCGTTCAAGTCAACCTAATTTCGGGACAAAATTCTTAAAAGGAGGAGGTAATTGTAACATACATGTTTTATTTTGAGAGTTGGAAATTTTTAAGATTGATAATAACTGGTAAATGATAAGGTAATAAGTTTTGTTAGATGGAAGTATTGTTAAAAATCTGTGTTTTGGGTAATTGATTAAATGGTATAAGTTAAAATGGGAGAAAAGCTGAAAATTGCAGCATTCTGGGTAGATAGCGGCGCTATCCATGGATAGCGGCGCTATCTTGGGCAAATTTAGAACAGCATCCCGAAATAGCTAAGGGTAAAACGCGAAAATTTAGAGATAGCGGAGCTATCTCAGGAAATAGCGGCGCTATTTAACGCGGGGTGATAGCGGCGCTATCTTGGGCAGATAGCGGCGCTATCTTGTGCTGTCAGGCATAAAAACGGGATTTTTCCCCATTTCAGCTCATTTTCCTTCTTCTTACGGTTTGGTACGATCTTCAGGCGATTTTGGTGAATCAAGGACGAATTTTGGTGCAAATCTAAGGGGTTTTCATCATAAGTTCAAGCTATAAAGGTATTATGCTTAGTTTTTGTACATGCATGTATTAAATTGGGTAAAAATTTGGGTGGAATGTTGAACCTTAGGTTAGGGTTTGGATCACAAATCTGAAATTGATGTTGTATGTTAACATATCAAGTATCTAGCTATGAGATTCGTAGTTATCATGTGATGATGCACAAATTTTAGATAAATTGATGGTCTAGGGTTTGGTTCATCATCAATTTGGGGGAAATTAGTGATTAGGGTTTATACTAGTTGTGATTATGGATTAGGATATTGAATGAGATGTGTATATTATGAAAGGTAATCAATTGGGAGATTGTGGTGATTACATTGACCGGTGACATTGGAATTGTGATTAAAGGAGTTCGTGGCTCGTGTTGACAATTGCTTGATCCCAGGTGAGTTCATCTATGTACAACTGTATACTAGTAGTTATATATTTAAATGCTACGTGTTTAATTGTTATTTGGTTTATTATTATCACATATGCGATGCCTAGAACATTGAATTGGTAATTCTAGTGATTTGACTGTAATATGATTAAATGAAGTTTGACTCATTAATAGACTTTTGCTATGTGTATTGACTTGTAAGAATATAGTGATTATTTGTAGTATGCCTTGTGTATAATCTTTTGATAGATGTCTTGATTGAGGGAATATCCTTGAAGTGTCTCACTTGATATCGATTCATGTCGTATAAATTCCTTGTGTTACATTTCGGTTGGATTGCTCTAGTATGAGATGCATTTTTATTGATTCGGGTTGTGATAATCCTCTTGTTCCGGTCTCGTGGAGTCATCGTTGTTATTGTTTCGTTTGATATCGAATATGAGTTACACGTACGAATTCCTTGAGAGATAATTTCGTTTCGTGAGGACCCACGGCGGCTTGAGTATTACTTTGTGTAATATGTTGAGCGGTGGACGCGGGAGTACCTGGAGGAGGAGTGGTATGGACCGTGGTGGTGAAGCTGGATCATGGACTCGGTTAGGGGTGCCTTGATCACCTTCATCGGCCTCATTCCCTAATGGCCTAAGGGGGGATGACGCACTTTGATTCGTTTGGATGGTATTGAGATCTCATTGATTCATGATGCGGTATTGTCTATCGGTTCCGGTGGTTACGTGATGATTCTCGTGGACTGTTGATTCGGTGATTGGTTCTCAATTGTGTTTATTATCTTGCAAACTCTTGTTGATTCTTGCGATATAGTTGTATTCTCAATGTCATTCATTCAGTGATTCTTGTTGATCCCGGATAAGTGTTGATACTCGGTCATGACGGATTCTCGGTAAATCTCATGTTAAGTTGTAAAGCTTTTCGGTCAGTTATGCATTGATGTGTACTTGCTATAATATGAATTACTTAAATAGTTTTATACCATTTTATATGTTATTATTTCTTTGTTTTGTATATAATGCTAGTATTATTTTGTACTTTACGAACTCACTAAGCTCGTTGTAGCTTACCCGTTTAGTGGACTAACTTTTTACAGGAAAAGATAAGAGTAAGCATATAGGATCTTGAAGTTGATAGGAGGCTTAGAAGTTATACTCCGGGCGTATATTTAGGTATGTGGGAGTTGGGTAGTTTTGTATTGATAATTTTTGTAGTTAGCTGGTTTGTATCCATAGTATTTGTTAGTAGTGAGATCTTGGCTCGTTTGTTGTATTTTGTATAGATGTTGTCGGTTTAGAATGGTTAATTGTAATTAGATAGTTATTAGAAAGTTGTTCGTTTTGATTGGTGGGATTTCTTGACCCGGTCGTTACAGTAGGAAATATAAATGATGCGTTGAATGATATTGTGGCTCAATTAGCTGCTTTGGTGTGTAATAAAAGCATTAACAATCTTGTGAGACGAGTTATGTTAGCAATTGTGGTGTATTTTATTTGAAGAGAAAGAAATGAGAGATTGTTTAATGGAAATAGTAGACCAGTTGAGGTGTTGTTGGAGCAAAACACAGATCAACTTAATACTGATGCTGCAGTTAGTACTGACATACTTAGTACTGATGGGGCAGAACATATTACTACTGATGAAGTTGATGCTGGTGTTCACTATAACTTAGTTACTACTGATCATGCAAAGATTGAAGATACTACTGATCATTGTAGTTACTACTGACGTTGGTTTCTGGACTTACTACTGATCACCAAGTTTACTACTGATGTTACATATTTACTACTGGTGATGAGTTTTACTACTGACAACGCGTTTTTGAAGAATATCAAGTCCGAGATCTTCGTATAGATAGTTATAGAATGTAAATCAATGTATATTTTTATTATTCGATGTAAATCAAGTCCTAGAATAACTAGGGTAAATAGTTTAGCTTCAAGGACTATTATATATAGTTCCTTACGAATTGTAAACGTACGTGTGTATTGTTAACTCAATAATATACATTGAAGCTTTTTGTGAAACTGTGTTCTTAATATTCTTGCATATTGTTCTTACAGTTCATTGTTCTTAATATATTGATATAGTGTTGATCCGCTGCAACTTCTATCATCAATTAGATCTAAGGTGTTTATTAACTTGTTTATAGTTAATCGATCCTGACAAGTGGTATCAGAGCTTATTGGTTCTAGATCTACTATTTGTTAAGAACAACAAAAAGTTTTAATCTTTAAAACACACATTATTAATCATGACTGATAATAATGAAAGCACTCAGGCCAACAAAATTCCTATACTCACACCCAACAACTTTGGGATGTGGAAGAATCGTATTAAGCAATACATGCTTATTACAGATTATTCTATGTGGGAAGTTGTCCTTGAAGGAAACAAAACTGGTCCTGGTCAAGCAAGCAGCTCTGCAACTGAAGCAGATAAACTTAAATGTGAGAAGGAAAAGAAGGACAAGGGCATCGAACTCAAAACTCTAAGCACTCTACTACTGGCCATTCCCAACGACTATCAACATCTCTTTGTTGAGTATGATGATGCAAAGATACTATGGGAAGCACTGGAGAAGAGATTTGTTGGGACCAAGAGCACTAAGAGGAACATGAAGTCTGTTCTAAAACAAGACTTTGAAAATTTCAAAGGAAAACCCAATGAAACACTCACTCAAGTGTTTGACAGATTCAACAAGCTAATTGGTGAACTTAACCAGGTTGGGGTTAAGATGGATCAAGAAGATGTCAACATGAAGTTCCTAAGATCTCTTAGTGAAGAATGGGCCATGTATACAGTGGTATATAGACAAAGAGATGCTCTAGAAGAAAAGGAGTTGGATGAACTCTACAATGACCTCAGAGTGTTTGAAACCGAGGTAAACCAAAATAACCCTTCTATTTCTTCTAATAATGCTGCATTTGTCTCTAGTACAGGTCAAGGTCAGGAAACCTCTATAGGAAAGGCTGCAGATTCTGAAGATGCTGCAAGAGAATCTTTCTTCACTAGTCATGTGCATACTGCCTTGATTAGTGATGACTTGGAACAATTGAACCCAGATGATCTTGAGGAGATGGATCTTAAATGGCAGATGGCTATGCTGAGCCTAAGGACAAAAAGATTCTTAAAAAGAACTGGTAGGACAAGCCTCAACTTCAACAAAGGTGACAAAGCTGGATTTGACAAAACTAAAGTCAAATGTTACAACTGTAACAACCTTGGTCACTTTGCAAAAGAGTGTCCTCAGCCAGACAAAAGATCAAAATCAACTGCCCTTGTATCACAACAAGGACAAGGCTATGACTGGAGCTTCCAAGCAGAAGAGCATGCTCAAAATCAAGCTCTCATGGCCTTTACTGACAACAAAACTGAGGTAAAACCTAAACCTTGTACTTCTGAGTGTACTAAAATTGTTAAAAACTTAGAAAAAGAAAACACTAAATTAAATGAAGATTTAGCAAAAGCAGTCAGAAGAAATCATGAGTTTGATAGTGTGATTGCTGATCAAGAACATCAAATAAAGGTGTACAAGATGATTGATCAACGGATCAAGGAAGAATTGCTTCAAGCTGTGGATGAGAAAGAGTTTTATGAAACAAAAAATAAAGAACTAACAAGTAAATTAGAAGAATGTCAGCTTGAAATTGAACAAAATAAATTAACAATTAAAAAGTTTGAAAGAAGCACTAAAATTCTAGATGAATTAACTAATAATCAAACTACAGAAAAGGTTGTTCATGGGGTGGGATATCATGCTGTACCACCTCCACATAAATTCATTCCTCCACTAAAAAACAGTTCAGAAAGAATCATTAATGAACTAAAAACTGACAATCAAACTGAAACTAATACTGAAACATCTGAATCAAATGATTCTTCTGATGATGAGCAATCAATTGAATTTACAATATCTCAAAGTGAATCACCAAAATCAATTGATACAAGTTTTCACACAGCTCAAAGTCCAAATGAATCTCCCAAATATAATGCAGAAAATGTACCAAAAATTTTAACAAGGGGGAATGAAAGAAACAAAAAACAACTCTTAGATCAAAGAATACCTGAAGGTGCTAAAAATAAGAAATTAAGATGTGTTATATGCAATAAAATGAACCATTTAGCAAAGGATTGTCACTTCAATCCAATAAACTGCAAAGAGTTAAAAGAATTTAAAATTTTTAAACAAGGTTCAAAAACTCAAAAGTTAAAAAATACTACTGGTCCTTCAGTAGTAAAAACAATCAAAACTCAAATTGCTGAAACTCCAAGATTTGGAAGAAGTGCACCAAGATTTGTGCAAAACAGAAGAGTTGGCAGCCCAAAGAACAGCAATTACTTCAAGAACAATGGAAAATCCAATCAAAATAAACAATATTTTAAATTTTCCAACACCAGTAGAAACTCTAACAAATTTACTACTGGTGTTAACCCTCATTATAATGCTGTATGGTACCAATACAAGAATACTACTGGTAAAAACCCTAATTTCAAAAACACTACTGCTCCCAAAACAACTTTCAAAAATACTACTGGTGTTAACCCTAAAAACACTACTGGTCATTCTAAACATGATAAGTACCCAAATACTACTGGTCCATCAGTAGTAAAGTATTCAAAAGCTAAAAATCATGGGTATAAACCAAGATCAGTAGGAACTTCTCACACCAGTAATAACTCCAAAAGGGCAGTAGTAAAACAAAACACCAGTACTAAACAAGTATGGGTACCAAAAGTCTTTAAAGTTAAATCCCCAAAAGCTTATTTCTCAAAGGATGAACCCAAGACATATAAAGCTTGGGTTCCCAAACTTAACTAATCATTTACTCAATTGTGCAGAGCATTCAGATCCCAGAAGAAGGAAGAACATGGCATATTGATAGTGGATGCTCAAGGCACATGACTGGAAATCTGCAAATTCTTAAAGATTTCAAGTCATTTGATGGAGGATATGTGGCATTTGGTGAGAATCCCCAAGGAGGTAAGATTACAGGTAAAGGTACTGTTACTAATGGAAAAATTACCTTTGATGATGTATTTTATGTAGCTGAACTAAAATACAATCTTGTCAGTGTGTCTCAAGTTTGTGATAAAAAGAACAAAATTCTTTTCACAGACATTGAGTGCATCATTCTTTCTCCTGATTTTATTTTAGATGAAAAATATGTTGTTTTAAGAACTCCAAGGAGAAACAATGTGTATTGCCTAGATATAGGGGGAGAACTCATTTCTACAAATGAGGTCAACTGTTTTATATCCAAGGCAAACACCACTGAATCAGAACTATGGCACAGAAGGATGTGTCACACAAATTTTAAAAACATGAATAATTTAGTAAAAAGAAATCTGGTCATTGGACTACCTCAAAAACAATTCATGTGTGATCATCACTGTGTTGCATGCCTAAAAGGTAAACAACACAAGACTTCTCATAAGTCCAAAACTGTGAACTCTATTTCTGTTCCTTTACAGCTCTTACATATGGACCTTTTTGGACCTACAAATGTAATGAGTATTGGAAAGAAACAATATTGCCTTGTTATTACTGATGACTTTTCCAGATATACATGGGTTTTCTTTCTCAGGACAAAGGATGAAACAAGTGAACTCATAAAGAACTTAATTGTCAAACTGGAAAACACATCTGATCAAAAAGTGAAAGCCATAAGATGTGATAATGGCACAGAATTTAAAAATACTAACTTAATTAACTTTTGTGATCTTAAAGGTATTGACAGGCAATACAGCTCACCTAGAACTCCACAACAAAATGGTGTAGCTGAAAGAAGAAATAGAACCATCATTGAAGCAGCAAGATCAATGCTTGCAGACTCAAAATTACCAATTACTTTTTGGGCAGAAGCTGTTAATACTGCTTGTTATGTTCAGAACAGAGTATTAATAGTGAAGCCACATTTTAAAACACCATATGAACTTTTCAATAAAAGAAAACCTTCTATAAGTTTCTTAAAATCATTTGGTTGTCCTTGTACTATTTTAATTACAAGAGAACAAATTGGTAAGTTTGACTGCAAATCAGATGATGGAATCTTTGTGGGATATTCTACTCAAAGCAAATCATATAGAGTATTCAACAAAAGACTAAGGATAATTGAAGAAAGCATCAATGTATCCTTTAATGAAAATGTACCTAATGAACAAGGAAATGGTCCAGATTGGCTATTTGACATAGACAATCTAACCAAATCCTTTAATTCTAATATGAATTTCAATGCAGGTAACTCAAATTGTCACAATCAAAAGGAAGGAACATCATCAGTTAATACTGGTAAAGAGGAAATGAGATACATTGTAGTTAATACTGCTCCAGTAGTTAATACTGATGTCAGTAATAACTCAAGTTCTGGAACCAGTAGTAACTCTGAGAATGAGGACAGTAGTAATTCAAATACTACTGATACCAGTAATAGTACTCAAAATACTACTGGTCCCACCATTAACATAGATTCTCAAGATACTACTGATACCAGTAACAACAACAACTCTACTGATCTCAATGAAGATAACAGCAGTAGTAACTCTGACCAAGAAGATGATGAACCAAATATCAATGACAATGAAGGATCTCTAGAAGAACAACTACCTGAGACAAATGAGTCCAATCTTGAAAATCAACTAGTGGTTGATAAAACTACAACTACAAGGACTCAAAAGAACATCCATTAGACCTTGTGCTAAGTGATGTCAACTCACCACTACAAACAAGAAGCAAATTAAACAAAAGCTTAACTGCAAATATGTGTAATATAAGTTTAATTGCTAATGAATGTATGTATGAATGCTTTCCGTCTCAGGATGAACCAAAGAAGATCCAACAAGCAATGAAGGACTCAAACTGGATTGAGGCAATGCAAGAGGAACTCCTTCAATTTAAATTACAAGCTGTTTGGACACTTGTACCTCTACCCAAAGGAAAAAGAGCCATTGGAACAAGATGGATCTTCAGAAACAAGAAAGATGAAAGAGGTATAGTGATCAAGAACAAAGCCAGACTTGTAGCCCAAGGATACACTCAAGAAGAAGGAATAGACTATGATGAAGTATATGCTCCTGTTGCTAGAATTGAAGCCATAAGAATATTTCTAGCATATGCTTCATTCAAGAAATTCAAAGTCTATCAAATGGATGTTAAGAGTGCATTCTTATATGGGAAGATTGAAGAAGAGGTATTTGTATGCCAACCTCCAGGTTTTGAAGATCCAAAACATGGTGATTATGTGTTCAAATTGGATAAAGCTCTGTATGGCCTACATCAGGCACCAAGAGCATGGTATGACACATTATCATCATACCTATTGAAGAACAACTTTAAAAGAGGAGCCATTGACAAAACTTTGTTTACAAAGAAAGTCAAATATGATATACTACTGGTACAAATTTATGTTGATGATATCATCTTTGGCTCAACCAATGATTTATTATGCAAAGAATTTGAAGAACTGATGCAAATTAAATTCAAGATGAGCTCCATGGGTCCAATGAACTTCTTCCTTGGACTCCAAGTCAATCAAAGAACTGATGGTATTTTGATAAATCAATCAAAATATGTCAAAGACATCTTGGAAAAGTTTGATTTGAAAGACAGTAAAAGTGCTAGTACACCAATGGAAACACACAAACACCTACATCCTGATGTTGAGGGGGAGGATGTAGATGAACACTTATATAGATCAATGATAGGCTCTTTGATGTACTTAACTGCATCAAGACCTGACATTATGTATAGTGTTTGTGTGTGTGCAAGATATCAAGCAAGACCCAAAGAACTACACTTGCAGGCTGTTAAAAGAATATTCAGATATTTGAAAGGCAAACCATCACTAGGTCTATGGTATCCACATGATTCACCCTTTGAACTAATAGCCTATACAGATAGTGACTATGGAGGTGAATGTCAAGATAGAAAGTCCACTACTGGTGGATGTCAATTCTTTGGATCAAGACTGGTGTCATGG
Source organism: Calendula officinalis (assembly GCA_963853835.1). NCBI lineage: Eukaryota > Viridiplantae > Streptophyta > Magnoliopsida > Asterales > Asteraceae > Calendula > Calendula officinalis. The sequence continues at coordinate 17,739,954 of OY970824.1, read as the reverse complement.
CAATGTAAGAAGCAAACAAATGTATCAACATCTACTGCTGAAGCAGAATATGTAGCTGCATCTGCTTGCTGTGCTCAAGTACTATGGATTCAAAACCAGCTTCTAGACTTTGGTATCTCTATCCTTAAAACTCCTATTTTTATTGATAATCAAAGTGCTATTAGTATTGTGAATAATCCAGTAAAACACTCAAAAACTAAACACATTGAAATAAGATTTCATTTTATAAGAGATTGCAATGAAAAGAAATTAATCAAAGTTGTTAAAATTCATACTGATGATCAATTAGCAGATCTTTTTACAAAAGCATTTGATGTAGGAAGATTCAACTTCTTGGTTAGCAGTATTGGAATGATTTTAATAACTTAAAATCTCACTTAAAATCATGTGTAAAGTTTTGTTGTAAAAAGTTTTTTTTTAAGTATTTTACTACTGGTAGGTCTGCATTACTGGTATGAAAGTGTATGCACAAAATACTACTGGTAGTTCATTACTACTGGTGTATATTAGGTTTACACAAATACTACTGGTAAGTCAGTACTACTGGTATTCACATATACTACTGGTCTTGTGTGTTAATTGTTATTACTGATGTCTATAGTTACTACTGATGTCAAAATCCTTAGTCACTACTGATGTTAGTAGATACTACTGACGTTTTACTACTGATATCTTATTTACTACTGGTCTTTCAGAAACACAATTACCAAACTAACCCCCATGAAAATAACCGTTATGTTATGATTCGAAGGACATTTTAGTAGTTTTGCAGGTTAAATCGAAAGATATAAAAGGCGGTAGTCGATTAGTTTAGCATTATCTTCACTTCGATTTGATAAAACCTCTCGATAAACCCTAGCTATCGATCAAAAACTCATCTTAAATCTTAAAATTCTTAAAATTTTCTCTCAAAATCACTGCAAAATGGCAACTCTACAATCTCTCAATGTTCCAACCGATCTCAAATACTCAGAGTTCCACAACATGTGTGCCTTTCTACGCAATCCAGACGGAACAAAGGATTTCAGACCAATCGTAAACTTCTTGAAAAATTCTTACATACGGTTCGCATTAACGGTAAAACCAAAGGCATATCAACAGCACTTGGTGGATTTCTGGACCAATGCTGAAAGAACGGAGGGTGCAACTGTACCAATGATAAAATCATCTGTGGATGGAAAAACGATCACCATCACAGAACAATCTATTCGACAACATCTTCAACTACACGATGATTCAGGTATGACTACTCTACCTAAGGAATTCATTGCTGAAATTTTAAACAAAATGGGATATGAGGGAAGACTAAACATAGTAACTTTTCAAAAAGGTCTTCTCTCCCCACAATGGAAATTTCTTGTCCATACTATTCAGCATTGTATTTCTCCAAAAAGAAGTACTTGGAATGAGTTTAACAAGGCAATAGCATCTGCTGTTGTCTGTCTATGCACAGACCAAGTCTTCAATTTTTCTAATATGATTTTTGAGGGTATGTTGGGAAATCTTAACTCTTCAAAATTTTTAATGTATCCCAGATTTCTTCAACATATCATAAACCTTGAATTACAAAACTTGTCAACTCCCAAAAATATTTTCATAATTCCAGAGTTGAACAAGAAAGTTTTCTCAAATATGAGAAAACAATTTAAATTTTCGGGCAAGGAAACCCCTCTGTTTCCTAATATGATCAAAGATCACACACCACTTGGAGAGGGTTCAATCAAAGATACAACCCAAATTGAACCTCAACCCACTCCATCACCCCCAAATACAGCCCAAACACCACCCCATATAGCCACTCAATCACCCATTAACTTAGAAGTCCTGAATGTGTCCCAGGAACTTGAATTAAATCTGCAGAGTGCTACTCTTCACTCTGTGGAAGACCTACCAGACAAAACCCAAAACATTTCCACCATTTATAAAAGAAAGAAATTATCTTCAAAGGACACCAGGGGACAAATCGAGTCACACCCCAGGCTCAAAGAGTTGTCCTCCAAGGAGGAGAGAGGACATGAGGGGAGGGCTTTCACTACTGATGCCCCAAAGGTGGGTGCACAGGATAGTGAAAACATCACTAAGACCCAAACCTCGGCAACTTTAAGTGATGACTCTTTTGAGGAATTACTTAAAGGACCCCGGTGCCAAGAAACCAAAAGGGGGGACATCTCTGCTTCTTCTAGGAAGAAGAGAATGTCTAAAAGACCCAATGAATCACCAAGCAGTGATGAGGGCAGATCTGTGGAATTGATGGAAAGGAAGGAAAACCTTAAAACCAATGTACCTGTTAGTAAGCCCGATGATCTTGCTAGATGGAGTGAGGGCAGTATTAAAATCACTCAATTGACGGATAAAGTGGATTCTCTTGAATCCACTGTACAAGATTGTCTCAAATATTTAACAAACCAAGGGAAAACAATGGCTGCAATGAAAAGGCATGTCAACACCATCAACAAAAGAATGAGATTCTATGAGCATAGGCTTCATCAACAAACCAAAATCATCAGAAAATTGAAGACGAAACTAGATGATAGTGAGGCTCCACCAGTTGAGCTCACTAAGGGGGAGAAGTATAACATACAGACAGTGATTGATGAATCTATTGCAGCAGCAGCATCCTCCCTCTTAAATTTAAAAGAAACAGAAGTTGATGAAGGCCCAGAGATGATGGTTACAGAAGAAGAGCCAATTACTACTGCTCCGACTAAAGAACAAGCTGAAAAAGAAACACCAGTAGTAACTCCTACTACTGACATTATAGCAGTAGTAAATGAAGAAGAGGAATTAAAAGCAGCAAATACTACTGATGCCCTATCAGTAGTAACTCCTGAAGTAACACCAGTAGTAACTACTCTGGTTACTACTGAAGAGGAAGAACTACATTTTCCAGAGCTAATTGAAAGAGAGAGACATGTCATCATTACCAAACCACCAACACCTGATCAACCACTTATCATACCTGACATTGATGATAATGTGAATTGGTTTGAGGTTGATGAGTGCTCACTTCCTCCACATCCAAAAATACTTCAACAAGATGAACTTAGGTTATTTTCTCCTTCTGTAATGATAAGTGGAGTGCCAGACATGAAATATATTCCACCTCCACCTTCAGCACATATTAGAAAGGGTAAAGAAATATATGATGAAGATTACCCTAACAGAGCTCTTGGTCATTACATGGTAAACAAGATAAATCTTGTTAGAGCTGATAAACAGTCTAAATGGAAGGTGAAGCAAAAGAGATATTTGGAGAAGGTAGCTAAATATCAAGCTCTTGAACAGAAGAAGGATCAAAGAGAAATCCCTGTTCAAGCACCTGTTCAAATTAAAGATGTTCAGATAGAAGCCCAAGAAGCAGAATTTAAAAGGCTTAGAAAAGTAGAAGAAGAACATCTAAACTGTCTTGAAGATCTTGTAGCAGAATGCAAAAGAACAAAAGGTGATTTACCAGATGATTTGTTTGAACAAAAGGCCAACATGATTGAATATTTAAAAACAAAAGGGATTAGTGCAAAGTCATTAGGAAGAATGAAGATGATGACTATCATTGAAAAATACTGCAATGCTAAGAAGAAAGACTTGGCTGAACAAGAAGTTGAAGAATCAAAGAAAGCCAAAACTTTAATCCCAATCAGTCTAAATTTGCTCAAAGCTGGTAGTGTTTCATCTATTGGTGATACTTCAACTCCCCAATCAAAGAAAAGAAAATCTGTTGATCAAGAACAAAGCTCTAAGAAAAAGTCAAAACAAATTATACCTGTTCTTGAAATGTCAGTTGCTCCTTTACAGAACAATCCAATTCTTAACTGGAGAGTGATGCAGAACAATGTCATAGAGGTCATAAGGGAAGACAAAGTTGTACAGAGATTCACTGGATGGTTACCTTTAATCAGATCATGTTCTAGAAGTGATGTTATCAAGCTTCTGATTATTGGGAAACCTAGAATGACAAAGAAATCATGGAAAGAATCTGGAGCTGGATACCTAACTAAAATGATAGATGCTGCATTTTATCCAGACAATTATCCAGAACAATTTACAAATCCAGGTAATGTATATGCTTGGAATGTCATTCCTACTGCCAATATGTACTTCTTTGAGAAATCAGGCAAAGTGTGTGAATTGTACTTATATGAGAAAGAATATCCACATTCTGAGAAGACTATGTATCAGATATTCATAAACACTTTGATGAAACCCTATGATGCTGTTATGTTCCAAAACAAACTGAATTATTTTACAAAGAGGAACAGCAGATATATTATTGAACAAAGGCTTCAACAGAATCAAAGAACTCTTGAGAAAAGAAGAAAAGAACAAGAGGAACAAAAGAAACTTGATTGATTAAAAGATGATCAATAAGTTTAGGGGGAGATTGTTGGAGCAAAACACAGATCAACTTAATACTGATGCTGCAGTTAGTACTGACATACTTAGTACTGATGGGGCAGAACATATTACTACTGATGAAGTTGATGCTGGTGTTCACTATAACTTAGTTACTACTGATCATGCAAAGATTGAAGATACTACTGATCATTGTAGTTACTACTGACGTTGGTTTCTGGACTTACTACTGATCACCAAGTTTACTACTGATGTTACATATTTACTACTGGTGATGAGTTTTACTACTGACAACGCGTTTTTGAAGAATATCAAGTCCGAGATCTTCGTATAGATAGTTATAGAATGTAAATCAATGTATATTTTTATTATTCGATGTAAATCAAGTCCTAGAATAACTAGGGTAAATAGTTTAGCTTCAAGGACTATTATATATAGTTCCTTACGAATTGTAAACGTACGTGTGTATTGTTAACTCAATAATATACATTGAAGCTTTTTGTGAAACTGTGTTCTTAATATTCTTGCATATTGTTCTTACAGTTCATTGTTCTTAATATATTGATATAGTGTTGATCCGCTGCAACTTCTATCATCAATTAGATCTAAGGTGTTTATTAACTTGTTTATAGTTAATCGATCCTGACAGGTGTTGACCAATATTATTCGGGATAGTATCAGATATTGGCTTATGAGCTTGAAAGTGAAGAAGTCTAATGCTGTGATGAAGGTGGAGGAAGTTTGGAATGTAAAATTGCAGTATAGTTTGTAATCTTGTTGTTTTTTTCTTTGTTTTGGCAGTTTGTGGTAGGTTTTTTTGATTGTGGTGGTTTGTTTGAGTTAGGAGTGTTTGATGTTTTGTACGCTGTATCAAAGGTTTATATATATAATTTTTGGTTATTAGGAGAGGGGTGATGACATTGTCGAAATTCTTTCCCTAGTTACCATTTTAAAATATATATATATATATATATATATATATATATATATATATATATATATATATATATATATATATATATTTCATAAATTCATTTTATTTATATAATTTATTGGATTTATATAATTTGTATTCTTTTGTCATAACAGATAATTAATTAAATTATGCATATAAACATGAATTTCAAATTTAAGTTTTAGTGAAATATTCAAGGTAGTCCATTAATTTTATCTAGTTCCAAGGGACATTTATTAGCCCTTGGATCAAGAAAAATTAATGGTCAAGATCAAGATTCAAAACCACCACCACCACTACAAGCACATGTGCTTCTCCGGCGGCCGGAGACGGCGGCCGCCGCCGCCGGCGGACGGCGGCGGACGGCGGCCGGAGGTGGCCGCCGGCGGTGGTGACCGGTGGTGGTGGTGGTGACTGGAAGCACATGTGCTTCGTGACTTGTTTTGATTTTTTTTCTGTGTAGTGAAGCACATGTGTTTCATAACGTCAAGCACATGTGTTTCGTGATTCAAACACAAATGACTTGCTTGTAAGTAACATTTGTTCAGGAACAAAAACAAATGTGGTTGGCTTTATGAAGCACATGTGCTTCATAATGATATGTTCGTCACTTGTTTTGATTTTTTTTCTGTGTAGTGAAGCACATGTGTTTCATAACGTCAAGCACATGTGCTTCGTAATTCAAGCACAAATGACTTGCTTGTAAGTTACATTTGTTCAGGAACTAAAACTCATGTGTTTGGCTTTATGAAGCACATGTGCTTCATAATGATATGTTCGTCACTTGTGATATTGACGTCTTTATACATATTTGTTGTCGTCAATATCGCGTAAATTAAGCGTGTTTTTAATAAATTTCATTTGATATTACTCAATTTACTTGTTCTTGTGTATTTCAGGCCCAAAGAGGAAATATATGGCGAAAACGAGCGAAAAAGGAGCTAAAACGGACAACGCGTGAAAATCAAGCCTTCTGGGCGCGAGTCTGGGCGCGAGATCGACGCGAGAATGTCGCGCCGAGCTTAGGGACAGTCTGTTTAACCTCGCGTTTATTACTCGCGTTTAGACTCCTTCTCGCGTCCAAAAAAATCGAAGCAGTTTTCAAGTTCTCGCGCCGCGAGCTCGGCGCGAGTCGACGCGGGAATTCGTTTTTTATATCAGATTTAGTCAAAATTAAAGGGGACTTCGAAGGTGACTGTGTTTTTGGACGGTTGGGCGACGAAATACATCAGTTTTCAAGAGAATTCTTCATCAAATCAAGCAATTCATTGGATTTTTATCATTTCGATCAAAACAATGTTCGGTATTTTGATATCTTTTGTACGTTTGATGATTATTAGCACTTCCATGGGCTAATAATCTTAATATTTGCTATGTTTGACAGATTCTAGGGTTATGTTTGGTTAAATTTTAGGATTTTCTATCTTGTGTTTGAACAATTGTTAATTAATGCATTAATCTTTCGATTTACACTTTGATCTTTGTTGTCTACTTTGTTTATAGGTAACTAGTTGATTATTGACAACAATTGAATAGTTATTTCTACCCTCATCTTTTCACCCAAGTGACCTAGATGGCAATTCACTAGGAATAGGGATTGAAATTAGATTCCAATAAGTTAGGGTAAATTGAAAGTCTAACCGTAGTGACGGGAGTTCTAGGTTAGAGGGTTTAGGTGATCCAAACCTATTAAAATTAACAACCCGAGGTGTAATTAGATTACAACTTTTGAGAGAAGGAATTCCTATTAGTTGTGTGTAGTTTATTAAATGGAATTAAGAGGAATCTAGTACCGTGACCTCTAGAACATTGGAAGTAATCGGGACTTAATAACCAAACATAAACCTAGATGAAGTCAGACATAGTGAATATATTTTAATCTTTTGAAAAACAAGTTTTCTAAACCAATTCTCACTACATTTTCTAAGTATTTGTTCAATTCATTTAATCTTTACAATTCAAACAATGAAACTTTTAATCAAAATAATTAATTTGTTAACTTTTGATTACTGGATTACATAAATTGCTCCCTGAGGATCGATAACCCGAATACTTGCCTAAGCTATGTTACCCACGATTAGGTATACTTGCCTATGAATGTGGTAATCTAGATTAGTGGTATTTGGAGCTTTATTTTATAACTAGATATATCTCATCAAGTTTTTGGCGCCGCTGCCGGGGAGCAGTTTTATGTGTTTAAAAATTGAAAGTTAATTTGTTAGTTGATCCTTGTTTGGGAATTCATTCTTAGACAAGTTATTTATTATATTTTCTGTTTTTCTTTACTTTGAATATTAGTTGCGTTTGATCTTTTTGTATTGAGTGTGCAGGTGCATGAACAATAAGATTAATCTTAGAGGTAAAAAGTCTAAACCTGATCAACCTTCACCATCCTCTGATCCAGAAAAATATTTTCGAAGGAGAAAGAGAGCTCAATTGCAAACAAATTATTTAGCATCAATCAAGAAACCTCAAAGTATTGAAGAACCAATTCTTGAAAATCAAAATCCGCTTTTTGAAGTTCAAGTACAAAGTCTTGAAGATCAGGAGCCGATTTCTGATAATCAGGAACATTTTATTGAAAATCAAGAGCCGATTCTTGATAACCAAATGGGTGATCGAGACCCACCACCGGAACGTCCGATGTGGCAAACGAGGCAAAATGCCCCGGTTGATTCCATTCCGGCAATTAGACTTCCGGAAATAAATGGCGTAAATTTTGAAATAAAAAGCCAATTCCTCAGTATGGTTCGTGATTTGGGTTATGATGGTAGACTAACAAATGACCCAAATCACCATATTGAGTGTTTTAATGACATTTGCCAATTGTTTAGAATACCTAACGTTTCGCAAGATGCGATACGACTTCGACTCTTCCCTTTTAGTCTAATTGGAGAAGCAAAAATTTGGGTCAAGTCTCTTGAGCCAAACTCCATTTCGACTTGGGAAGAACTCCGAAGTCGATTTATTCACCGTTATTTTCCACCCGCGAAAGCGGATAAAATGAAAACTGATATAATGGCTTTTCAACAGGAAACAGGGGAAACATTGACGGAAGCATGGGAACGCTTCAAAGGTATGCTAAGAAGATGCCCAAATCATGGATTTGAGAAGAGTGATATTGTCCATCTCTTATATAGGGGCTTGTCCAACAATGCACGATCCACCCTCGATTCATCGAGTGGTGGCATATTCATGTATAAGACCCCTACGGAAGGATACCAACTTTTGGAGGATATGGCCATGCACAATGCAGAATGGGCGACCGATCGAAGAGCGGGGAAACTAACGAGTGCTTTGAATGCGGTTGATGATAGACAAAGCGATGAAGTGGCATCCATTAAAAACAACCAAATTATTTTAGAACGTAAATTAGACAAAATAACATCTTCTTTACATGCAATACAGGTTGGATGTGACAGTTGTGGCGGACCACACCTTACCAAAGAGTGTCTACAACATCAACCGATGGCAACTGAAGAGGAGGTTAACTATCTAAACCAAGGTTATGGTAATAATCACCAACGTGGAAACCAAGGGTACAACAATAATTTCAATAACAATAGGGGTTTCAACAATAATAACAACTATCCCCCTAGACCAACACACCCACCTGGTTTTTCCCAAAATATCCAAAATAACCAATCAAATTACCCTCCTCGAAACAACCCCAACATTACCGAATCAAGCTCAAAACCCACAAATCAAATGTCACCTTTAGAAAGTGCTATTGAAAAGTTCTTGATTAGTCAAGCCAAAACAAATGAGGAGAATAAACAAGACTCCAAAGAAATGAAACAAAACTTGAGAAACCAACAAGCAGCCATACAAAACTTAGAAAGAGATATAGGAAGAATTTCACAAGCCTTACAAGATAGACCACAAGGCAATCTACCTCCTTCCACTCAAGCAAATCCAAAAGGAGAATTTAACAATAAAAGGGATCTAAAAGCTATCACCACACGAAGTGGTAAAGAGGTAAGTTCTCCATTAGTTTCAACTAATGTTAATGGCTTTGATGAACAGGTTTTGATAGAAGATGAAACACCGGAAAATGAAGATGAGGTGTTTGCAGAGAAGATAGTAAAGAAGGATGAACCGGAAAAGGTGAAGCAAAAAGAAAAGATCGAGTCAAAGAAAGAGGAAGCAACAAGTTCTTACCTACCTAAAGTTCCTTTCCCACAACGGTTGAGAAAGGAAAAACTCAAAGAAAAATACGGTAAATTTGTGGATATGATTAAACAGGTACGCATTAACGTGCCTTTGGTTGATATGTTGGCAGGTATGCCAAATTATGGGAAATTCATCAAAGACTTGGTGTCAAACAAAGCTCAAATGGAAGAAGCATCTTCAGCTGTGTTGAGTGAAGAGTGCTCGGCGATTATACAAGCAAAGATGCCACCAAAGCTAGAAGACCCAGGGAGTTTCATAATCCCTTGTCTTTTTGATAATTTACCGGTTTGCAATGGTCTAGCAGATTTAGGTGCTAGCATAAGTTTAATGCCCTTGTCGATAGCCACTAAAATAGGATTAACCCATTTTAAACCGACTAGGATGATTTTAAGACTAGCAAACCTTTCTTACACATATCCCATTGGCATTGCGGAGAATGTACCGGTTAGAGTAGATAAATTCGTGTTTCCCGTAGACTTCGTTATCCTAGAAATGGATGTGGACCCCAAAATCCCATTAATTCTAGGAAGACCTTTTTTGAACACGGCAGATGCCATGTTCCACATGCAAAAACAACAACTAAGTCTGGGAATTGATGATGATAGGGTCACCTTTTCTATAGAAAAAGCCATGAAGCATACTTCAAAATCCGATGACGCTTGTTATGTCATTGATGTTATCGATTCATGTATCGATGAGGAGGTTACTTCATTTTTAAACCTCGATTGTGATGAAATCACCACAAAAGGTGATTTCACATTTGATTCCGATGATACAATCCGCGATCTCCAAGAGTTCGAGGATTTGCTTCATGTAGATGGTGTGGAATCCGAGGTAGGAGATGTAGAAGTTGAAAAAATTGACCCTAATGATAATCTTCGTATCAAAACATCTTTAGAAGATCCACCTACTCTAGAGCTTAAACAATTACCTAATCATTTAGAGTATGCTTTCTTAGAAGGTAAATCCGATCTTCCGGTTATCATCTCATCCAAACTTTCTTCCACCGAAAAACTCAAATTAATTAACATCCTCAAATCTCACAAACGGGCCATAGCCTGGAAAACTGCTGACATCCCGGGAATTAACCCCGCTTTTTGTACACATAAAATCCTCATGGAGGAAAATTTCAAGCCAAGTGTACAAAGGCAAAGACGGTTAAATCCAAATGTCAAAGATGTGGTCAAGAAAGAAGTGCTTAAGCTTCTTGATGCGGGACTTATCTACCCTATCTCCGATAGTCCGTGGGTGAGTCCGGTACAAGTTGTGCCAAAAAAGGGGGGTATGACAGTTATCACAAATGAAAAGGGTGAATGAATCCCTACTCGAACTGTCACGGGTTGGCGTGTGTGTATTGATTACCGCAAGCTAAATGATGCCACCCGTAAGGATCACTTTCCTTTACCGTTTATTGATCAAATGTTGGAGAGACTCGCGGGAAACAACCTCTATTGTTTCCTCGATGGCTTCTCCGGCTATTTTCAGATCCCGATAGACCCCCTTGATCAAGAAAAGACCACATTTACATGCCCATTTGGCACGTTTGCTTATAGGAGAATGCCGTTTGGTTTATGCAACGCTCCGGCTACATTCCAACGTTGCATGACGGCTATTTTCCAAGACATGATAGAAGATTGTATGGAAGTATTCATGGATGATTTCTCGGTATTCGGGAATTCATTCGATTCATGTCTAGCAAATCTTGAAAAAGTTTTAAGGAGGTGTGAGGAGACCAATTTGGTGTTGAATTGGGAGAAATGCCACTTCATGGTGCGTGAAGGCATCGTGTTAGGGCATAAAATTTCTGAAAAGGGAATGGAGGTTGATAAAGCTAAAATCGATGTTATATCTAAGCTACCTCCTCCTACAAATGTTAAAGCCGTGAGAAGTTTCCTTGGGCACGCGGGTTTTTATCGTCGGTTCATAAAAGATTTTTCTAAAATCACCCGACCGATGACCCATTTGTTAGAGAAGGATACACCATTCATTTTCTCAAATGAATGTGTGGAGTCCTTTAATTTGTTAAAGGATAAACTCACCGAAGCTCCCATCATGGTTTCCCCCGATTGGGAATTACCATTTGAGTTAATGTGTGATGCGAGTGATTATGCACTCGGTGCGGTGTTAGGGCAGCGAAAGAATAACCACTTTCAACCCATTTATTATGCTAGCCGAACACTAAATGGTGATCAAGTAAACTACACAACTACCGAAAAAGAATTACTTGCTGTTGTGTTTGCTTTTGACAAATTTAGACAATATCTCGTGTTGTCTAAAACCATTGTGTACACCGATCACTCCGCATTAAAACATCTATTTTCTAAGCAAGACGCCAAACCGAGACTCATACGTTGGATTCTCCTCTTGCAAGAATTCGACATTGAGATCAAGGATAAGAAAGGGGCGGAAAATCTTGCGGCCGATCATTTATCCCGGCTTGAAAATCCTCATTTGGAGGAATGTGATGAAAACGGGATAAATGATAAATTTCCCGATGAGTTCTTTGAAGTAGTGAATGCCTTACAAGACACAAATGACCCGTGGTACGCTGATTTGGCTAATTATTTGGCAGCGGGTGTTCTTGTTAAAGGCATGACTCATCAACAAAAAGGGAAATTTTTCTCTGATTTGAAGCATTACCATTGGGAACATCCCTACCTTTTCCGGGTCGGTGCAGATTTTGTGCATAGGAGATGTGTATCCGGTGAGGAGGCTTATGACATTCTCAACGAATGTCATAAGGGACCAACCGGGGGTCATTTTGGTCCTAATTACACAGCCCGAAAGGTTTTAGATGCGGGATTTTATTGGCCTACAATCTTTAAAGATGCATATGGTTTGGTCAAGACTTGTGATGCCTGTCAAAGAACAGGGAGTATTTCCAAACGGGATGAAATGCCTCAGCATGGCATCCAAGTTTGTGAAATTTTCGATATATGGGGTATCGACTTCATGGGTCCATTCCCGAATTCCCAAGGTAATAGGTATATTTTGGTTGCCGTTGACTATGTATCAAAATGGGCCGAGGCAAAAGCTCTCCCAACAAATGATGCCCGGGTTGTAGTCAAATTTGTGCAATCTCTGTTTTGTCGGTTCGGATGTCCCCGTGCTCTCATTAGTGACCGGGGTACACATTTCGCTAATCACCTCATGGAGAAAACTTTACAGCGATATGGTGTCCATCACCGATTCTCAACTTCATATCATCCACAAACAAGTGGACAAGTCGAGAATACAAATCGAGCACTAAAACGAATTCTTGAAAAAACTATTGAGAGAAATCCGAAATTATGGTCTCAAAAGTTAGATGATGCTCTTTGGGCATTCTGAACCGCTCACAAAAATCCAACCGGTTATACCCCGTATCGCATGGTTTACGGGAAAGCATGTCACCTCCCGTTAGAAATCAAGCATAAAGCTTATTGGGCAATTAAGGAGTGTGATATGGATGTGAATCTTGCGGGTACCGAAAGAAAGTATCAATTGAATATTCTTGATGAAGATCGATTTCTTGCCTATGAAAATTCCAAAATTTATAAGGAAAAAACCAAACTTTGGCATGATAAGAAATTGAGAGCTCAAAAAATGCTTCAATCCGGGAGATAAAGTTCTTGTTTATCAATCTCGTTATAAATTTTCTCCCGGAAAATTGAAATCTAAATGGGTTGGTCCTTTTACCGTTTTTCAACAATACCCGTCCGGGTATGTAGAACTCATTGGTTACCGTGATCATTTTAAAGTAAATGGTCACCGTTTGAAGCATTATTTTGGGGACGAAGTCGAGAATATGAGAAGTGATGAGGTGGAGGTGATTAATTTCACCTCGGTTGGTGAATTTTGATTTTTAAGAAAAATCCGAGTCAAGCTCTAGACTCGTAAATCTTTGAAGCGCTTCTCGGGAGGCAACCCGTGTGTATTGTGGTTTGTTTCCTTTTCCTTTCTGCATTTTTTTAGTTGTTTAGGTTCTTTTATCTGCTGTGGTATGCTTAATTCTGGAAAAAATCCATTTCTGGGCTGTTTCGCGTTTGAGCTCGCGCCGATCTCAACGTGAGGTATTCCGCGAAGTAGAACAGCAGGTCTGAAAACTCGACGCGAGAATCTCGCGTTTAGTTCGCGTTTAAGGTCGCGTTTCAGCCGTTTCGACCCATTTCCGTGTCGGGTCGCGTTTGGGTCGCGTCTGGGTCGCGTTTCATCTCGGCGCGAGATCTGGTTTATTTAAACCGATCATTTCTTTTTCTGCTCATTTCAAAATTGGAGCCCTAGCCTCTCAACGCGACTTCGACGCCAGCCCCATATCCGGCGATTTCTTCCTTCTTGCAAGCTTTTCCGGCCGATTTCTTCCATCTTTCTCTCCAATCTCGTGCTAAGATGCCTCCTAGGGTAAGATTCTTGCTAAATTCTTCATTTTTCTTTGATTGCTTGTTCTTATTCCGAAAAATTTAGGGCTTTTTGAAGAAATTGTTGTTGATTCTAGATTTAAGTTAGTCTCTAGTTGCTCTTAGACAAACCCTTAGTTTGAGTTTGGAAATCATAGCTCTCAGTGTCAAAATCTTCCAATTTTCAGATTTTTGTTGATTATTTGGGTTGATTCTTAGAAATTGGTTAAGAATTTTGGGAAGAAACATAAATGGGATATCTGTGAACTAGTGCAATTGATTTTATTGTTAAAAGTTATTTTTTTTTTTTTTTTTTTTTTTTTTAGAACAACTAGTTCAAAATGGTGGTTTGGGTAACATTGGTACTTCATATTTTTATGTCAAATTAATCATCTCAAAAGTGTTAATACATACACCACTTAGTTTTAATAAGTAAATTTTTAAATAGAAATGGATTAATTATACTTAATTTAAAATTTTACATAACTTTAAAAACTAAGTGTGGGAAAGGGCAATGATCATTTTAAGTGTATCACTTATTAGTCTAACACCCTTCTATATTTTATATTGTACAATTTAACACGTTTGCTTGATTAATTTTTTTTTTAGGGTACAAAGAGAACTAAAGGTTCATCATCCCGACCTTATGCACCATCATCGCCCCCACCAATGGCTGATGATGGATTTCCTGTTAATCTTGAAATCAGAGGCACACATGTGTTTTTAGATTTCTCAAATGCACCATCATTAGAGCAAAGACAACATGCAGAAAAAGAATTCAGTGATTTCACTGGCAAACCGGTAGAAGCGGGGAAAACCCCCGATTGGAGATTATTAGCCAAGTATGACAAGAAAGACGACATTATGGAATATCTTTCACGTAAATTCAGAGATGCCAACGGGGATATTTTATTTACGTGTCATGCATGGAAACGGGTTCTCACCATGCGTGAACCGGTTTATCGTGAATTGGTTTTCGAATTTCTTTCCACAATACGATTCAAAGCGACCCTAGCATTAAATAATCCAAATGCACTTTCTTTGGAATACCGAATCGCGGGGAATTGGTATAACACTTCTCTACGTGATTTTGCCGTTAACGTGGGTTTGTACACGGCACACGAAACTACTGGTTCGTCTTTCATGCATTATTTAAGAAGCTGTGATTGGGAGGCTCCTAAGGATGTTGATACGTTATGGAGTGAAATTGGTGCGGGTGGATATGATGGGTCAGACACTACCGAATCCCGAATCTTCTTTAGTGATTACCGGTATTTACATCGTATGATCTCTAATACGATTTGTCAACGAAAAGACGGGTCGGAAAAAGTGAACAAATACGAAATGTGGTTACTCGATCAACTCCGACACTCCCATAAATTCACTAACATACCCTATGTATTGGCTGAATTTTTAAGTGACGGTGCCAAGGGTTTTCGACCCAAGAGTGGTTTATGTGGTGGCCATTACATCACGAGGTTAGCTATGGCACACGGTGGCCTTCCACCCCGAGTTTTAGACACTTTGACCCCCATTGAGATGGGTTATATCGATGCGACCTTATTGGCCCGAATGAAAGTTCTAAACCGCGATCAAAATAACAAATATCAATGGGTGGACTATCCTGTATTGGCCGAAAAATGGCGCGTACCACCTCCACAATCTGACGAAGAGGAACAAGAAGATGCACGATTAGGTGATGAAATGGGTGATGAACCGATGATGGATTCAATGCCACCATTTACGGGGCAAGATCAGTTTTTTGCGGGTGCTTCCGGTTCGGGTACGGCTCATGCCGGACCATCGGGACCCAGTGTGGGCCCATCGACTTTTGATCCATATTACTCATATCAACAATTAAATGAGTCGATGAATGCCTTACGGGTTGATTTCCAAGCTTCAAATGCATCGATACATTCGCGCATGCAACGCTTTTATTACGAGAATATGCAACAACGATATGAAACAAATTGGCAAACTCGTGGCATTAGTAGCTTGTTGTATAACGATGTTCTTCCACCCGATAGATTTGAACCTATGCCGGATTGGACATCCGGAAATTTTCCACCCGGGTACCCAGATTATGACGCTTGGAACCAGCATTACACTGATGGGTATTGTCGGGACCCACCACAATAAGCAGCAGTAGTTAAAATAAATAAAAAAAAATAAAAAAAAAAAAAAATCGGTTGCTGATTGAAGATTGAAATTCTTGAAGATTATTGATTTCGGAACAAAATTGCACACCACCCCCAGGTCGTATTTATTCTTTTAACTTTTTAATTCCTCGTTTGTGTTAAATTCATTGCATTGAGGACAATGCAAATTTCAAGTGTGGGGAGGGGGGTGAATTAAAATAATTCCACCACTAAATTTGTGAATCCTTAAAAGAATCATCAAAATACATTTAATGATTCGATTAACAATATAATTCTAATTAACATTAGCCCAAAAATTTTTTTAGACACTTCTCCTCAAGGCTTCGAGGAAAGCAAACTAGGAAAATTATTTGATTTAAACGATAAAATTTATTTTAGTTTTTATGTTCAAAATTTGTGGCTTCCCATTATTTTAAAATCCTTTCTATTAGCTTACTGAATTTTTAGTGGCCTAAGTAATACAACAGGTCTTGCATAAGCCAAAATCTTTTCTTAAGTTAACTTTTGACCCAAAAGGTTGAGACTGGGTACTTAGTTTAAAAAAATCCCTTTGTGTACGAAATATGCCGGCGAAAGCCGAGAATTAAAGCAGTCAAAGAACTAAGATGTTGCATCAGTTTCAGCTCCCTTCGGCCCAATTGGATGTCCAATATATATCATAAATCAATAAGGGGTCCGTTGGAAAGTCGAAGTAAGGGTTGATTCTGGTGTTAATTATCGAAAAATTCATAAAGCTGAATAAATGTGATGTACAATGTACATAACAATCATAAATAGGCACATTGGCAAAAAAGTTTAAACTGTGTTCATTTCAAAATATCTTCAAGTTGGGAGTTTTCGCAAAAGTAAAAATTTTGAATTATGCAAGAATGAGTAGACCTTAGGCTAATAAAAACTGAATAAGTTAATTAAAAGGAGATTAAAATGATGAAAAGTTGGGTAAAACTGTACACAAATCTTGGCATGAAAGCTTTAACAAATTCTATCCGCTAAAACAAATAATTTTCCGAAATTTGTTAGAATCCGGGCGTTGAAAGAAATGTCAAGAATAGATCTTTATAGAGGCTAGTGAAATATATTTACATGATGATTTGCTTGAGGACAAGCAAAGTTTAAGTGTGGGGATTTTGATATTGACGTCTTTATACATATTTGTTGTCGTCAATATCGCGTAAATTAAGCGTGTTTTTAATAAATTTCATTTGATATTACTCAATTTACTTGTTCTTGTGTATTTCAGGACCAAAGAGGAAATATATGGCGAAAACGAGCGAAAAAAGGAGCTAAAACGGACAACACGTGAAAATCAAGCCTTCTGGGCGCGAGTCTGGGCGCGAGATCGACGCGAGAATGTCGCGCCGAGCTTAGGGACAGTCTGTTTAACCTCGCATTTATTACTCGCGTTTAGACTCCTTCTCGCGTCCAAAAAAATCGAAGCAGTTTTCCAGTTCTCGCGCCGCGAGCTCGGCGCGAGTCGACGCGGGAATTCGTTTTTTATATCAGATTTAGTCAAAATTAAAGGGGACTTCGAAGGTGACTGTGTTTTTGGACGGTTGGGCGACGAAATACAGCAGTTTTCAAGAGAATTCTTCATCAAATCAAGCAATTCATTGGATTTTTATCATTTCGATCAAAACAATGTTCGGTATTTTGATATCTTTTGTACGTTTGATGATTATTAGCACTTCCATGGGCTAATAATCTTAATATTTGCTATGTTTGACATATTCTAGGGTTATGTTTGGTTAAATTTTAGGATTTTCTATCTTGTGTTTGAACAATTGTTAATTAATGCATTAATCTTTCGATTTACACTTTGATCTTTGTTGTCTACTTTGTTTATAGGTAACTAGTTGATTATTGACAACAATTGAATAGTTATTTCTACCCTCATCTTTTCACCCAAGTGACCTAGATGGCAATTCACTAGGAATAGGGATTGAAATTAGATTCCGATAAGTTAGGGTAAATTGAAAGTCTAACCGTAGTGACGGGAGTTCTAGGTTAGAGGGTTTAGGTGATCCAAACCTATTAAAATTAACAACCCGAGGTGTAATTAGATTACAACTTTTGAGAGAAGGAATTCCTATTAGTTGTGTCTAGTTTATTAAATGGAATTAAGAGGAATCTAGTACCGTGACCTCTAGAACATTGGAAGTAATCGGGACTTAATAACCAAACATAAACCTAGATGAAGTCAGACATAGTGAATATATTTTAATCTTTTGAAAAACAAGTTTTCTAAACCAATTCTCACTACATTTTCTAAGTATTTGTTCAATTCATTTAATCTTTACAATTCAAACAATGAAACTTTTAATCAAAATAATTAATTTGTTAACTTTTGATTACTGGATTACATAAATTGCTTCCTGAGGATCGATAACCCGAATACTTGCCTAAGCTATGTTACCCACGATTAGGTATACTTGCCTATGAATGTGGTAATCTAGATTAGTGGTATTTGGAGCTTTATTTTATAACTAGATATATCTCATCAACTTGTTTTGATTTTTTTTCTATGTAGTGAAGCACATGTGTTTCATAACTTCAAGCACATGTGCTTCGTGATTCAAACACAAATGACTTGCTTGTAAGTTACATGTGTTCAGGAACAAAAACACATGTGCTTGGTTTTATGAAGCACATGTGCTTGGCTTTATGAAGCACATGTGCTTCATAATGATATGTTCGTCACTTGTTTTGATTTTTTTTTCTGTGTAGTGAAGCACATGTGTTTCATAACGTCAAGCACATGTGGTTCGTGATTCAAACACAAATGACTTGCTTGTAAGTTACTTGTGTTCAGGAACAAAAACACATGTGTTTGGCTTTATGAAGCACATGTGCTTGGCTTTATGAAGCACATGTGCTTCATAATGATATGTTTGTCACTTGTTTTGATTTTTTTTCCGTGTAGTGAAGCACATGTGTTTCATAACGTCAAGCACATGTGCTTCGTATGCTCTCTTGTGTGTTTAGAAACTCATGTTTTTAGTGACTTGAAGCACATGTGTTTCTTGACCTGAAGCACATGTGCTTCGAAGTAATATGCTGTTTTTAGTGAAGCACATGTGCTTCGATACATCAATACCACCACCACCCCCATTAGCACCAGCACCTTCACTGTCAGCCACAACCACCGCCGCCGGCCACCTGCGGCGGCCGGCGGCGGCCGGCGGCCGGCGGACGGTGGCCGGCGGCGGCGGCCAGCGGCCGGAGGGGGCCGGAGGTGGCGGCTGGCGGTGGCTGTAGGTGGGGGATTTGATCTTGACCATCTTGATCCAATGGCTAGGATTTATCCCTTGAGAATAGACAAATCCTTTGTACTCCCTAGAATACAACTCTTAAGTTTTAATCATTATTTCCAACAAAAAATGTGTTTTTTAAAATCTTTCTAAAGTTGCAAATAGATGTCGAAGCACCCAAACACGACAGGTAATAAGTTCCATCTACATGGGAGCAGTCTATATTGACTTTACAAGCTTTATTGAACGGAAATTATGCCAACACATTAATTAAAACTTTCAGTTTAAAATATTTGAAAATTTAAATCTGATTAACCTCTTAAGATCCGTAGTTAAAAGAGTTTGGCTAGCTAATATGGCTCTAGCGAACACGACAACAAACATTTAATGAATTAATTTTTTCTTTTAACAGAAAATTCTAATATACTTTTAAATACAACATATGTCTACTACTTCATCCGATTCAAAATAAGCGACACATGTTCATTTTTGGGGTGATTCAAAATAAGTGACACACTTTGAAAAATTACCTTATTTGTCAAAAAATATTGGAACCCACACCCACTAACTATCTACTTTAACAAAGTGAAATGACTTTTTTACCCTTACTTTTTACTTTTAAACATCATTAACATCACTTTATTCAAAAGATGTTGGACTCATTCTCCACTAACCATAAAATTAATCTAATTTAATCATCATTATAATCTTTTGCCTAAAAAATAATGAAACCCCAAGCGAGTCATTTATTTTGAATCGGAGGAAGTATTAGACTTGAGTCCCCGACCATAATGATGAGACACAAACACCTTAATGTTAGGCCAAAGGCCCTTTGGTGAACCAAATTTTTTTAACCAATGTAAAATGACATTAATAAGTTATTACTATTTTTGTATTATTAATATTTATGTATCAAATACGAGTACATAAAAGATACTCCCTCCGTCCCTTAATAAAGTTCTCATTTCAATTGGGCACAAGTTTTTAGGAGTGAGTTAGTGGTGGGGTCTTGATAATAAATTTGATTAAAATATAAGGTTATTTTGGAAAGAGAAAGTGTTTTTAAAGATAGTTAGTGGTAAAGTACATGGTAATAATATTATTTTATTAAGTGGGTCCCTCTAATTTGAGAAATGAGAACTTTATTTTGGGACAAATATTTTGATAGAAATTGGAACTTTATTAAGGGACGGAGGGAGTATTAAACATTCATTATCATGTGCCGCTAGAACACATTTTAAGAAATGCTGGGAGAAAAATTAAAATAAAATATATTTAGCATTCAGTATCAGTTTCATTCTCATACCTTTTTTCTTAAACGTTCAAACCAAACACACCATGAATTAATTAAATCAAATATACCAAACGCTAAGAGCAGTACATGTCGTGTCTAAGAGCAGTACATGTTAAAGGTGTTTATTTGTGTTTAACATGATTTTAACACTCATTTCAAAATTATACTCCCTCATTTAAAATTCATATAATATTCATTTGAGACAACAAAATACCTCAACTTATTCACTATTTATTTAAAAAATTGAAATTCCTTAAACCAAACGTTAAACTGACGGCGGATGCTGGTTTAGCGCAAGACACAGTGCCATTTAGCAGGGTTTGGACTTTGGATGCTCTATTGTTGAAAAATACTACTCACTCTGTCCCACAAAAAAGTTTTCATTTCTCTTGGGCACATATTTGTAGGAGAAAGTTAGTGGTGTGGTCATTTGTAATACTTTTGATTAAAATATAATGTTAGATTGAAAAGAGAAAATATTTTATTGGTGGAATCATTAGTAATAATATTATTTTATTAAGTGGACCCCTTATATTTGAGAAATAGAAACTTTTTTATGGGACAAAATTTAGAGGAGAATTTATAATTTTTTTTTGGGACAAATAGAGTAATTATATAAGTCACAAGTTGGTTTGGAGTGTGGGACAACTTATCATCAAAGTATCAAACCCCATTACCCAATAGTCAAACGTCAACTAGTCCAAATGTTATCGATTTGACAAGCAAAATCTTTTGAATATTTTTACAACACCGACGATTATTCTGAAAACACTTTACTTCTTAGTATGAAAGACCTCAAACTTCATAATCATTAAAATTTTAATTTTAATAAAATTGTAACTGAACCAATATATAACTATAATTATGATCATAAAGATATTTAGTAACTTCCTAATCTTTCCTAGTTATGTTTGTTTAATTAGTTGAAGTTTATCTAAAATAGAAAAAATTATTAAACTTAAATCCTATGCATTTATCGCGATGCAAAATTAAAATCACAGTCAATTGCCGCTATTTGAAATTTTGAATATCACGGTTTTATGAGTTTTTTTATATATATTTTTTGTAGTTTTAGATATGTACCTAACGAGGATTTATTTTCCCCGCGCGTTGCTGCGGGTTTAAATTTTGTCGAGATTAAGTCTCAGCTTTTGTTAGATTTAGTTTATTGAATATAGTTTTCTTAGTATTTAATATGTATAATTGAGACAAATAAATATCATTTTTTCATCAACTATTTATAAACATTTATAAATTAATGAAAAATAAGAAGTTTTGTAATGTTATACATTTTCTATTTAGTTTTAACTAACATGTTACACGTATGGTTTATAAATAAATTATTCAAAAGTAGTTCTTAATTTTATATAGTATCAAATGCACATTTCAAGTATTAATAACTAATAATCAATGGTTAAGCAGTGGCGGACCCAGAGAAAAAGTTGAGGGGTGTCACCTGTTGCACATTTTTTTCTCAGAGGTTGCACATACACTAATAAAAAGAAAATTTAAAAATTTAAACGTTATTTTTACACTATTCGGAAAAGTTTCAGGGGTTGCACGGGCAATCCCGCGCACCATAATAGGTCATCCCATGTGGTTAAAATTAATCACATATTTTATACATGAAAAGATATTTTGATCATTGGATACTCACATAAATTTTAACCATTTTTTATTATTTTTTCAATTTTTTTTCTTTATTATTATTATTATTATATATAAATATATATATTAAAGAACATGTTTCTGTAATTATATTTATAAAAGTTTATTGTTTAATTTGTTTAAATAATAATTGAAGTTGGAACGCACACTTGTTTCTAGACGTAAATGCTTTTCCTACGTTTCAATATTTAGCAATTAACTTAACAGTGGACTAACAGTGTTAATTGTTTATGAACAGTGAATTAACGGAAAGTTCAATGGTAATTGTATAATATATAAATACTCAAAACCCTCGAGTATAAATCATAAACCTAATAAACTATAACAAAAGTAAATAAATAACAAAATAATATATACCCATGATCATATTCATAAGATCACAATGTCAATATTAATATATACCGCCGTGATTTACTATGATTTTCATATTTTACGCATGTTTTAACGCTATTTACCACCGCGGTTTACCACGATTTTCATGAAATAGCACTGTGAAACGCGGTTTCGTGATTCGTCACTGCAATTGCCATCGTGAAAATATTTTAGTCAGGAAACCCGATTACCGCAATTACGCACAATTCACTGCATATTTACTTCTTATATTTTGTATGATTTAATGATATGGGATTATTAGTGTGCATATAAACTGCTGCAGGTCGTGAGTTCGAATCCCTTTGGGAGCGTTGCATTAGCATAATTTTACTCACACCTCACACGGGCACATATGGGGAATATTCCTTGGAAATCCCTTTGGGGGCTGGGTTTGCCCGCTTATGCGGAGCTCGAACTCGGAGTGCTCGCTGAAAAATTGTGAGTAGACTTCCGTTATTTCATTTGCCGTTTCCAAAAAAATAAATGCAAAGTTTAGGGATTTGGTGGAGTGGAGTAGATTAAGAAAGCATAAAAGGAAGCCGGCACGAAATTTATGAAAATATGAGAGACGACTTGGACTTTAAATATTACTCCGTATGATTAATATTTTCGTTTTCTTTTGCGTAACCTTTTAAAATTCTATTTGTCGACATTCTTGAATCTTGGCATGTCGACTGCAAAACAAAATTTGAACATAAACAATTCAGGTTCGTTATCGATTTCTAATTTTTTATAACGAATCGATTCAAAGCTATTAGCTTATTTAATAGCCGTAAAAAAAGTGATTCACAATTTCATATTATTAATATGATTCTTTAAACTATTATTATACTTTCAGTTACAAAAAATATCAATGTGAATAGAACAAACCTGCCTCTGTCGTTTTATAATTGGAACAACTAATTGTGACTTCGAACTACAAGAAACATTATATCGAATAATATGTCATCGTCACAACGACTTTAAAAGTTATGCAAAGTTGAGTCAACCGATTTTGTATTCACCTCTTGTTTAAACTTGTCTCCATTCCCGTCTCCCAACCCTACCAGAATAACGATTAAACATCACATAATATTTTTTAGATAAATTTCAAAACCGAAAAACAGTATTTGTACGTTGTGACAACAGGAATTGTGACGTTTGCGGTTCGGACTTAAATGAACCACAAAGTCCAGAACCTGATCTAGCTAATGATCTTGACCATTTAATCAAAAAATTAACAAATCGAAACCGCTAGAGGTCACTAGGGGAATGGTGGAACAAAAGTTCAACGGCACAATTTCAAAGTGGTTAACAAGTTGCACACTTATTTCAACACAATGGACTTATTTGGACATCAAAAGATCATATAAATTGTGCCGTATACATTGACTAGACCTCATGTTTTGATGTTGGTCAGGTTTTTAGAGGTGGCAATATAGACAGAAGACGGGTTATCGAGTAGAGAGTGAATATACTTCACTATGTTTATACTAAAAATAATGGATTAAGATAGAGTGCTTTTTTGTGAGGGTTGAAACGGGTTATATTGACGAAAAACACATTTGATCATTTTTATAAATAATATGGGTACTAAGAATAATATGAAGATATTTATAGATATTTATATAGTTTTTTAGCAAAACGATTTAGTAGTTTATATGTATTAAAAATATATTTTGGGCGACTTTCAAGTGGTTCAGCTTAGGAGTGTTTAGAATTATCTGAAAAATAGGTATCTAATAAAAATATTTGATATCCAGATATCTTAAATCTGAGAATCCGAAAATCAGGGTATCCGAAATCGGATATCCGGGTTTTCAGATATCGGGTTCAGATAGTGTCTACAAAATTTATGGATCTCTGGTATCTGAAAATACATAAATATATTTAGAGATATGTAAGATGAGTATATTATGTGTTTGTTGAATTGTTGTAGTCCTTTTGCCTTTAAAAAAGGAAACAATGAAGAGACAAAATGTAATAAATTAATTTACTGTAATAGAATAGATTATAATAGGGTTGTGTAAAATAAATGAGAAAACGAACTGGAACTGAAATCGCTTGGACACGATTTTCGGTTCCATATTTTGTTTATTTCGTTTATCAGGTTTGCCGGTTTGGTTTCAGTTAGTTCGATTCTAAAACCAGGATGTGAAGAGGCAATATCCAAAATCCTTGTTCCTTTTTGCCGGTGGCTTGATTCATCTTTCATTACTTTTTCAATATTATTATAGATAATTGACATGGATGAATGAAGAATGATAATCTTATTCGGCCGGAATCAAGCAGTCCTTAATAAGACTGGATCCAGCCCATACAATCATGGATCAAGTTTCCAATCTTGAATCCATGTCACATGCTTAGAAAAAATATAAGACTGATAGAAATGTGGTAATGGTTAGAATATTCTTATAGGTGCGAAAGATAGTTGCTATGTAAGTTGTAAGTTATGTACTGATGATAAGACAATGCAAAAATGTATGTCCAGCCACCCGGTCACAGTGTTCAGCATTTGATTCTGGGCTTCTGACCTTTCATCTAAATTCACATCTAATAACGAAACATATTTATATTTTTTATTTTGATATGTTCATACATGTGCACAGAAAATCTGAATACTAGATTTTGCGCAAAAACAATCTTTCAGGATCGATTAACTATAGAGAAGTTAATAAACACTTTAGATCTAATTGAATATAGAAGTTGCAGCGGATCAACACTATATCAATGTAATTAAGAACGATGAACTGTAAATAATATGCGAATGTATTAAGAACACAGTTTCACAAAAAGCTTCAATGTATATTATTGAGTTAATAATACACACGTACGTTTACAATTCGTAAGGAACTATTTATAATAGTCCTTGAAGCTAAACTATTTACCCTAGTTATTCTAGGACTTGCTTTACATCGAATAATAAAAGATATACATTGATTTACATTCTATAACTATCTCTACGAAGATCTCGGACTTGATATTCTTCAAAAACGCGTATCAGTAGTAAAACTCATCACCAGTAGTAAATATGTAACATCAGTAGTAAGTCTGGTGATCAGTAGTAAGTCCAGAAACCATCGTCAGTAGTAACTACTAAGATCAGTAGTATCTTCAATCTTTGCATGATCAGTAGTAAACTATAGTTATAGTATACACCAGTATCAACTTCATCAGTAGTAATATGTTCTGCCCCATCAGTACTAAGTTGTCAGTATTAACTGCAGCATTAGTAATAAGTTGATCTGTGTTTTGTTCCAACAATCTCCCCCTAAACTTATTGATTATCTTTCAATCAATCTAAGTTTCTTTTTACTTATTCTTTTTCTTTTCTTCCAACAGCTTTGCTCTTTTCTGATCACCTTCTAAAGTCTGTTGGTTCCTTTTATTTCTTTGTACAATAATATATTTGCTGACTCTTTTAACAAATTCATTCAATTTGTTTTGAAGCATCACAGCATCATGTGGTTTAATAAAGTTCATGCACCAAAGTTGATAAAGAGTTTTCTCAGAATGAGGATACTCTTTCTCATAAAGGAATAGGTCACATTTCTTACTTGTATATTCAAAAAAATACATATTGACAGTTGGCAGCACATTCCAGGCTTGAACATTCTCTGGATTTGTAAACTTCTCTGAATAATTTTCTGGATAGAAAGCAGCATCAATCATTTCAGTAAGATAGCCTGCAGCTGAATTCTTCCAGTTCTTTTTAGTCATTCTTGGTTTACCAATGATCAACATCTTGATAATGTCACTTCTGGTTAGAGACATGACCAAAGGTTTCCAAGCTCTGAATCTTTGTATGACCTTATCTTCTCTGATAATCTCAATCATATCATCTATATATCTCCAGTTGATGATTGGATTATTTTGTAGGGGAGCAACAGGAAGATCATAAACTTGAACCATTTGTAATTTCTTCTTTGGTTGTTCAAGTTCAGTAGAAATTGTCTTCCTTTTCTTTGGAGTTTGAGAGGATACACCAGATGATTCTCCAGTTATTGTTTTTCTTTCTTTTATTTCTTTGGAGTCTATCTGTTCAAGTTTAGTGGTGTACTTCTCATTAATATCTTGCTCAGTAAGATCCTTCTTCTTCTCTACACAGTACTTTTCAATTAAATTGATCAACTTCATTCTTCCAAAGGCCTTTGTGTTGTGACCTCTTGATTTCAAGAATGTGATCATTTCTTTCTTTTTCTCTGCAAATTGTTCTGGAATATCAGCCTTTTGCTCTTTGCATTCTTGTACTTGTGCCTCAAGAAGTTCTAGTGTTTCATATTCAAGTTGCCTAAATTTTTCTAGTTCTTTTCTTTGTAGTTCTTTTCTTGTTTCAGCAACTTGGTTAGTTTTGATCTTTTGTTTAAATTGTGGCAGTTTTGATATATCTGCTATAACTGCCAATTTGATTTCTGTGAATGGTTGTCTCAATATTCTAGCCCTTTCTGCTAATCTTTTGTTTTCATGTGCTAGAGAGATTTCAACCTTCTTTAAGTATTTTGCTCTCTTTCCCTTCCACCTATCTTGTTTGGCTGATTTTGCATAGTTGATTTTGTTGACCATTTCATGACCTTGTGCTCTGTTAGGTTGGTCTTCATCAGCAACTTCATTTCCCTTTCCTATGTAGTTGTCTTTCTTCACATTTGGTTCAGATTCAATAACAAATTTGGGACCATAGTAATGTATCTGTGATATGGGAAGTATTTTAGGATGTGGAGGCAGGGAGCATTCATCAACTTCTAACCAATTTACATCATCATCAATATCTTTCACCACCATTTGTGTTGTTTTTCTTTTTGGAGATGGTGGAAGTATCACTTTAGGTTCTAGTAGAGGTGGCAGTTCAATAATGTCATCAGTAGTAACTAAGGTAGTTACTGCTGGTATGTCTTCAGAGATTACTACTGATAGGGCATCAGTAGTGTTTGCTGCTTTTACTTCCTCTTCGTTACTTACTACTGCTATTATATCAGTAGTGGGAGTTACTACTGGTATTTCTTTTTCAACTTGTTCTTTCTTTGTAGCAGTAGTGATTGGCTCATCTTCTGTAACCATCATGTCTGGGCCTTCATCAACTTCTGTTTCTTTTAAATTTAAGAGAGAGGATGCTGCTGCTGCAATAGATTCATCAATCATGGTCTGTATGTTATCCTTCTCCCCCTTAGTGAGCTCAACTGGTGGAGCTTCACTATCATCAATCTTCTTCTTTAATTTTCTGATGAGTTTAGTTTGTTGATGAAGCCTTTGCTCATAAAATCTCATTCTTTTGTTGATGGTGTTGACATGCCTTTTCATTGCAGCCATCGTTTTTCCTTGATTCGTGAGATATTCAAGACAATTTTGTACTGTGGATTCAAGAGAATCCACTTTTTCCGTCAATTGTTGGATTTTAATACTGCCCTCACTCCATCTAGCAAGATCATCGGGCTCACTAACAGGTACATTGGTTTGAAGGTTTTCCATCCTATCCGTCAAATCCATAGGTCTGCCCTCATCACTTCTTGGTGATGAAATGGGTCTTTTAGACATCCTCTTCTTCCTAGAAGAAGCAGAGATGCCCCCCCTTGTGGTTTCTTGGCACCGGGGTCCTTTGAGTAACTCCTCAAATGAGTCATCACTCAAAGTTGCCGAGGTCTGGGTCCTAATTATGTTTTCACTGTCCTGTGCACCCACCTTTGGGGCATCAGTAGTGAAAGCCCTCGCCTCATGTCCTCTCTCCTCCTTGGAGGACAACTCTTGGAGCCTGGGGTTTGACTCAATGTGTCCCCTGGTGTCCTTTAAAGATTTCTTTCTTTTGTAAAGTGTGGAAATATTTTTGGTTTTATCTGGTAGGTCTTCCACAGAGTGAAGAGTAGCACTCTGCAGATTCATATCAAGTTCCTGGGACACATTCAGGACTTCTGTTTGGGCTGGTGATTGAGTGGCTAGTTGGGGTGGTGTTTGGGCTGTATTTGGGGGTGATGGAGTGGGTTGAGGTTCAACTTGGGTTGTAGCAATGGTTGAACCCTCTCCAATATGTGTTTGATCATTGATCATGTTAGGAAACAAAGGGGTTTCCTTGCCCGAAATTTAAATTGTTTTCTCATATTTGAGAAAACTTTCTTGTTCAACTCTGGAAGTATGAAAATGTTTTTAGGAGTTGACAAGTTTTGTAATTCACAATTGATGATATGTTGTAGAAATCTGGGATACATTAAAAATTTAGTAGAACTGAGATTTCCCAACATACCTTCAAAAATCATTTGAGAAAAATTAAATACTTGGTCTGTGGATAAACAGACAACAGCAGATGCTATTGCCTTATTAAACTCATTCCAAGTACTTCTTTTTGGAGAAATACAATGCTGAATAGTGTGAACTAAGAATTTCCATTGTGGGGAGAGAAGACCCTTTTGAAATGTTACTATGTTGAGTCTTCCCTCATAACCCATTTTTTGTAAAATTTCAGCAATGTATTCCTTCGGAAGAGTAGACATACCTGAATCGTCATGAAGTTGTAGATGGTGTCTGATTGATTGTTCTGTTACTGTGATATGTTTTCCATCTACTTGTGATTTGATCATTGAAATGGTTGTTCCTTCCGTTTGCTCAGCATTGGTCCAGAAATCCACCAAGTGCTGTTGATATGATGTTGGTTTGACAGTTAGAGCAAACTGTATATAAGAATTTTTCAAGAACCTTACGATCGGACGAAAATCTTTTGTGCCGTCGGGATTCTTTAGGAAGGCACACATATTGTGAAATTCAGAATATTTGAGATCGGTTTGTACATTCAAAGATTTTAGAGTTGCCATTTTTGTGGAATTTTGTGAAGAACAGGAGTGAATTTTGTTAT
This sequence comes from Calendula officinalis, assembly GCA_963853835.1. Taxonomy (NCBI): domain Eukaryota; kingdom Viridiplantae; phylum Streptophyta; class Magnoliopsida; order Asterales; family Asteraceae; genus Calendula; species Calendula officinalis. The sequence continues at coordinate 17,710,545 of OY970824.1, read as the reverse complement.
TGACGAAGGGTTTTTGATCGTAAGCTAGGGTTTATCGAGAGGATTTAGCAAATCGAAGTGAAGATAATGCTAAACTAATCGACTGCCGCCTTTTATATCTTTCGATTTAACCTGCAAAACTACTAAAATGTCCTTCGAATCATAACATAACGGTTATTTTCATGGGGGTTAGTTTGGTAATTGAGTTTCTGAAAGACCAGTAGTAAATAAGATATCAGTAGTAGAACGTCAGTAGTATCTACTAACATCAGTAGTGACTAAGGATTTTGACATCAGTAGTAACTAAGGACATCAGTAGTAACCACTAACACACAAGACCAGTAGTATATGTGAATACCAGTAGTACTGAACACCAGTAGTATTCATGTATACCTAATACACACCAGTAGTATTTAACTACCAGTAGTATTTTGTGCACATGCCTACACACCAGTAGTACAGATATACCAGTAGTAAAACACTTAAGTAAATAAATAATATTTTACAACAATAACTTTACACATGATTTTAAGTGAGATTTTAAGTTATCAAAATCATTCCAATACTGCTAACCAAGAAGTTGAATCTTCCTACATCAAATGCTTTTGTAAAAAGATCTGCTAATTGATCATCAGTATGGATTTTAACTACTTTGATTAATTTCTTTTCATTACAATCTCTTATAAAGTGAAATCTTATTTCAATGTGTTTAGTTTTTGAGTGTTTTACTGGATTATTCACAATACTGATAGCACTTTGATTATCAATAAAAATAGGAGTTTTAAGGATAGAGATACCAAAGTCTAAAAGCTGATTTTGAATCCATAGTACTTGAGCACAGCAAGCAGATGCAGCTACATATTCTGCTTCAGCAGTTGATGTTGATACATTTGTTTGCTTCTTACATTGCCATGACACCAGTCTGAATATTCTTTTAACAGCCTGCAAGTGTAGTTCTTTGGGTCTTGCTTGATATCTTGCACACACACAAACACTATACATAATGTCAGGTCTTGATGCAGTTAAGTACATCAAAGAACCTATCATTGATCTATATAAGTGTTCATCTACATCCTCCCCCTCAACATCAGGATGTAGGTGTTTGTGTGTTTCCATTGGTGTACTGGCACTTTTACTGTCTTTCAAATCAAACTTTTCCAAGATGTCTTTGACATATTTTGATTGATTTATCAAAATACCATCAGTTCTTTGATTGACTTGGAGTCCAAGGAAGAAGTTCATTGGACCCATAGAGCTCATCTTGAATTTAATTTGCATCAGTTCTTCAAATTCTTTGCATAATAAATCATTGGTTGAGCCAAAGATGATATCATCTACATAAATTTGTACCAGTAGTATATCATCTTTGACTTTCTTTGTAAACAGAGTTTTGTCAATGGCTCCTCTTTTAAAGTTGTTCTTCAATAGGTATGATGATAATGTGTCATACCATGCTCTTGGTGCCTGATGTAGGACATACAGAGCTTTATCCAATTTGAACACATAATCACCATGTTTTGGATCTTCAAAACCTGGAGGTTGGCATACATAGACCTCTTCTTCAATCTTCCCATATAAGAATGCACTCTTAACATCCATTTGATAGACTTTGAATTTCTTGAATGAAGCATATGCTAGAAATATTCTTATGGCTTCAATTCTAGCAACAGGAGCATATACTTCATCATAGTCTATTCCTTCTTCTTGAGTGTATCCTTGGGCTACAAGTCTGGCTTTGTTCTTGATCACTATATCTCTTTCATCTTTCTTGTTTCTGAAGATCCATCTTGTTCCAATGGCTCTGATACCACTTGTCAGGATCGATTAACTATAGAGAAATTAATAAACACTTTAGATCTAATTGAATATAGAAGTTGCAGCGGATCAACACTATATCAATGTAATTAAGAACGATGAACTGTAAATAATATGCGAATGTATTAAGAACACAGTTTCACAAAAAGCTTCAATGTATATTATTGAGTTAACAATACACACGTACGTTTACAATTCGTAAGGAACTATTTATAATAGTCCTTGAAGCTAAACTATTTACCCTAGTTATTCTAGGACTTGCTTTACATCGAATAATAAAAGATATACATTGATTTACATTCTATAACTATCTCTACGAAGATCTCGGACTTGATATTCTTCAAAAACGCGTATCAGTAGTAAAACTCATCACCAGTAGTAAATATGTAACATCAGTAGTAAGTCTGGTGATCAGTAGTAAGTCCAGAAACCATCGTCAGTAGTAACTACTAAGATCAGTAGTATCTTCAATCTTTGCATGATCAGTAGTAAACTATAGTTATAGTATACACCAGTATCAACTTCATCAGTAGTAATATGTTCTGCCCCATCAGTACTAAGTTGTCAGTACTAACTGCAGCATTAGTAATAAGTTGATATGTGTTTTGTTCCAACACAATCCGAACCCAAACTGTAGGAAACTGGTTTATTTATCCAGACCGGTTTTTCTTAAACCGGATAGCATAACCGGATTCGGTTAATTTGCGTGTATAAATGCTGGTTCATAAAAAACGGAAAGAAAAACGGTCGGAACATTCGAAAATCTAGTCGGTGAAAGAGTCCAGCCGTTTGTATTTGCTTTTTTTTTTTTTTTGTGGTCATTTTTCACCATTTCACCACCATAAACATCTATAGATATAATCTTGGGATGTATTGGGTTGATTCACACCAAATATTAACTCTCTCAAAACTTCCAACATGGTTTAATTGAAACTCAAAAGGTACCTGTTATGTTTTCCTCTTTCTAAATTTAGTACGAAGTATAAAAAATGAATTTATAACGTCGAGATGCTTTAATCAAAGTCCAAACACTCCCTCTAAAAATGCACCGCCAAACTATACCTCTAAATTAATGGGTTAGGCTTTAATCGGGCCTCATTTAATTGGGCTAATCTGAGTGACTTGAACAACAAGACAAACACACCTCTAAAACCCTCAAACAATAGGTCGATCTATACCCATTAAAACCCCTCATTTCCTCTTCATCGTATTTTTTGCAAATTCAGCCGGAAAAATGGGAACCAATCCTTCCGCCGTTAAAAGCCTAACCCTTATTGCACGTGCCGCCATCGGTCTTGGAGTCGGAGCCACCGTCGTCAATTCATCACTCTACACCGTCGACGGCGGCCAGCGCGCCGTTCTCTTCGATCGTTTCCGGGGAGTCATTGACGATACTGTTGGTGAAGGCACTCACTTTCTCATTCCATGGCTTCAAACACCGTACATCTTCGACATACGTACCAGACCTCACACATTCTCCTCGATCTCCGGCACAAAGGATCTCCAGATGGTTAACCTAACCCTACGTGTTCTCTCCCGTCCTGAGGTCAACCGATTACCGGCTATTTTTAAAACCCTAGGTCTTGAGTACGACGAGAAGGTTCTTCCGTCGATCGGAAACGAAGTACTGAAGGCTGTCGTTGCTCAATTCAACGCCGATCAGCTTCTCACTGAGCGTCCACAAGTTTCGGCCTTGGTTCGCGATAGTTTGATTCGTAGGGCTCGTGATTTCAATATTCTGCTTGACGACGTTGCGATTACTCATTTATCGTACGGCGCGGAATTCTCGAAGGCCGTAGAGCAGAAGCAGGTGGCGCAGCAGGAGGCTGAGAGATCTAAGTTTGTGGTTGCTAAGGCGGAGCAGGAGCGTCGAGCTGCAATTATTAGGGCTGAAGGTGAGAGTGAGTCTGCTAAATTGATTTCTGATGCCACTGCTGCTGCCGGAATGGGATTGATCGAACTTAGGAGGATTGAAGCATCAAGGGAGATCTCTTCAACTCTGGCTAGGAGTAACAATGTCACCTACCTTCCAGGCGGTGGTAGCCAGATGCTTCTAGGCCTTAATCCTTCCCGCTAAACAGGTAATTTCTGCTAAATTTGTTCAATTTCATTTTCTAATTTGCTATGGTTATTTTTATACATGCCTGATGTCTATATATTTGCTAACTGTGAGTATGATCACTTGTTTTGAATTAAAATCAAGACTCAGCTGTTGATTGTGCTTCAACTGGATTTCTAGCATGGTCAACTGTTTCTTAGAGCTATAAAATTAAGATAGATTAGTAATTGCTGTTAAAATTAGCCAAATAGAAGTATCTTGTTGTATGAAACTGAATTACAAACCTGCACACAGTTTAATATCTTATTGTGTGGAACTGTTTACTCCGTATTTGATTGCTTAGTATGATGGCACTTTGAATGTTCAATTTGATTGTCGCTTCACCTTGATTGTGTTTCTTAGTGACATCTTTTTGAGTTTTAACTTAACAGTCATTGGCACAGATCATTGACAGATACAATATTCCTCACATGCAAGCACACACATAGATATAGGTTATATAAAGCTCTTAGCAGTACCTGCAGCAAACCATCTTTTTATGAGAGATGGTGTTGTTTCCTACTAAATCTTCCTACTCATTTGATCAATACAAGTGTCCAAATCAAATGATGATATTAAGAAAGAGAACTAGTGGATTCATGTCAATTATTGCATGGGTAGGAGGATGAAGTAGGAATTTTTAGTATGAAGCAATATAAATTTTTTTCTTTTTATTTATGTGTAGTTGTTTCTCATGTGCTGCTGCATTTATATTGTCAGGTTAGCTTAAAAAGGGCAAGTGCATTTCTATCCTTTCAACATTTTTACAAGATGACAAACTTGAAGACATTTATTGAATGTGTGTAATCTTGAGAGAATAACTGGAGCATGTTTTTCTAGTTGGCGTTACTTTCTGAGTTAGAATTAATATCATTATTAACTATTTTGCGTTTTGTTCTCTGTTTTCGTTTTACAAGTACAGGAAACATTTATAATGCAATTAAGTTTCATAATTTCACCAATACAATTATGTTTGTGTTTTAGGAACGGGGACTTGCTTATTATTAGGGAAAATGTCACTTGCATTTAAGTCGCTCATTCGAAGGAATAAATAATAAAAATATATTGTTTACCTATATCTCGAACGTTTTCATGAATGTTTAACCACTCAAGTTCATTATTTGTTTCATTGTAGTGTAAATTTTCAATATATTTTCACTGAGAAGTGGTTACCATAGGTTAAACTTGCACATTTTCACTGAGAAGTGGTTACCATTTGTTTCATTGTAGTGTAAATTTAACCTATTTCATGATTGTTTGTTTGACTTGACGCATTTGACTTGTTTTCTTAGAGCATGGGGTTTGGATCAAGTTATACTTCCACCAAAAGCATATTTAGCGTTATAACGTCGTTATCCCATACCACATTCCGCGTTATAGAGCTCCTCGCCGTGGGTACAACGGTTCCCAAATGGAGGGTTGCTGGGGGTGAGGGTGAGGGGCTGTGCAACCAATCAAAATACATATAAATAACAAATGTGGGACCTTATAGCATCATTTTAGCTATAACACCAGCGAGCCACTTTTCCCTCTCCATGTTATAACCAAGTTATAAGCCTAAAAATGTTATAACATGACTATAACCCTTTCACACCTTGTGCTCTTATAATTGTACTTTTCATTATTTTATTTTATGTTATTAAAACTCCCCCCAACGGACATGTACCTCGTCGGTCTGACATGGCAAACTCGTCGGTTTACCAACCATTGGCACTAACTAGTCTTTAGCTTGCCGATTTTGATTTTTTTCCAAACTCGTCGGGAATTTGACGACTTCTCTAACTCGTCGCTTTCAATTTCTAGAGAGAGATAGAGGGGAAAAGGTAGAGGTAGAAAGGAAAGATATAGGAGAGAGGGCAGGAAGAGAATAATGTAGCAAAACTGATTTTTGGAATTGTCATTGTAGAGAGTAGGCTTGTAAACGAAACGAACGAACACGAACGAACACAAACGGGGCCTTGTTCGTGTTCATTTGTTAAGGAAAAATGTGTTCGTGAACGGTTCACGAACACTTATCGAACGGAATTTTGTGTTCGTGTTCGTTTGTTAAGAAAATTTAGTGTTCACGAACGGTTCGTGAACGAGGGTAACAAACAAAAACGAATACAGACGAACATAAACAAACACAAACGTACACGAAACAAAGACAAACGAACATAAACAAACACAAACGAACATAAACAAATACAAACGAAAATAAACAAAATCAAACGAACACAATTGAACACTAACAAACTAACGTAAACAAACGAACACGAACGGATGTTCACGAACGTATATTCACGAACGTAAACGAACGAACGGGCATTTGTTCGTGTTCGTTTGTTTAACTAAACGAACACAAAATCTTGTTCGTGTCCGTTTGTTTAGCTAAACGAACGAACATAAACGAACTCCCGTCGAACGGTTCGTGTAACACCACAATCTAGAGCCATTTTTTTTAAAAAAATGCAAACGGAAGCGATTTAAGAAAACATAAATCCTAAATTATTACACATCATAAAAACTTTACATTTTAACCAAATATATGAAAACATTCAAAGGTGTTACTAAAAAGGGCTCGACTTGGTTTACAAAATCAGAGTACGGTCAAACTTCCAAAACCCGACTCTAGTCAAGCTAAATCCACAACCTGAAAAGAGTCAACAAATGAGGGATTAGCACAAAGCTAAGTGAATAGAAATAACAATCAATTTGCATAACCACAACAAATTTAAAGACAAGAGAAATCAATCTGGAAACCCGTCCAAACTTCCACAAGCAATTGGACGTTATGAGAGTATCGGCGGACTTGCAAAGTACCTACAACTGTTGTTGGCCGAACAACAGTTTACCGATGGCCACTTTACTTATTAGCACGGTACTCACCCCGAACGGAACACATCCGTACGAGTCCGAGCACCCCATCCAATAGTAACGAAGCCTAGCCAAACCCACTCATAGCTAACCTCTAGAAAACATGTGCACATACTACCATTAACAATCCCACAATTAATGGTATCACCGGAAAATTTAAGAAAAACCAAGAAAAATGAATTTTTCCCAAAACCAGCCAAGATAGCGCCGCTATCCAAAGATAGCGCCGCTATCTGCCAAAAGATAGCGCCGCTATCTGCCAAAAGATAGCGTCCGCTATTTCAAGTCCAGACGCTATTTCGGGCTGCTGTTTTAATTTTCCAAACACGAAGCAAAGATAGCGTCGCTATCTTAGAGATAGCGCCGCTATCTCCCCAGACCAGCCAAAAATGCATTTTCTCCTACAAGTCTACCAAACCAAAACCTTTGTACATCACACAAGAAGAAGGTTAAGTCCACTCACCTTTGCTTCCTTAGTACCGAGCTCAGTAATCTTATATCACTGAGGCTCCTTCCCTTTTCCTGTACAAAATGAATACCGAATTAGTCACCCGAAATCATCAATTGTGTGGCAAGTAATGTAACACCTCAATTTTCAAAACAACATTTAAATACCATTTAATTCAAAAATACATAATATTGTATCAACATCAAATGCTAGTTTTACAAAAACGAAAAGGTTTCTTGTTCGAGATTATCAGAGTTTACAAAAACGGTGTTACAAATTATATCTTAACCATAGGATAAGGACTCTAATCATCAACACCGAGCTAATCTCAACAAGGCCTCTTCTAAACGGGCCTCCTAGATCTTCGATCCCGAACCTGAGTACATAGCAAAAACACAAACATAGTACGTGAGACAAAATTGCCTCGTGAGATACATGGGTTTTAGACCCGATAAACAAATAGTCAAATAATATCATTTAATCTTAATATAATATTATTTAGTTTATTTTGGGTCACTTTATCACTTCCATCATTGGCCAATGTCGAGATAATCGGAATGCCTCCAATCTATCAAGACCATCATTTCCACGGTAATCGGAATGCCTCCAATCTACCGGGACTCATAGGTATTGGGTAATCGGAATGCCTCCAATCTACCACGAACCTTAAGGTACCGTAATAACCGGAATGCCTCCAATCTACTACGGCCCTAGGGACATTTTCATCCTTGTCTCGACTCGGTTTTGCCCATAACTTTCTCGTACGGTGTCCAAACGACACGAAACCAATTCCTACGTTCTTTAAACGATTTATCCTTATTTATCATAATTTTGTACAATTTATTTATTCACAAAATTCGGGTCGTTACAACTATCTACCCCTTAAGGAGATTCCGTCCTCGGAATCTCATCATAGTTCACGAAGTTCGGGTATCTTTTCTGAATTTCATCCTTGACTTCCCAAGTCAAGTTCGGTCCAAGTGAATGCTTCCACTTGACCAACACCAACTCAATCTCCTTATTTCTGAGTTTCTTGGTCTTTGTCTCTAGTATGGCTTCGGGTTCTTCTATCAACCGGTTCGGGGCATCAACCCGCAATTCTTGCAATGGAATTATATTTTCAACTTCACCCACGAACTTCGTCAAATAACTTACATGAAATGTATCGTGAACACCTTGAAGTTCGGGTGGGAGTTCTAACTTGAAAGCTTGCAAACCGACCCGTTTCAAAATCTTAAACGGGCCAACATACCTTGGGCTCAATTTGCCTTTCTTACCAAACCGCATCACGCCTTTCCAAGGCGATACTTTCAACATCACCATGTCTCCAACATCCAAATCATACGGTCTCTTTTTCAAACCCGAGTAGCTTCTTTGTCGATCTTGGGCGATTTTCATATTGGTTTGGATTATCCCAATCTTTTCATTGGTCAACTTCACAATCTCGGGACCCGTGAGTTTCGTCTCACCCGCCTCAAGCCAACACGATGGGGTCCTACATTTCCTTCCATACAACGCCTCATAAGGCGGCATTTTAACGGTCGATTGGTAACTATTGTTGTAGGAAAACTCAACTAACGGTAAGTGTTCATCCCATTTACCTCCAAAATCTAGCACACACGATCTTAGCATATCTTCAACCGTTTGGATAGTTCTCTCACTTTGACCATCGGTTTGCGGGTGGTAAGCCGTACTCAACCGCAGTTTCGTTCCCAACTCCTGTTGCAAAGATCTCCAAAATCTCGAGGTAAACCTCGCGTCTCTATCAGACACAATCGACAATGGGACTCCATGAAGTCTCACTACTTCATCCACATACAACTTTGCCAACTTCTCAAGTGGCATGGTTTCCCGAATTGCCAAGAATAATGCACTTTTGGTCAACCGGTCAACAATGACCCAAATGGCATCGTGGTTCTTGCTCGTCTTTGGCAAACCAACAATAAAGTCCATTGTTATATCATCCCATTTTCCGGCCGGTACTTGCAACGATTGAGCTACCCCATAAGGTACTTGATGCTCGGCTTTTACTTGTGCACACGTGGCACACTTAGAAATATACTTTGCCACTCTTGCCTTCATCCCGGGCCACCAATACATCTTCTTCATATCTTGATACGTTTTTGTACTTCCCGGGTGGATCGAATACTTAGACTTATGAACATCGGTTAGTAACTCCTTTCGGGTACCCCCGAACTTGGGAACCCATATTCGACCACCAACGGTTTTCAACCCTTGCTTGTTTTCCACAAAATGTTGGTTCTTTCCCAATCGTTCTTGCCTTAACTCATCTTTTTCCATCACCTCCCGTTGGGCATTCTTGATTCGTTCTACTATACTCGAGACTACTTCAATACGTGTTAGTTTTCCCTTAATCGGCTTTTCGTACACCTTTCGGCTCAAGGCGTCGGCTACCACGTTGGCCTTCCCCGCATGGTAGACAATTTCACAATCATAATCTTGTATCAATTCGATCCATCTTCTTTGCCTCATATTTAATTCCTTTTGAGTGAAAACATATTGAAGACTTTTGTGATCCGTATACAACGTACACCTTGTACCATACAAGTAGTGTCTCCATAACTTCAAAGCAAACACTATCGCCGCCAATTCTAAATCGTGAGTCGTGTATCTTTCTTCTGCATTCTTTAGTTGTCTCGAGGCGTAGGCAATCACTTTCCCCCGTTGCATCAAAACACAACCCAAACCTTTATGTGAAGCATCACTATACACGACGAAGTCTTCTATCCCTTTGGGTAACGTGAGAACCGGGGCGTTACACAATTTTTCTTTCAATGTGGCGAATGCTCTTTCTTGCTTTTCTCCCCACACGAACTCACTACTCTTTCGGGTCAACAATGTGAGTGGTGTCGCCACTCGGGAAAAGTCTTGAATAAATCGACGGTAATATCCGGCAAGGCCGAGAAAACTTCTCACTTCGGTCGGAGTTCGTGGCGGTTCCCACTTCATAACCGCTTCAATCTTCGACGGGTCAACCTTGATTCCTTCTCGCGACACAACATGACCAAGGAATTGGACTTCTCGAATCCAAAATTCACATTTTGAAAACTTAGCATAAAATTTTTCTCGTTGTAGCACTTCTAACGTTTGTCTTAGACGACTCTCGTGTTCTTCTTCGGTTTTTGAATAAATAAGAATATCGTCAATAAATACGATAAGAAACTTGTCGAGGAATGGTTTGCAAACCCGATTCATAAGGTCCATGAAAATGGCCGGTGCATTAGTCAACCCGAATGGCATCACCAAAAACTCGTAATGCCCATAACGTGTACGAAACGCCGTCTTCTCGGTATCTCCCTCTTTCACTCGAACTTGATGGTAACCCGACCTCAAATCGATCTTCGAGAAATAGTCGGCACCTTGAAGTTGATCAAACAAGTCGTCGATTCTAGGCAACGGGTATCGGTTCTTAATAGTCATCTTGTTCAACTCTCGGTAGTCGATGCACATTCTCATTGAACCGTCTTTCTTCTTAACAAACAATACGGGCGCACCCCATGGAGACGAGCTAGGACGAATAAATCCTTTGTCGAGTAATTCTTGCAATTGGGACATCAATTCCCGCATTTCGGTGGGAGCCAAACGGTATGGAGCACGAGCTATCGGCGTCGCTCCCGGAACTAAATCAATACGGAATTCTACTTGCCTCTCCGGTGGCAATCCCGGTAAATCGTCGGGAAATACCTCGGGAAAATCCCGAATCACGTTTACATTTTCCACCGTCTTTTTCTCTTTCCTCCCATCTAATACATATGCTAAAAAGGACGAACACCCTTTGGCTAAACATTTCCTAGCTTTAACCGCGGTCATAAGACATGGTAAGTGGTGTCGTCTCTCACCATACACATAAACCTTTTCATTGTCGGGAGTCCTAATTGATACTATCTTCTTCCCACATAAAATCTTTGCTTGATTCTCACCCAACCAATCCATACCTATAACTATATCGAAACCCGCAATTTCCATGGGTAATAAATTCACCTTAAACTTTTTCCCATCTATTTCCAATTCACAATTCCGGCACATATGTTGAACTATGGAGGTTTTACCATCCGCAATTTCTATTTCAAAAATTTCATCAAGAAGTTCTAATGACACATTCAACACCACAACAAAATCATGCGACACAAACGAATAAGTAGCACCCGAGTCAAATAAGATCCGGGCGGGGATAGAATTTACGAGTTGGGTACCTGAAACGACATCGTGGACCTCCTTGGCTTCTTCTCGGGTAAGTTGGAAGGACCGTCCCTTGACCTTTGTCGGCTCCGCTTTCTTTTGAGCGGTCGATGCCACGGTCTCACTTCCCTTCTTCGGGCATGCATTGCTATAGTGCCCTTTTTCATGGCACGAATAGCACTCGATTTCATCCAACGGTTTGACCCGGCAATCCCTTGCCAAATGTCCCGGCCTTCCACACTTGAAACACGACTTTGAGTCCACCAAACATTCTCCCTTGTGGTCTTTGCCACACTTCTTACAAGCACCAACACTCGATTGTTTAGAGAAGGTCGGGGTGAACTTTCCCTTCTTCACCGAACCCGAGCTCCCCTCAAACTTCCTCTTCTCAAACTTTTCAAACTTTGGCCTCTCATTGATTCTTCTTTGGCCAACCTCTTCAACATTTCTCGCCGCACTGATAGCCTCATCGAGTGTGGAGGCCCTTTTAACTTCCAATTCATACTCCCACGGGAGTCCATTAGCATAACGAACAATCCGGGATCTCTCATCCGGATACAATTTGATCACAAACGGGATTAATCCCGTGAATTTCTTAGTGTACTCATCGACACTCAAACCACCTTTCTTCAGATGTACAAACTCCTCTTGAAGTTTTTCCAAGTTTCTCTCGGGGCAAAACTTTGCCTTCAACCGTTTCACAAACTCATCCCAAGTCATCTTATACACCGCCCTCTTTCCCAACGTTTCATACATGGTGTCCCACCACACGAGGGCTTCATCTTTCAATAAACGAGAAGCATAGATTACCATATCACCTTCCTTACATTTACTAGCTTCAAGGACTTGTTCAGTTTCACGGATCCAACGGATCGTGACTTTCGGTTCGGAGCTACCATAGTAGTTATCGGGCTTAAAGGCCATAAAGTTCTTATACGTGCACCCCTTCCTTTCCCTCGGCTCGGGCTCACTCTCATCTTCTTCCGTTGATGATTTCTCAGTTTGAGCAACACTACTTGACTTGCTCTTTGTGCGGGGTGGAGATTCCTCCCGCCTTTCACGTGCCCTATGCTCATTGAGAAGTCGGTTCACATCCTCGTTCACTATGTCCCTCATTTGATTGAACATAGTTTGGAGGTGTTCTACGGTGACCGGGGTGTGAGTATTCCTTTCAACACCCGAATTTTCCTCCCCTTCCCGAGGTGGAGGGCCAAACACCGGTTCGACAATGTTGTTCGAATCTTGCCCTTGATCAAGTGGGCCTCTCGTACTTCTAGTTCTCACCATTTTGCTATAATAAGACATTAATCATTTAGAAGTCAATTTATCAAAGTAACGGTAACATTGACCATCCCAACCAAACATGACCTAACCCTCCAAGGTCAACCCTATTGAACCTACACTTAAGGTCTCAATAGCCATTTCACAAGTATCCTATGGAACCTACGGTCCTACTAGCTCAGTTTAAGTCTAGGATGGTCAACTCAACCTAGTTCACTTAAACTATAGCTCTGATACCAAGTTGTAACACCTCAATTTTCAAAACAACATTTAAATACCATTTAATTCAAAAATACATAATATTGTATCAACATCAAATGCTAGTTTTACAAAAACGAAAAGGTTTCTTGTTCGAGATTATCAGAGTTTACAAAAACGGTGTTACAAATTATATCTTAACCATAGGATAAGGACTCTAATCATCAACACCGAGCTAATCTCAACAAGGCCTCTTCTAAACGGGCCTCCTAGATCTTCGATCCCGAACCTTAGTACATAGCAAAAACACAAACATAGTACGTGAGACAAAATTGCCTCGTGAGATACATGGGTTTTAGACCCGATAAACAAATAGTCAAATAATATCATTTAATCTTAATATAATATTATTTAGTTTATTTTGGGTCACTTTATCACTTTCATCATTGGCCAATGTCGAGATAATCGGAATGCCTCCAATCTATCAAGACCATCATTTCCACGGTAATCGGAATGCCTCCAATCTACCGGGACTCATAGGTATTGGGTAATCGGAATGCCTCCAATCTACCACGAACCTTAAGGTACCGTAATAACCGGAATGCCTCCAATCTACTACGGCCCTAGGGACATCATCATCGTCATCATTACTTATCTTTTATCGTTATGAGCTTATAGCTCCATCATTTCTCAATCATTCAATCATTTCATCATCATACAAGCAATTCATCATAAATCACATAAATGAATAAATTACTTAAAGACTCGACAAAATCATTTAATCATAAAACATTTACTAGCTATGTACCCAGTTTGAAAGTTCACATGTACTCACCTTTGCCAAGCTTATCCAATGTTGTGTTTCCTTGAACACCAATATCACTTTCCAAGATTTGAATGCCTCAAATCTTCCAACCGACAATCTATATCAAAACCAATACAATGGTTTGCATTAATCATCTATACTAACTACATAATCTATGGCTAGTTAACTACTAGCACCATTTTCCCCAAAATTACCAAACCCTAAGTTCATAAATCACCATATTTTCATGTATTCATAACATGACCACATTTTCCTTGTTAAAATACCATAGATCTAAGTTATTTCACTTCCATTTAACCATTCATGAACAAATCCATAACTAGGGTTTATGATTCAAGCTTCCATACTCAAATCTAAGACTTTTAACACAAGAGAGATGGAGATTTACCTTAGATCTTCAACTAGGAACAAGATTCACCAAGATTTGATGAAGATTAAGCTCCAAACGACCCTTATGCTCCAGAAATCGTTCACACACAATGAGGGGGAAAAACTAGGGTTTTATGTGTGTAATAAATGAAGATTCCCGTCTTAAATGCTGGTATCGCCCAAAGTTCGCGATCGCTACCAGAGTTCGCGACGCGAACTCTTTCCCACTCGCATAGTTCGCGATCGTTATGCTGGCGGGAACTAAATCACGATGAAAGGCCAAACTCCCTGGTCCGTGTTCCCGATCGTGACCATGACTTCGCGTCGCGAAGTCCCTCAGACAGCAGGGCTGCACATTTTCATCCTTGTCTCGACTCGGTTTTGCCCATAACTTTCTCGTACGGTGTCCAAACGACACGAAACCAATTCCTACGTTCTTTAAACGATTTATCCTTATTTATCATAATTTTGTACAATTTATTTATTCACAAAATTCGGGTCGTTACAAGTAATATAAGCTTAAGACCACATCTTGCAACAACAACTTACAACCAATTACTTGCATTTTCACACATAACCAATACTAAAGTCTAACACTTTATCAAGTCAATTCGTTATACAATTTGACCAAAATGCACCTTAGGCCCAAACGGGTCAAAAACATGAATAATGGGTCGGGAAACTACACAACACCTTCCAATGAGTTAGCATACTTGATCAACATCAAAATAACATATCTAACAAGTTACTTGCATCCAATTGCAAGTTTCACCAACTTTGACCTTATTTAGGTCAATTGCACTTATTTGTCAAACAAACGGGTCAAGACCCTAAACCAACATGATTATACTTCCCAACTAAACAACTAACATATAGATGACATGAAATTGACAATTAGAGTTTACAAGCCATACAAGACTAAAAGTCAACTCCCAGGTTTGACCAAAGTCAACAATCTACAAATTTAGCTAGTTAAGACTAAAATTCAATCTAGCCAAACACTACCACTAAATTAACAATTTACCAATAAGATAACTAGCAATTTCTACATTATCAATTATCATTATAACATGCATAATTCACCTAACCAAAACTTCAAGAACATCAAAATACACAATTCATCAAATTATGGAAAAAGTCATCTTCTTCCTTAGAACACCATGGATGGAGCTTCATGAAAGCTTCACCAAATGAGCTATAACTAACAACAATTCATACAATACTTGCAAGAACTCAATTAGACACCAAATCATGCATCAATTTTGGATTTCCAACAAGATTCAACAAAAACTTCATAAAAACCCACTAACTCAAGAACCTTAGTTCATCCTTACATCAAGAACATGAAACCCTAGCTTAAGAAGGAAGGAAACTTACTTAATCTTGCTTCTAATCACGAAATCACAGTAGGAATCAAAGGGTTTTAGCACCAATTCTTCAATTTAGCAAGAAAACTCCAAGTGTGTGTTGTGTGTGTGTTTGTGTCGACTGGCAAGGAGAAGAGGGGAATAGAAAACCAAAAATTTGACACCTGCCCTTAACATCACACGTACACCCCACCCCCCCACCCCCCAACATAGGTATATTCATTTAAACACAGTACAGGATATTAGGTTCACAGATAATTTAATTAGACCTAACTAACTCCAAATTTAATAACGAAGATATTTTTAGAACCCCGGTTCAGAAATGAACCCAAATATGTAAAAATTATTCTAACATTTAAATATCTTAGTTTTACTAATTTTTAACCCCATGGTTAAAATATATTTAATTCAAATAAATCAAATAAAATCATATAAAATAATAAAATAATAAACAATAAGATATTACTTACCAAAAGTAATAAAATATTATAGGTCGGGTCTCGGGATGTTACAAATCTCCCCTCCTTAAAGAGATTCCGTCCCCGGAATCTCACCTTGATCAAATAAACTTGGATATCGATTCCTCATATCTGCCTCGGTTTCCCACGTCATATCGGCACCCAAACTGTGTTTCCACTTAACCAAGACCATCGGTATCTGCTTCTTTCTCAGTTTCGTTACCTTTCGATCCAAGATTTCCACCGGTTCTTCAACCAACCTCTTTCTCGAATCCACCTTTAAATCTGTAATCGGTAACACCGGGATTTCCTCATCTATGTTACACTTCCTCAAATAACACACATTGAATGTGTCATGAATACCCGACAATTCAGGAGGAAGATCAAGTGTAACGGTTTGGTCATTCACCACCTGACGAATAATAAACGGCCCAATATACCTCGGTGCTAATTTTCCCCGTTTCCCGAAACGAATAACACCTTTCCATGGAGAAACTTTCAAATAAACCCGTTCACCCTCAACAAATGTCACAGGTCTACGCCGCGGATCCGCATACATTTTCTGTCTATCCCGAGCCGCCTTTAACTTTTCACGGGCTATTGACACTTTATCGGCCGTCATCTGCACAATCTCGGGACCCGCAAACTGTTTTTCTCCCGCTTCTAACCAACACGTGGGAGTTCTACACCGTCTGCCATACAACATTTCATACGGTGGCATACCGATACTTGAATGATAAGAGTTATTATAAGCAAATTCAATCAAAGGCAAATGAGAATCCCACGATCCACCATATTCTAATACACAAGCCCGTAACATATCTTCTAGGGTTTGAATAGTTCTTTCTGACTGACCGTCTGTTTGTGGATGATAAGTCGTGCTCAAATTTACCCGAGTGCCCAATTCTCTTTGCAAACTTCTCCAAAAATTAGAAACAAACCGAGGATCCCGGTCGGATACAATAGATAACGGGATCCCATGTCGGGAAACTTTCTCATCAATATACAATTTAGCCAATTTATCAAGTGATGCGGTTTCGTTCGTGGCTAAAAAGTGGGCACTTTTTGTTAACCGATCGTCAATCACCCAAATCATATCATGGTTTCTCGATGTACGGGGGAGTTTTGTGACAAAATCCATTGTTATATTTTCCCACTTCCATTCGGGTATTTCTAATTGCTTCAACGACCCATACGGCTTTTGGTGTTCGGCTTTGACTTGAGCACAAACATGTCATTTTTCAACAAAATGGGCAATATCGGTCTTCATAGTAGGCCATCAATATAAAGCTTTCAAATCATTATACATTTTTGTACTACCCGGGTGGATAGATAACCGTGACTTATGAGATTCGGTCAAGATTACATCCCGCAAACCCCCAATTAGAGGCACCCAAATTCGAGTCCGAAACACTTTCAACCTTCGAGTATCTTCCACCAACTCATCTTTCTTCCTTCTCATAATTTCTGATTTTAAGTTTTCATCTTTCAAGGCCTCCATTTGACATATTCTCAACCGATCAACGAGATCGGACACGATCTCCATACGCATAAATTGAACAACCTTTGGCGATTCCTTACGGCTTAAGGCATCGGCCACTACATTGGCTTTCCCCGGGTGATATCGAATCTCACAATCGTAGTCTCTAATGAATTCCAACCATCTTCGTTGCCTCATATTCAATTCTTTTTGTGTGAAGACATATTGAAGACTTTTGTGATCGGTACAAATGACACATTTGGTACCGTAAAGGTAATGTCTCCACAATTTTAAGGCAAAAATCACCGCCGCGAGCTCTAGGTCATGAGTCGGGTAATTCTTTTCATGAGGTTTCAATTGATGTGAGGCATAAGCAATCACCCGATCTCTTTGCATCAATACACAACCCAAACCCGCAATAGATGCATCACAATAAACTATAAAATCATCGGAACCTTCGGGTAATGCAAGTATTGGAGCTTGGCACAATAATTCTTTTAGGGTTTGAAAGGCCTTATCTTGTTCGTCACCCCACCCATACGGAACGTCTTTTCGGGTCAACTTCGTTAACGGGCTAGCAATCTTTGAAAAATTCTTTATAAACCTTCTATAATAACCGGCCAACCTAGAAAACTTTTAATTTCGGATGGAGTTTTCGGGACACTCCAATTCATTACCGCGGCTATCTTTGATGGATCGACTTTCACCCCGTCTTGGCAAATCACATGCCCCAAAAACTGCACTTCTCGGAGCCAAAACTCACACTTCGAGAACTTAGCATAAAGTTGTTCCCGTCTCAAAGTGTCTAAAACTTGCCTCAAATGACTTTCATGATCTAATTCGGTCTTGGAATAAATAAGTATGTCATCAATAAAAACAATCACAAACTTATCAAGGAACGGACGACATACCCGGTTCATTAGATCCATAAATATGGCGGGGGCATTAGTCAAACCGAAAGGCATGACTAAGAATTCATAATGACCATATCTTGTTCGGAACGCGGTCTTAGGAATATCGTTTTCATGAACCCGGACTTGATGGTAGCCCGACCTCAAATCAATCTTTGAAAAATACGAAGCCCCTTGCAACTGATCAAACAAATCATCTATACGCGGTAACGGATACTTATTCTTAACTGTTCGTTTATTTAATTCCCGGTAATCAATGCACATTCTCAACGTGCCATCTTTCTTTTTAACAAACAATACCGGTGCACCCCAAGGTGAAGAACTCGATCTGATAAAACCCTTATCCAATAACTCTTGTATCTGATTCATCATTTCCCGAATTTCTGACGGTGCCAATCTGTACGGAGCCTTGGCTACGGGACTGGCTCCCGGAACCAAATCAATTTTAAATTCTACCTCCCGAACGGGAGGTAACCCAGACAACTCATCGGGAAAGACCTCCGGGTATTCCGATACCACCCGGACATCTCTAACAACCTGCTTTTCTTTTCTGACATCAATGGCATAGGCAAGAAATGATTCACACCCTTTGGCAAGAGATTTTCTGGCTTTCATATATGAGATTAGGGGTGAGCATTTGGACCGAAAAACCGAACCGAACCGAAAACCGACCGAAACCGAACCAAACCGAAACCGATAACATGTTATCGGTTCGGTTTCGGTTTTAAAAATTCATCGTTATCGGTTATCGGTTCTATCGGTTCGGTTCGGTTCAGTTCGGTTTTCGGAAAAGGGTGAACATTTGGCCTAAAATAACCGAACCGAACCGAAAACCGAACGAAACCGAACTGAACCGAAACCGATAACATGTTATCGGTTCGGTTTCGGTTTTAAAAATTCAGCGTTATCGGTTATCGGTTCTATCGGTTCGGTTCGGTTCGGTTTTGACCCGATAATCACCCCTATATGAGATAATAGGGAGAAATGCACTACCCCGATCCCCTCGGGCCACTACGTGTGTCCCGTCAGGCAATGGAAAGGAAATCAATTTCTTATCACAATTAATTATTGCCTTATTTAAACTAAGCCAATCCATTCCAAGGACCACATCAAAACCAGATATTGGCATTAACGATAAAAACATATTAAAACAAGCCCCATCAATATTAATACTTTCCCCAGTCACAGATGTTGTGACCGGTACCACATAACCATCAGCTACCTCCACTTCCAATGGAGTAGATACCACATAAGTAGGCAATTTCAACTTAGCATGAAAATCCACAGAAATAAATGAGCGATTAGCTCCAGAATCAAATAACACGCGAGCATCAATGTTATTTATCGGGAACATACCGGTAATGACATCGTCAGTAGTGGTAGCCTCTTCAACCGTCATTCTAAAAGCTCGGCCCTCTGATGTAGGACGATTCTTCCTCTTCTGAGGAGATGATGCCACCGATCCCCCACCCGACCCGGATCCCGAACCCGATCTTCTTTCTGATGGACAATCACCGGCCCGGTGACCCTCTTTGTGACAATTCCAACATACACTCCGGGGAAACGTACACTTACCCAAATCATGCCCATATTGGCCACATCTAACACACCGCATCGTTTGAATGGTACAAGCACCATTGTGAGAAGACCTGCACCTAGCACACCACTGTGCTTTCTGACCCGAATTACCACCCGACTGCTTACGGTTCGAACCTGCATATCTTTGACTTCCTTGACCTTTCTTACTTTGTTGTGAACTTGATTGAGTGGACTTAAACTTTTGGTACCCCGTTCTTTCTTTATTCGCCCAATCGGGGGTATTCAAATCACCTTCAGCTGCCTTTGCAAATTCAAAGGCTTGGGACAAGTTTGTAGCAAGTCTAGCCACACCCCGGTATTCAGGCCATAAGGCTTGAATAAAATGTTTGATTCTAGAAGGCTCATCAGGCACCCACTGTTGCACAAATCTCAGCTTCTCATTAAACTGCTCAATCAAGTCATCTACCGACATCCTCTCCGTCATCCGCAGATTTAAGAACTCCGATCGAATTCTATCCATCTCAAAAGAATTACAATATCGCTTGCAAACCTGCTCCCTAAACTGATCCCATGTTATACTATTAATGGTTTCCTTTGGTAAGCGTTCAACCAAAGTATCCCACCAATTCATAGCACCACCTGTCAATTTGCGGGTAGCATACATCACTCTAAACTTATCATCACAACCACACGCATCCAAAGTTCTATCCATCTCCCTCAACCAATTCATTGTAACATTTGGGTCTCTACTACCACTTAATTCAGGAGGCTTACAATCAAGAAATTGTTTGAAGGTACACGTTGGTTTCATGAATTGGTATGGTTGGTTCGGAAATTGGTATTGTGGCATACCTTGACTGGAATTCACATAAAAGTATTGGGGTTGAGACATCATGGGTTGAGATTCCGATGGGGTTGACATATAAGGAGCTGTCATGGTAAAGGCTGGGGTTGTGGGAAATTGCATTGTCGGGGTGGATAGTGCAGGGTTAGGTATAGGAGGGAAATTTGGTGTTTGGGTATTTTGATTTTGGTTCATACTATCAACAATACTTTGGAGATGCTCTAACCGACTTTCCATTCTCAATATGTAGTCTTCCCTTTCTGCATTAACATCCCTAGATGTACCTGTGACTTCCGGTTCAGGGTCCGTTGGGGCTATCAACTGGTTGGGATCGGTATCGGCCATTCTCTGTAACAAACACAACATCTCACGAACTATTAGTTTAAACCGTTAGTACCTACCATACTAACTCCTATCAAACCACAGTTCAAATTCACTTAACTAATCCCTCAACTAGAGGAAGTTTGACCAACTCGAGCCAAGATTTGGGAATGGTACACCTAAATGTGCAACCATCGCCAAACCGAGGCTCTGATACCAAATTGTAACACCACAATCTAGAGCCATTTTTTTTTTAAAAAATGCAAACGGAAGCGATTTAAGAAAACATAAATACTAAATTATTACACATCATAAAAACTTTACATTTTAACCAAATATATGAAAACATTCAAAGGTGTTACTAAAAACGGGCTCGACTTGGTTTACAAAATCAGAGTACTGTCAAACTTCCAAAACCCGACTCTAGTCAAGATAAATCCACAACCTGAAAAGAGTCAACAAATGAGGGATTAGCACAAAGCTAAGTGAATAGAAATAACAATCAATTTGCATAACCACAACAAATTTAAAGACAAGAGAAATCAATCTGGAAACCCGTCCAAACTTCTACAAGCAATTGGACGTTATGAGACTATCGGCGGACTTGCAAAGTACCTACAACTGTTGTTGGCCGAACAACAGTTTACCGATGGCCACTTTACTTATTAGCACGGTACTCACCCCTAACGGAACACATCCGTACGAGTCCGAGCACCCCATCCAATAGTAACGAAGCCTAGCCAAACCCACTCATAGCTAACCTCTAGAAAACATGTGCACATACTACCATTAACAATCCCACAATTAATGGTATCACCGGAAAATTTAAGAAAAACCAAGAAAAATGAATTTTTCCCAAAACCAGCCAAGATAGCGCCGCTATCCGAGATAGCGTCGCTATCTTCCAGAAGATAGCGCCGCTATCCAAAGATAGCGCCGCTATCTGCCAAAAGATAGCGTCCGCTATCTCAAGTCCAGACGCTATTTCGGGCTGCTGTTTCAATTTTCCAAACACGAAGCAAAGATAGCGTCGCTATCTTAGAGATAGCGCCGCTATCTCCCCAGACCAGCCAAAAATGCTGCATTTTCTCCTACAAGTCTACCAAACCAAAACCTTTGTACATCACACAAGAAGAAGGTTAAGTCCACTCACCTTTGCTTCCTTAGTACCGAGCTCAGTAATCTTATATCACTGAGGCTCCTTCCCTTTTCCTATACAAAATGAATACCGAATTAGTCACCCGAAATCATCAATTGTGTGGCAAGTAATATAAGCTTAAGACCACATCTTTCAACAACAACTTACAACCAATTACTTGCATTTTCACACATAACCAATACCAAAGTCTAACACTTTATCAAGTCAATTCGTTATACAATTTGACCAAAATGCACCTTAGGCCCAAACGGGTCAAAAACATGAATAATGGGTCGGGAAACTACACAACACCTTCCAATGAGTTAGCATACTTGATCAACATCAAAATAACATATCTAACAAGTTACTTGCATCCAATTGCAAGTTTCACCAACTTTGACCTTATTTAGGTCAATTGCACTTATTTGTCAAACAAACGGGTCAAGACCCTAAACCAACATGATTATACTTCCCAACTAAACAACTAACATATAGATGACATGAAATTGACAATTAGAGTTTACAAGCCATACAAGACTAAAAGTCAACTCCCAGGTTTGACCAAAGTCAACAATCTACAAATTTAGCTAGTTAAGACTAAAATTCAATCTAGCCAAACACTACCACTAAATTAACAATTTACCAATAAGATAACTAGCAATTTCTACATTATCAATTATCATTATAACATGCATAATTCACCTAACCAAAACTTCAAGAACATCAAAATACACAATTCATCAAATTATGGAAAAAGTCATCTTCTTCCTTAGAACACCATGGATGGAGCTTCATGAAAGCTTCACCAAATGAGCTATAACTAACAACAATTCATACAATACTTGCAAGAACTCAATTAGACACCAAATCATGCATCAATTTTGGATTTCCAACAAGATTCAACAAAAACTTCATAAAAACCCACTAACTCAAGAACCTTAGTTCATCCTTACATCAAGAACATGAAACCCTAGCTTAAGAAGGAAGGAAACTTACTTAATCTTGCTTCTAATCACGAAATCACAGTAGGAATCAAAGGGTTTTAGCACCAATTCTTCAATTTAGCAAGAAAACTCCAAGTGTGTGTTGTGTGTGTGTTTGTGTCGACTGGCAAGGAGAAGAGGGGAATAGAAAACCAAAAATTTGACACCTGCCCTTAACATCACACGTACACCCCCCCCCCCCCCCCCAATATAGGTATATTCATTTAAACAAAGTACAGGATATTAGGTTCACAGATAATTTAATTAGACCTAACTAACTCCAAATTTAATAACGAAGATATTTTTAGAACCCCGGTTCAGAAATGAACCCAAATATGTAAAAATTATTCTAACATTTAAATATCTCAGTTTTACTAATTTTTAACCCCATGGTTAAAATACATTTAATTCAAATAAATCAAATAAAATCATATAAAATAATAAAATAATAAACAATAAGATATTACTTACCAAAAGTAATAAAATATTATAGGTCGGGTCTCGGGATGTTACAGTTCGTTGAAAGCTCGGTTCATTTACAGGCCTAGTTGAGAGAGACCTAAACTAATCAGAATTCCTAAGTGGTTCATCAAGAGACACTATACACTAAATTTAAGAAACAACAATGATTTTTTACAAAATGAAAGGACAAAAAGAGAATTTTTCTAAATTAGGTATATTCTCTCCGTTCAAGTCTTATTTGATATGTAGCTTTCTTATCCTTTCTTGCCGTGTTTCCCTAGAAACGGTCTTTTACATCCGGATATATCCCTAGAAATGGTCCGGATATATGTATGATTATTTACATCTACCGCCATTGTTGTTTCTTATCTTTCTTCATATTAAGAAACACCTTAAATATGTGAATAATAGTTACGCATGTTTATTAGATTAAATTGTATGTCATGTCAAAGTGTCAAACAATAATGAAAATGTAGTACAATTTGGCAATACCGATCCATTGATAGATACGAAATTCAAAATTGTGAATAAGGTAAACTTTCACGATTACGTTGACATATAAACCAAAATTAAGATAAACTGTAATTATTCCCCCACAACTCCACAACCATGAAGCTGAATCAACCTTGCATTTCAATGTAACCAGAATCTGATTATTATCCAGTCACACCAAAAACAGCTCAAGCTCAAGCTCAAGCCTTTGACATATGGCGGATCAAGTCAACAACACGGTTACTGTAACACACACATTACATTTCAATAACCAACTCATAACACACATAGAAACAACAAAATAAACCACAAACAAAACGTACCTGTATCCCCATTCATTGTCATACCAAGAAACCACCTTCACAAAATTGTCATTCAAAGCAATTCCAGCCTTTGCATCGAATATGCTAGACCTGTTGTAACAAAATATTTATTTATTTTTCCCATTCACATATTGTTATAAAAACGATCTAATTAAAAAAAAATGGCAAATACCTGCAGTCACCCACAAAGTCTGTTGACACAACATCATCTTCAGTATAACCTAGAATTCCCTTTAAGCTTCCCTCTGACTCAGCCCTACACAATTTCCAATTAAAATATTAATTAATTAATTTAATTTAATCGTTT
The DNA here is from genome assembly GCA_963853835.1 of Calendula officinalis. Classification (NCBI taxonomy): domain Eukaryota; kingdom Viridiplantae; phylum Streptophyta; class Magnoliopsida; order Asterales; family Asteraceae; genus Calendula; species Calendula officinalis. The sequence continues at coordinate 17,685,850 of OY970824.1, read as the reverse complement.
ATATAATTTTCAGGATCTTACTTAATAGCAGCCTTGATATCTTCATAAGAAGCTGGCTTTTCAAGCCTTGCAGTTAGGTCAACCACAGATACATCAACAGTAGGAACACGGAAAGCCATTCCCGTAAGTTTCCCGTTAAGTGCAGGAAGCACTTTCCCAACCGCCTTCAAAATAACAAATAAAGATTAAAAAAATCAATTAAAACCTTAAAAAAAATTTAAATAAAAAACACATTACGATATGATACCTTAGCAGCTCCAGTGCTACTGGGAATAATATTAAAAGAAGCAGCTCTTCCACCTCTCCAATCCTTCATTGATGGACCATCAACTGTCTTTTGAGTTGCTGAACAATATTAAATATTTATAAATTAAAATTGTATTAAAAGGTAATGAAAACTGAAAAGTGGTATTAACCTGTAATGGAGTGAACGGTGGTCATAAGGCCTTCAACGATACCAAATTTGTCATGGATTACCTGTTTGTAGTGTATTTAACCATTAAATTCGAATATTAATTAAGTATATTTGGTAGAAATTAACAAAATTTAACCTTTGCAAGTGGAGCAAGACAATTAGTGGTGCAACTAGCATTTGAGACAATTGTGATATCAGACTTGTACTCCTTTTCATTTACTCCCATGACAAACATGGGGGCATTTGCACTTGGAGCAGAGATTACAACTTTCTTTGCACCTCCCTAATAAACAACCAAATTTAATATTAACACATGTACACATTTTAAATAATATTTTAACTAAAAAAAAAACTAATAATGATAATGCAGACCTTCATGTGTGCAGCAGCTTTCTCCTTATCAGTGAAAACACCAGTTGATTCTACAACGTATTCAGCTCCAGCTTCACCCCATGGGATCTCCTCTGGATTTCTGCAATCAAATTTATAAAATAAAATATATTATGTTTCAGTTTCATGTTAGGTAAGCTGTAACAATGGCGGATGGATGACATACCTCATGCCATAAACGGTAATAGGTCTATCTCCAAAGAGAAGAGTTTTTTCATCCTTGACTTTGATTTCATCCTTCTTCCATGGGCCATGAACACTGTCATATTTGAACATGTAAGTCTGCACAAATTTTAAAATTCACAGACGATCAATATATGAATTTCATTAAATTTGATTCAAAATCATATGGCAATTATTGTAATGAAGTATGCACCATGTAATCGGTAGTAATGAAGGGGTCATTAACGGCAACAAGTTCAACATCATCGCTCTGTAAAGCAACTCTCGCAACCAACCGTCCGATTCTTCCAAATCCTGTACGGAGGAGCAAAACCAAAATTAAAATGAAATGGTTGCATAATACGAATTAAACAGTGTCGATTATGGATTAAAAATTATAGAGGAGGTTGAAGGAGTGTTAATAACCGTTGATTCCGATCTTAATCTTGGCCATGCTTACTGATTTAGGAACGGTAAAGAGATTAGAGAAAAATTGTAGTAGTAATGGTGGGAGTGGTGTGATACGAATAAATTAGGCCTAAATGTGTACATATATATATATAGAGGGAGTTTAACGGTTGACAATGGAAGGCGGAGTTATAGGTCGTTTGAATGCAAACGTAGACCGTGAGGTTCGCTCAACGTGAAGATTGCTCCGGCGTGCTTGCCGGAGATAGGAAACTTCCGATGAGTCCCTTAAGTTAGGCATAAAAGCATTTGGACCCCTCATAACAAAAATTCAATAACCACTCAATGTAGGGGTGAGCATTTGGAAAAAAAAAAATCGAACCGAACCGAAAACCGACCGAAATCGAACCGAACTGAAACCGATAACATGTTATCGGTTCGGTTTCGGTTTTGAAAATTCATCGTTATCGGTTATCGGTTCTATCGGTTCGGTTCGGTTCGGTTCGGTTTTCGGAAAATGATGAACATGTGGCCTAAAATAACCGAACCGAACCAAAACCGATAACATGTTATCGGTTCGGTTTCGGTTTTGAATTTCATCGTTATCGGTTCGGTTCGGTTCGGTTTTGGCCCGATAATCACCCCTAACATGTAAATAAAAACTACTCACTCCGTCCCAAATTTATTGTCCACTCTAAAAAAATACACACTTTAAGAAAAGTATATTAATTATACTATGTGTCCAATCAACTTTTATCTTTATCACTTAAATATTTTTTGATTGGTTGAAATTTAAGAAAGACAATCTTTGTGAGACAAACTAAAATAGTATATTAGACAATAAAAATGGGACGGATGGAGTACTTATTTTCTTCTTTTTTTGAAGGCAAATAGTATCACTGAGCCATATATAATAACACCTGACAAGATTAGGGGTGTTCGTTTGGATAATTTGGATATATCCGAACCAAATAAGTGAATCCAAATGGATTTTGGATTTTAAATGTTCAAACCGAACCATCCAAACTAATTTAAATCTAAACCGATCCGAACCAAATTACAATTTGGTTGGTTTGGATTTGTCCGAACCAAACCATTTTTTCTTAATATACTTCTAAGGCTGTCAAAACCTGACACGACACGACAAAAATACAACGAAACAAAATTGGGACGAAATTGAAATTTGAATTCGTGTTCGTGTTGTGTAAAACAAACACGAAGTCGTGTCGTGTCGTATTCAGAGATTAACACGAAATTGACACGATAGTTATATTTTTGTTATATTTTTGTCGTGTTTGTCATGTTTTTAGCATGTAATAAGTAAGAAATTTGTTACATTTGTTATTTATTTTGTGTTGTCGTGTTTATCATTTTTTTAATCGGGTCGTGTTCGTGTTAGCAAAATAAAACACGACTTCATGTCGTGTTGAACAAATTCGTGTCGTGTCGTGCTACCCAAAAATACGAAACGATAACACGACTTGATAGCCTTAGTAATACTTTACAAGACTACAAAAGTATATAACATAACTAATATTAAGTTTATTATATACAGTTTCAAAACGATAAACTACTTTATACGTAAAAACAAGTTTAATTCATAGCTTGTGAGATTTCAAACCATGAGATATTATGTTAATTTCCATAGTCCATAAATATTTGATCTTTTAGAAATGTGCTAGAATTGTTGGATATATATTTAAATATATGTAAACCAAACCGTTTACTATTTGGATTTTTTGGATAATCCGGATTTTACAATGAAAACCAAATCCAATCCGAAAACCAAACTATTAATTTTGTTCAAGTCCAAACTGATCCAAAAAACCAAAAAACCAATCCAAACGATCCAATCCAAATTGTCCATTTGGACAATCCGGTTATATCCGAATAGTGAACACCCCTAGACAAGATCATGGACGGCACGAAAGCTATTGGGTTAGACTTTAGAGTCAGAGGCTTCGACACGTATTGAGTAAATCGGTTGACCCAATACGATACGACACGAAAGTTAAACGAGTTTGGTTAGTGTTAACACTTTCAACTTAAAGATAACTTGAATCGGCCGTTTAAATGTGTACATATATTAATAAACTTTATATTTTTAAATATATTATATATAAATATTATAGAAATTTATGACTTTGTAGCTGTAAAGAGAAAAGTTCGGGCTATCATTTTCAATTGAGCCTAATATCTAATCAGATTTGGGCTTAGCTAGAATTAATATGTTTTATGATTTGGACATTTATTTAAACGTTATATGTTAATTTTCACTGATTAAGTGGGTCAATAAAGTTAGCTAGGTATCATGGGTTCCACGGGTTGTGTTGGTGGTAGGTGGTGGCGGCGGCGGTAGGTGGTGGCGGCTGGTGTGGTGGTGGTGGCGGTAGGTGGTGGTGGTGGAGGTAGGTGGTGGCGGTGGTGGTAGGTGGTGGTGGAGGTAGGTGGTGGCTGGTGGTGGTGGTGTTGGTGGCGGTAGGTGGTGGCAGCGGCAGGTGGGGGTGGGGTGGTGGTGGTAGGTGGTGACGGGTGGTGGTGGTGGCGGTGGTAGGTGGTGGTGGATGGTGGTGACGGTAATCCAAGTCTTCTCCTAGTAGATTTTTGACTTTGCCTCATTTTTATGTATTAAAAAAAAGATCTCTTTTGTGATACGAATTGTTTTAGAAATGACAAGGAAATCAAAAACGATAGACAACACAATAAGAAAGGAAATCCGCAAAAAAGTTTATTGAAATCACAGAGTAGAACCCTGATAGTAAAATAACAGATAAAAGGGGACATTACAACAAAACTGATTAATGAACAAAAACGACTTGCTACCACCGGAAATAGTGACATAACAATGGACGAAGGCACCGCCGGAAATAGTGACACAACAACTGAGGCAACCGCCGGAAATAATGACACAACAATGATTAAGTACATCACCGAAAACAATGACACAACAATGGCCGAAGACACTTCCGGAAATAGTCAACTATTTCCCGCGGTGCCCTCACCCATTGTTGCGTCACCATTTCCGGCGGTGCCGTCAATCATTGTTGCGTCACTATTTCCGGGTGGTGCCCTCGGGCATTGTTGTGTCACTCTTTCCAGCGGTAGCCCCGGCCATTGTTGTGTCAACAGAGAATAACATCTTATAACAAACTTCCGCTCCACTTCTAACTATTAACTAATTCCTGAGTGCGAACCAGAGGTAATTAACTCGATTTCCATATTAAAAAAAAACAAGAGATTATAGCCATTGAAGATGTTGTTAGAGTTTTCTTACAAAGTTTGGGTGAAGATATCAATAGAGAAACAATTATAGAAGCCCCAATCGGGCTGCTAAATGTAGGAAGAATTGATATCCCTTTTGAAGAAGAATCTCATGTTAGTTACATCCCTTCACATGAACAACATGTTAGTCAACAAAAACACCAAAACTGCAAGTTAGTCATGCTTTTTGTAAAAAAAAAAAAAAAAAATCATGTTAACAACAAAGCTTTGAGTTTCAAAATTTATTCATGGTGCAGATGGGCTTGGGAACCAGAAATTCCCTCAACCAAAGTCAATACCAATAGAAATATCAGCTGCAAATTAAATATTTAGTCTAATAAGCTAATCTTTATGCTGGAGAAATTATTGTGGTTGCATTGGACCCACTTACAAATATTGCATTGGTCTAATTTCTAACTTTTTTAGTTATTTGTATAAACTAATTAACAACTGCTATAAACTAATTAGTGTTAATCTTTATCCCGAATGCTTCATTTGGCAGGATTATGGGGTGAATAAAGATTCACAACATAAAAACAATTCTACTGATGCTAAAAGTCAACTCGCACCCCCATTAGTAGAATTATGAATATGTTGTTTAATGTAGAAACATATGGGTTAATAACAATTTATATTTTTGCTATTTTACATTATTCTTTTAAAAGAATTATTATTATTATAAATTTTTTTAATTTTAACTTCTCAGAGCTGCAATGATTTAATTGAGGATTATATGTCAGAAATGTCCCTTGAGAAGCTTAGCAGAAGTAATATCCATAAAGGTACTAAAATTTGATAATGAATTGAGTGTTTCATGTTTGGAATTATTATTTATATAAAGATTTATTACTTATATCATTTTATTTATTAATTTCCTTGAATAATCATACTTTTTCAAACATGTAATTGATATTTCCTCCGTATTATGAGATTAGTTTTGCAATATATGATGAAATTAGTTTGACAACATATTTTCATTTTTTTAGCTTCACAATATATTTTCTTTCTATGTTTAAAATATATGGATATTAATTTGGTTGAAATCTATCACTTGAGTTAAGTTGGTGATGAAAATAATATAAAGTGATAGGAATTTGATGTTTACCTTCATTTATGATCATAAGTTGCTGATGGAAATAACATAAATATATGGATGTCTAAGTTGGTTGAAATCAATCGGTGTTCCAAACCATGATCTTACTTTCCTGCTTATTAAATATTAATGCAGTGTATAAAAGCCCAAATGAGAACACAATTGCCAGCTAACCATTGAATTACTAAATTACTGATATCTTGATGGGATATGTATACTGAACTAGTGGGTTTTTATCCGCGTGATGCCGTGAGAGATTTTCATAGGGTACCCAAAATACTGTTTACTGGTATTTATATAAAACCCAACAAATTGTTTTATGTTAAGAAAACAATATAAGAGTTCCAACATATTTTCGATGGCATAAATCTCAAATTAATATACTAATTTTATATTTGAAGTTAGTTTATATTAAAAAAACATAAATTTCAAGATATTTCCTATGAGAAAAAACTCCCCTAATGTCATGGAGGTTCATATGCGCCGAATCTAGGCTACCCACAAAGCGCATGATCAATCTAGGATTAGCCGACTCACATAGCGAGTTAAAACACAGTTTATAAAAGAAAAAGAATATGCTTCAAATATATGTTATATATAATAATATGTGGTAAGCTTTATATAACATTAAAATGCATTTAAACTTTTAAATAAAAATCATAATATTTAAAAGTGGAAGTGTTCTTCTGAAATTTTCTAAAATGGACCGCTAAAATTGAAATTTGTTTAGAAAAAAGAAAATCTATAACGTATTGCTTTGAAAGGAATAATGAAATACTACAAAGAGTGAGTCACCGAATCCCAATGAGTTAACAAAAAATGAGTAGAAAAAAAAGAAAAAAAAAAGAAAAAAAAAGTCAAGCTGCTAGCTACTGTTCATCTTTACATAAATGTTATATAACTAGCGGGTATTACCCGCGCGTTGCCGCGGGGATTTTCGTATGATACCGAGAATATTGTTTATTGATAACATTACATCCAAAAGATTGTTAACTGAGTTTACATGACCTAAAAAAAGTTGTTTACATTAGTGAACACTCTCTTACACATTACATCCGACAGGCTCGAAACGGGTCAATTTTAAGCAATAACCAGTGAATCTTGAACCACCCTGTTATACGGGTGAAGGTTGAATTGGTTCAACCGGACAGGTTGAATCGAATTCGGTTGCCATCTATTATCCTCACAGATTTTGTATTTTCAAAAATGTTGATAAGTTGTATGTCACCTTCCAACCTGAAAGACAGACACATAAGAAAATGAAATCAATTAGTCAAACAAAAAAATATATAGCTGGAATTAGCATCATAATAATAAGAATTACTTTTGTCCTTAATTTAAAGTCAAATGATGGTTAATGTCAAGGGGCTTATTTTAAGAATGATTTCTTTTAGGATATTTCTTGCAAGCTACATCCATATCCATTTGAATGGTCGACAAGTTACTTAACCCCAGTGTTTTTTTTTTTTAAGTAGAATCTATTGGGTGTATCTGCTTATATCGTATAACTATAACTATAGATGTATTAAAAATAGAGTCTGTCAAAATTTCTTTACAATGTATATATGTGCCTTAGTTTTAAATAAATTATTTTAATATCAGGTGATTTGTATATCAAATAACCGAGAAATGATCAATTATCTATCAGATAAATGGGTGGAACCTAACAACTGAATCAGCTCTCTACGGGTTTATGATATAGCTTTGGATTTTTTTTTTAAGTAGCTTCTAAAACAATAAATTTGACCTCTAATGATCCAAAAAGTGAAGCCTAAAACGGGTTTCTAAGAATCAGCAAAGAAATATGTTAACATGTTAAGTCGATCAAGCTGTTGATGAGTGAAGTTGCAGCTGTTAACTAATTATTGTGTACGTTCCTACGTGAGTAATTTGGCGTTAGCAAAGGGGAATCACAACCAACCTAAATGATAATTATCGTAGGTGAACAGATGCTAATAAGGTTTTAAAATCTGGATGGATACATACTGATGAAGATATGTACTTTCAAAACACAATATAAAATTGAAAATTTAAAATGCAAAACTTAAAAGAAATATGTGATTAATAAGGTGTACCTTTTAGAAGCAAGACTTGTAATTTCAAAAACTGAAAAACCAAAACTGGGATATGAATGAAACTTACCTGGAAAATATGAAGAGAAGCAAGAAACCTCAAAATCAATAATGAAAATCTAAAAAGGAAAACATCGAAGAAGATGAGTGAAGGTTACCTGAACTTGAAAAGGAGGAAACTTGAAAATAGAAACCCCAAAATTGAGAGCATAATTAGAAAAAAAGAGAAAGATAACAAAAGTTAACACCCAAATTCGAAAACGTGAGTGGAAATAAACTGTAGAAGCTGAGATGAAATACCGAACCTCAAAATCTAAACCCAAAATTGAAACAGTCAAATACGCAGCCAAAATTCGAAAACGTGAGCGAAATTTACCTGAAGAAGGTGACATGAGGTCGCAAGGCTGATCGAGACACTCAAAACTGCATCCCAAATTCGAAAACGTGAGTGAAGATGAAGGCGCAGGTGTGAAATTCGAAACCCTAACTGAAAAAAAAACACATAAATAAACTTGAAGAAGAAGAATTGAAGATCAAAGATTGCCTGGAGAAGAAGAATGAGAGATGGGCATGGATGGGAATGAAGCTGTGTAGATGTACTTAGAATTCGTAGGTTAATAGCTTAAGCAGATGGCAATTCGTAGGTTAATAGCTTAAGCAGATGGCAATATAGGGGAGACTAATTGAAGGAGGAGCTGTCGACTCTTGTATGGTAACGTAACTATTCATCAGATGATAAATGTTATGTATTAAATTAATTACTGATATACTCAATATTAATGTTAGGGATAAATTTCTTTTATATTTGATGAAAAGCCTCCCGAATTTTGAATTAGGTTGTATAATTGTGGTAATTGCCTACGTTACAACACGTGTATTCTTGCGAATGTTGCATGAAAATCCACGCAGCATTGTGTAGGATACATTCTACCAGTTACAAAACATTCACTTCATTTTCGACGAAGTATCAGTCATGCGACAACGTTCTTACAGAAACTAGGTTTAACATTACAATTTGACATAGATCAATGTCACAAATTCCATAAAAAGCAAGTATCATAAAATTACATATATTGATAAAATCAATCATATAAATCTTTATGGGTATTTATTAAATTGGAAAATGAGTACATTACATATAAGAATATGACCATTACATCGCTCAAGTCTTGCATCAATCAACCAACCATTACAAAGCGTCACTTTTATATTATGGGTCCTATTAATACAACATCACATAGATAAAAACAATCCCGAAAAAATAATAGGGAAAATTAAAACTTACACAACCCATATCTATTAATCCTTCTAGAGGCCGAACAAAGCCAATTTCTGCAAGAATCTTGAAAATCACCATATATACATTCCCAGTTCTTAACTACATCTTTTCAAAAACCTTGAACCACATAACACCAAATCTTGAAAATAAGCCTGTATTTTCAAGAATCGGCCAATTTCTTCAAGAATCTTGAAAATCACCATATGCATTATTAGTTCTTAACTACCTCTTTCAAGAATATAACTTTTTCAGAAACCAACCACCGAATTCCTAAAATCGACACAACCCAGCTTCTCAATCAATCCAAATGTCTATCTTTCGGTTTATATCACACCAAATCTTTTTCATAAACATCAAATACCATCTACCCATAAAGGCAAAAGTGATAACTTGTTTGCTGATGAAACCCCATATTAATACTCAAACCCTCCTCTTGGCCATCTGGAAACCCTAAAATTTGAGCTGAACAATCCAAACAAAGGAAATCCAAACAGAAAGTTTCCATATAATCCCGTTCATTAAAACACCGCCCACAATTAATGCACCTAGGAATACAAAACGTGCACGCTCTGCAGTAATTATTATGTTTTTCTTCACAACTTTCAGCTGGACAGTCATAAATTTGTCTGAGTTGGTGACATTTAGGGCACGGTTCTATGTCAATTTGGCGGTCATCATCTAATGACAGATACAATTGACCACCGTGATAGTATCGTGGTTTATTGGGATGATTTTGGTTATTTATGGATAATAATTTCTTTAATTCTTCGTACTGATCGATCTTTATGCTATGTATCCCACCAATTCTTAACTGCTTTATTCCACCTCGTGTGGTTGACTTTAAGGATTTTAAGTTGGTTAAAAGACCTTCCATCGTTAGCCCGTTACATCCCATCAGACTTAACTGCATTCATTTATAAAAAAAAGTCAAAACGCATATAAATAAAATCCAGAAAAATACAAATGTGAGCTAAAAAACTGACCTTTGTTAGCCCTGGATTTTGTAAAAACACATTCTTGAGACCGTTATCGGTAATCCTTAAACACATGATAATACTCAAAGATTGGAGGCTGCCATTTGCTCTATTTGTAATCCTTAAAAGAGAATTATCATCAAACGATTCACCAAGTGGTTGAACAATTTGTATATTTCTCCACAACAACGGATCATTACGAACACCGTCACGCAAAGATTTACAAACTTTTTCAACATTTAACAAATCCCTTAATCCTAAATAACCAAGAGCATAAAACAAACCATCATGAGGGGGCCCACCATCATCATCACCATCAACATTACCATTAACATTACCATTGCAACAATTCGCATCTTTTTGCTGGTTGATCGAATGCAAGACTTTATTTCCATGGTTATATTCTTTGATTTCATCGATTTCATATTCATCCCCAATTGATTTTTCACTAATTTTAAAATACCCAATATCTTCTTCATCAACCTCTTGAATCCACCCCCTAATCATTGTACACGAACCACTAATATTCATCTCAAAAGGATCAGAAGGCAATTTATCAATCACATTATCCTTCCATTCCCAATTTAAATTCATAAAATCATCATAACCATCAAAATTCATATCTGTATAATCATCCATACGGTACCAATCGCCAATTTTCATTGAAGAAAACAAATAATTTGAACTGGAAACTTTAGGATCGCATGAAATTTCATCGGCCATATTTCCTAAAAATGCTAGAAACGAGAAACCCCTAGGGTTGGGGAAATAGCAAGAAAACTATACGAAGCTTATTACCAATCACCTTGTTAACAAAAATAAACCAATAGTTGAATGGATATAGCTTCAGTTTTTTCTAGAATTAGGTTAATTTGATATGAGAGCAAGAAACAGACCTGAAATTGATGAAATTGGAAAGAATAAGAATTGAAATTGGGATTAAATCAGATTAGGGGGATGGTGACGATGATCATTCTGTGAAGAAAAATAGATCTGACCTCATTGAAGATGATGGATTATAGATATAGATGTATGTATGTATAGGAATAGGGATAGAGAGATTTGAGCCCTAATTCCGGTCAAAATTACCAGACTTGTTGGTTGCTAGGGCTGCGTTCCTATTTATACGGGAAAATAAATACTTTCGTAATGTATTGGGAATTTGGGATACCAATATTCATTAACAATCTTTTATACTTCCTCCGATTTAAAATAAGTGATACATTGTTGGTTTCACGGTTTTTGAGGCAAAATATGATAATGATAATTAAATTAGATTAATTAGATGATTAGTGGGGAATGGATCTCATAAATTTTGAATAAAGTGAAGTTAATAATGTTTAAAAGTAAAAGTAAGGGTAAAGATGTCATTTCAATTTATTAAAGTAGATAGTTAGTGGGTGTGGGTCCCACTACTTTTTACCAAATAAGGTAAGTTTTCAAAGTGTATCACTTATTTTAAATCGAATGAAGTATTTATCTTTATCTTAGTATAACTACTAGCAGGTACCCGCGCAATGCGGCGGCGAGTACCTTGTGACTATATTTAGCGGCGATCAATTGGTGGGTGATGGTGATAGTAAGATTCAACGATTAATAAAGAAAAATTTGTGTCAACCATTCCAATAATGTCCCGTAATGTTAATTTCCATAACTCCTTAAGGATCCCGAGAGAACACCTTGGATCTTTAAATGGTTATAGATGGTACCCAAGTAATGCGGCGACGGGTACCCTGTGTGACTATATTTTGCGGCGAACAAATGTTGTTCGGTTACAAGTGCCTAATCCTTAAAAAAAAATCGTCAATTGATTTAAATACCTCCCATGAGTTCCATAGCTAGTGACAATGATGAAATCAAACAGAAAAATTAAAATTACTATTAGATGGACACAAATATGATAAATAAGTAATTTCATTTAAGTAGTAAAAATTAATCATAGAAGCTCAAATCGTTAGAGCGTTTTGTTATTAAAATAGCAAATGTGTTGGTTAAAAATAAAATAAATATAAAACTTCTGTATGTAGAGGTTTAATTTCTACAAATTTTCAGTTAATTTTTTTTTTTTGAACGGCAAATTCTAAGACTGCTCCCAATGGTGGTGGTCACTGATAGCGTCAGTTGTTGCCAAATCAACGCCACGTCAACTCACCCTCCAACCGACACTAAACTGACGTACTCATGCCAACAATACTACTTCCCTTTAATTTTTTGGGACCCACCATTACAAAACACATACGCACAAAATACCCCTTTGGGCCCCACCAGACAACCGGCAGAACCCTCCTCCTCCGTCTCCAAACTGGCGAGGTACCAACTGGTGGAACAACTGACGGAGTCGTGCCAATGGTGCCACTCAACTGGCGGAAAAGTGGCGGAAAAGAGACGCAATGGTTGGCAGCAGTCTAATCTACACCTAATTCTCAGCTATGTACACGACGGGACTTGCACCCTCAACCACAAGGTTGTAAGGAAAACATCATACTGCTAGACCAAAGACCCTTAAACACAATTAGATAACAATTAATATATACACAAACCACATAATGGAAATCAAACTGATTTGAATACTTACAATGCAATGAGCATTGAGGAAACACCAAGAAGTTGAAGTCTTTGTTTACAAAGAATGTTTAATGATAAAAATCGATCAACATATGAAACTGTGCAATATAAAATGTATAGAAGAAGTTTGTATTCTTATGCAAACATAAATGATAAACTAACCAATCAACTAATACATTTCTCATATTCACACTTATGTCTTTTTGTAGTTTTTCAATGTAATCGATCAATGGTCTTCTCTTTACCTCCATCTGAATTCAAAATCAAAAATCAAATTCAGATAAACTTAAAATGGAACATATCAATTAAGTGAGAATATAGGCTGTCATCTCCATTGCCCCATTCCGCATATTATTCAGCTTGTAAATTAAACGATCGAGAGAACCATTCAGATCAAATCCATATTTTACAGGCAGTGTAGTCTCATCTACAAAGTAACGCAAGTTATAATTCAGAATCAGTAAATTAAACATAATAACAAAATTTATAGTAACATTAAACAAAATACATCAAGTTCTCAAATCTCATATAGATCATTTCGCTCACAACTTTACAGCTCCAGCCACCATTATAACAGAAGATGATAATTGACTGTATGAAGATGGTAATACTTTTTCATCCATTACACATTTAATAACATCAACAACTCACCTGAAATCATCTAAAAATCTTAGTATAATCACATAAACATTAATATTCTTTCATTTGTAAAAAGTTTATGAGTTACAAACATAATATGTACAAAAATCATCCTTTCTCTAGTAACCTATTAAATATATTTGGTGTTGTAGTTGATGGTTCGGTTCCAAAATCTTTGTGAGGTATTGCATCAACATAACCAGCAAATCCTATACATAAACACTTATCAACATAGTTGACTAAATAAATTAATATTCCGTTCATAATTACACATGATTTGCACAAAATTAATTAGTATACCTTGAACAATGGATGATCCAGTTTCGATGGGGAGCTCAAATCGAAGCTTCTTGTACCACTTATTACTTTTATTTGCTTAGTTGTTTGGATGAGTAAAGTTAAAACCCTGAAAAAAAAAAGAACATATTACTCATATCAACGGGGAATGAAGACACAAGTTTGTAACGATTTCTTTCCTACCTACACAACAAACAGAATTTTAATCAGATAAATAAAGCTTTATATAATTACCAGGTCACCTGAGAAGACAGGGGAGAATGTTGTGGTTTTGGATGTTTATGGAAGAGATGGTGGAGGAGGGAGATGTGATGGGGAGAAGAGATGAGAGTCGAAAGGAGAAAGGAGGTTATGAAACGTAAAGTCGGCGGAAGTGGGTTGAAGGAATCGAAGAGGCTGTCTGGCGAAGTGGGTTGAAGGAATCGAGTAACCGGCGGAAGTGGGTTGAAGGAATCGAGGAGGCTGTCTCGGAACCGTATTTGGGAAATGATTACGCAAAGAATTTAGTTTTGACTCAAAAAGCATGTATATATTATATAGTTATACGAAGGGAAGTAATTAACATCCAAATGGGTAGCTCAGTTGGTTAATCGTTTACTCTAATGACCTGAAGGTCCGGTGTTCGAATCCCTGTGGTATATTTTTTTGATAAAACTAAATCTCTCCAAAAATAGAAAGAAATTGGCTGAATTTTCAAAATGCTATTTAGAGAAAGATCCTAAATGCTTTATAAGTAGTAAAGATAAAGGATGATATGCGGGAGTCTGAGCTACATTAAGCAAGACCATGCATATGATCGTCACAACTATGCTCACTATGAAATACAGATTACGCTTTTTCTAGTCCAATTGCATCTTTGGGTATAGAAATTTGGTAAACATTCATAGAATCGATATCAGAACTCCTATAGTGAAAGATGTAAAAGTCACAACCTTTTATCACTAATATACTTACAAAAATGAAGATTAAAGAAGATCAAAATCAAGAACGCAAGCTTGGTCAAATGGTCTAAAATTATCTAGAGCTAAATTTATACAAATCTAATGAATATAAATATTTGCATTGTTGTTGTCAAGGACCAAATTAGGTGTTCTCAAATCCAAGCCTTGTATAAACGACAAACCTAATTGAGCAAGCTCATCTTCAAGATCTCTCCTGGATTCTTCCAGTTCTCTTGAATTAGCATTCTCGGATTCAACTTTAGTCAAAAATAAAAATGATTTGTATTAGATATAGAATAAGCCTTAGATCATAATTTGTACATACTGAAAGATGTTAATGGAAAATAAAATTATGTATATTAAAACAGTACCAGTCGTATACGACATGCAATTACTCTTTTGTTTATTTATTACCCTACTCTGCATAGTTTGGTAAATATGAATTCATCCTCATTTATTATTTTGCTTCAGTTAGAACCTAATAAAGCGATAATTTAATCATATGAGGTGTTCATTTGTTAATGATAAAGATGCCTGATATTACTAAAAATGATCGCATTCATCATAGAAATATTCAGAATGTTTGTAGTTAATGATAAAATAAAAAATTAAAAAAGGCGTAAAAATGAGATGACATGACCGCCTTTTCATATCCTTTCATGACAAAAAATCCACGTGGATCAAGTTGGTATTCACCTAACGGAAGAATGAACAAAAATCACTCAATTACAATAGATATTACTGTTATCATAAGTCAATAAAATGAATTTAAATGCATAATATGTTATATGTGCGGATATCATTATTAGTTCTATAATGTACGTACCGAGATTTATTTGTTCATCTTCATCTTTGTCATAAAGAACACAAGAAAAACTCTTTAACATAATAGGCATTCTTCCTATAACAAAGAAACGTTTATGGGCCAACCGGCCCCTTGAATTGTATGAGGCTCAAAATAAAGGTTTACGGGCCAATCAACCCCTTAAATTGTATGAGACTCAAACTGATTTTGTTGTTGATGTTGATATTGAGGCTCAAACTGATTCTGTTGTTATTGTTCAGGAGCACTAAATTGATTATGTTGTTGTTGTTCATAAGCCTACTTACAGGAAGCATTTTCTAAAATTTCCTTGACTGCAAATTCTGAATTGTATGATTTTCTGGCTCAGAAGATGAAACACTACACGAAAACAAAGTTGTTGGCACTTGCCAACAAATTGGCCTAAATTCATGAATTTACAAATAAAATAAATAAAATATATAATCAAATATGAAGCAAGATAAAATTAATCAAAAATATGAAGTATTGAAGATATAAATTTAACACCTGACTTGTGAAGAGTCTACTTATTCAGCTACGACTTTTCATAAATATGATTTTCCAGTCCCAAGTACCAGTGGGCCATATAAAAGAAAAGCTCTCCAAGGTCGCCTTTTACATACGATAATACAAATTATTAATCAAGCATTATATAAACCAAAAGGCTTATTATTCAAAAGCCCAAAAGGCTTGAGGATTGAAATTACCTAATAACACAAAAGGCTTGAGCTGCATATCATAGATTCAGGTTGTATAGTAGATCAGTTTATGAACAATGATTCGGGTTAAATAGCAGGTGAGTAATATCTCGGGTTACAAACCAGGTTAGTAACAAAATAAAGCTTGCAAAACATACCTGAAAAGATGTAACCACCTTAGAAACCATGATTCCTCTCTGTGTATGAAGAAACAAAGTGTGTAAAACGCCTGAATTCAGTAACTTTATTCAGATACAAACCTCATAGATGCATTTATCAAACATATTATGGTATTAACAGAAGCTAAAATTCATTGAGGCATATCATCGAACAGTTAGCATGCGTTCTTTATAAATCCCAAATACCAACATTTTAGAAAATAAATTAGGGTTCGGTGGAAGAAATTGATACCTTTAGATTTCTAGCTTCGTTGATCGAAGCCACATATTCCATGGTATTTTAACGGTGTCGCCACCGCTGGCAGCCAAAAGCGACATTGCTGGAACGGTGAAGTTCATTTGTGATTAGTAATCCAGGCGGAAGCATGCTTGAAGGAATCGAGGAGGTGAATTGAATTGATTGGGGAGAGTGTAGGTAGTGTGAAGGAATCGAGAAAGTGAATTGCAGCGAAGGAATCGAGAAGGGGAATGAAACGACAGGTAATTTTGATTATGAACAAATGAACGTCCTAGCTTCCAGTTAATTTTGTTAGCGCGCTGATTGTTGTGTTGTTGGTCCCGAGTTCGAGTCTACTGATTGGATTATTTTTTAAACCCAATTATATGACAAAAAAGGAAAGTATTTGGCTGAATTTCAGATTTGCTATTTATGGAAAAGTCCAAAATGCATTATAGATAGTAGAGATAAATCATTATAATCACTTGTTTCTTAACATTTAATTTATTATCAAATTCAGTTAATATCAAAACCATCATTCATTTTGTAGGTAGTGTAAAATCGACGCAGGTGATATATATTCTTTTTTATACCTTTTTTAGTTTGGTGTCTGGTATAGATGATGTAAAAGCATGTGAAAAACTTTATTCGTATCAACTTAGATGACCAAATTAGAAGTTAAGACAAATTTTAAGACTTTCAGCTTCTATGGTTAAAGATGAATTTCAAGCTTATTTATTTTTTTAGTTGAAGTATAAACTATAGAGCTAAGTATAGAACTCTTTTGTGGAACATATGGTGTATTAGTCATTACGTTTTCTTTTAGTTTTAGTTTTTTTTGTATTTTGTATCTTATATAATTCCTTCGGATAATCTTGTTGGGGGTTATAACTTTGTCGTAGCTCCTCGCTTGACTTTCTCTTACGGATCAAAAACAATAAAATTGGTGTGTACATCAAATTTATGGCTGTATATTTCTTGCTTTTAATAAGATCTTACGCTTCCTTTCAAGACAACTTATAATAAAATAAATTTTTGATAATAACAGCTCTAAGGGTTGTCAATAAGATTTTTAATTGCCAATGATGGCCAGCCTAGCTGGTCTGAGGCACTGGGTTTATACCCATGAGGTACTGAGTTCGATTCCCTTTGGGAGCGTTGCATTTGCGTAATTTTCCTCACACCTCACACGTGCACATATGGGCAATTTTCCTTGGAAATCCCTTTGAGGGCTGGGTTTGCCCGCTTATGCGGAGCTCGAACTCGGGGTGCTCGCTGAAAAATTGCGAGTAGGCTTCCGTTATTTCATTTGCCGTTTCCAAAAAAATAAAATAAATATTAATTAATTAGAATTGATGTATATATTGTTGCAAGAGATTTTTACTATAGCTTGTTGCAGGACATGTTACTATAAATAAGAAAGATAAAGCGAAATAAATGCAGATTAATGCTTACAATGTAATTAATTAGTATTTATTTAAACATATTATCTATTTTTATTGACAATCTTTTGGATTATCATTATCAAGATTAATATCCACATTACTATTTTATTTTTTTTAAATGATTTTCTACTTTAAAAAAAATAGTAGAAATTTATTAGTTTTCCTATCTGAAATATGCTACTCCGTATTAATAAGCTGACTATATATTATGCCTACATGTCTCGCTAAAATTGATTTGAAAAAAGTAGTTATTTACTAATTTTCCTATTAATTAATGGGTTTTGTTAATGACAGCCCTTAGGGCTGTCATTAACATGCATAAAAAGCTTGTACATTGATTAAAAAAGTAATATTCCTAAAATTCAGGGGGCTTGTCTTTTGTGTATTTTGCCTTCTTAATGACAGCCCTAAGGGCTGTCATTATCATTTTCCTTAATTAATTACCCTTGTTGCAACTTTTGCAGACGTCAAAAATGTCTTAAATGCAATTATATTAATTACACGTACATTAAAAATGTGTCTCTTCATGGACAATAATTAAGAAATTGAAAAAGTTACTTAAAATTTGTAACTACTTAAATAAACTCAATATAACCTAATTAAGAGTAAAGTGTGCCAACAGCGAATTAGTTTCAGAACCAATTAAGGCTACACAATCAGCAGAATTCAATCTAAACCATTGATTTTTGAAATGAAATGATCATGAAAGGCACATTAATGTATTTGATGAGGGACCCCCAAATATTGGTTTGCATGGATGCCATTCATGAATGTATACATATATGTATATGTTTTCATGTATGTATACATAAGTGTTAACTATACATATATGTATACATGCATTAATGACATCCATGCAAACCAATATTTGGGGGTCTCTCATCAAATACATTAATGTGAATTCCATGATCATTTCATTTCAAAAATCAATGGTTTAGATTGAGTTCTGTTGGTTCTGTAGCCTTAATTGGTTCTGATTCTAATTCTACACCATATGTAAATGTAATAATATTATTACAACAATAAAATCTAAATAATAATACTAGTATTACTCTTTTTGTCTCAAAATTATTATCTATATATAAAAAATTACGAAGTTTAAGAAAAATGGATCTATTACTAGGCATAGTTTAAGAATAACAAAAATAAAAATCATAAGATTGAAAACTATAGCTATTAGGTATAGTTGTCTATATTAATAAAAATGGACTCACATAAAAAAACAAATGTAGAAATGCATAAACAATAATTATACAAAGTTAGTTATTTTCTGATATTTTATACTATAGCACGTGTCATTAGTTTATATATAATATAACAATATTGGTATTTAAAATGCATGCAAGTTAGAGGATGTATATAAAGTGAAGTGAGACGTATGTTTCAACTTTCAACTAAATGCGACAGCATCAAGATGGCCTAAGGCTGTGAGGAATGGGCCAACGCCCCATTAGGCGTGGGGCTGTGAGTCAGCAGCCACGGCGTGGCATGGTGGAGGAACACCGCCCCCCACAACGGCGTGGGGGGTCGGCGTGGAAGGAGAGTGGTGTTGGTCGAGGTTTGGCAACGGGCGTGGGAGGTCGAAAACTAGCCGTTTGACAACGGCTTTATAGCCGTTTTAATTAAAAAAAAAAAAAACTTTTTTTTTATTAAATTATTTACCTATATATATTACACACTTTCACTCATTTTATACACACAATTAACCCATTTTACTCTCTACAAACTCCTATATTACTCTCTACCAAAACACTACCAAAACACACCACAACTCTACCAAAATACCCCAACTCACAAATAATGGATTATCTTGGTTCATCATCTGACGATGATGACTTGTTTATGCTAACAATATACTCAGAACTCCTCGATGATATATCCTCCGATGAAGAAGTCTTTGACACTAGAACGGCGAAGCTAAATAGAAATCGAGAAGCTGGACACGACATGCTATACCGAGATTATTTTGCGGATGAACCTGTTTATGACGACAACAATTTCCAACGAAGGTTTCGTCTGTCCAGACATTTATTTATGCGCATATGTACCGCATTAGAAAACAGGTATCCTTTTTTTCAATTGAGATACGATGCTAGAGGTAGGCGGGGATTCACTGCTTTGCAAAAATGTACTGCAGCAATTCGATCTATGGCTTACGGGTCATCCCCTGATTCTCTTGACGAGTACCTACGCATGTCTGAAAGAACTGCTAGGGAAAGTATGTATAGATTTTCACAAGGGGTTTTGGAAATATTCGGACCTATTTATTTGCGAAAACCAACAGTAACTGATGTGCAAAAATTATATGAGGCACACGAAGAAAGACATGGTTTTCCTGGAATGCTTGGTAGCATTGATTGTATGCACTGGGATTGGAGGAACTGTCCACAAGCGTGGAGAGGTGAGTACACCGGTGGACATCATGGAGTACCGTCGTTGATATTAGAAGCTGTTGCTTCCCAGGATTTATGGTTCTGGCATGCTTACTTTGGGGTTGCGGGTTCTAATAATGATATTAACGTGCTTGATCAGTCACCAATATTCAACGACTTGTTATCAGGAAAGTCACCCGATGCTCCTTTCACGGTGAATGGCAATCCTTATAGATTCGGTTATTACCTTACCGATGGTATATATCCTCGTCATGCGACGTTTGTCAAAGCCTACCGACATCCAGTTGATCCAAAAGAGGTCTTGTTTACCAAAAAACAAGAATCCGCACGTAAGGATGTGGAACGGGCTTTTGGAGTTTTAAAGGCGAAGTGGCACATTGTCAAAAACGCGGCCCGTCCATATGACCTTGAAAGATTAAGATATATTTTGTATGCATGTGTTATAATGCATAATATGGTTGTCGAAGATACTGGTCGGATGATTTCTCCATATGTGTCGGACGGTCCCCGACATGCTTTGTATGTACCGGGAAGTGCAGAATATTTGCACAGGGTTGTCGACATTCGAGACGGAACAACACACGAACGACTTCGACAGGACTTGACGGACCATCTCTACAACAACGCACATGCCGACGATGAAGACGCCGACGATGAACACGCCGACGATGAAGACGCCGACGATGAAGACGATGAAGAGTAATAATTTATTTTAATTATTGTAATTTTTAATTTCTAGTATTTTAATGTTTAATTTCTAGTATTTTCCTTTTAATTTAAAGTATTGTCATTTTAATTTTATTTAATGTAATGTAATTTTAAATTATATAAAATGTTATTTGTGTGAAAAATAAATGGAAATGAAATGATGAGATGGAAAATAAAATGGTGTGGTGTGGTGTGGTGGGTATTTCCACCAAATGATGTGGTGTGGTGGTGGTGTGGGGGTGTGAGGTGGCGATGATGTGGCGGAAAAGGGTACCACCACATGTGGTGCCCATACCCACAAGCCTAATGATCAAGTTTTCGTGACGTTAAAGTTATGTGTTTCGTGTCTCAACCTGTTATTTTCTTTTCTTCATATTATATTTGATTGGTCATTAGTTTGATTATCTAACATTTATAGATAAGACTTTATTTGTAGTTTTAAAAATTAAGTGATAGATTTTGGTGTTGATTTTGTACAAAAGATTTAAATCTTGTGATATTTTTAAATATTAATGTTACTAAGCTAATTGGAGTATATTATACTATATTTTGTGCTAGTTAAAAGCTTATAACATAAGATTTTTATCATAGGTAAACATTTATTAGATAGTAAGAGAAAGTTCAGAAATAATTTGGATAATAATTATGTTTCATATATCAAACAAAAAAAAAGGACTAAAGTTAGGACAACAAAATAAGAAATAGGACAAAAGACTATATTTATAACTTTCAAAATAGGACAGAAAATGTTGATGGTTAACCCAACCGTCTATGTTTCGTGCCATATCAAAAATAGCTTATGATTTTTACACCACATATTTTAATCCATTTGTCACAATAATTACATTACTTATTTGTACAGTGTGCAGAAATAATTGTATAATGTGATATAGGCATAAAAAAATGTGGTAGCAAAATTAATTCCCATCAAAAATATTATCCATTTTAACCAGAAACCTCTTTTGACCCATTTACCCAGCATCCACAACCCATCTATTTTATCATCTTTTAACATGAAACCAAAATCAAAAACCTGAATCAGATTTATTAGCATCAAAATATCAATCTACAACAACCTGTAGTTCATGGGGAACAACCCATGGTGTATAAAAGTTCCTGAACCCGACCCATCGGATTAAATTTTTCGAAAAAGCTCTACATACATATAATAGTATTGTAAACATAATAACATTTATATTTGACACATCAGCACTTGTATGGGCCAGAGTCTACAAAGTTGGAGGTATCCATATGTACCCATGGGTTTGAACATAACCTGTTTTTTCAGCTAATTCGTCTGCTTCTGCGGGGCCCCTACTTCCGGGCTTGTATGGCAGTGATTTCATTTCACCTCTATCGATTTTATGTAAAAGAGGCGTGAAAATTTCCCATGCCACCTGATCATTTAAATAAAAAAAATGTTAGATTTTGAGGTAGTTAAATGACGGTTCAAAACGGGATATTTTAACTTTTAAGTATGAATCAATTTGGGTCGGTTTGACCCGAAACACTTATTTCTCCATTTCCAGAAAAATATTATAGTAGTATATAACTAATGCATTAAACACGGTAACAAAAACTACGTTATCAGAGTATTTAAGTTTTTTTTTTGCTAAAGACCGATTTAAAAGCTTTCGAGATGCAAACTATTTGACAGTTACCATTTTAGCTAGAAAAATGTTTATATTAGCTGTTTGACCCATTGGAGATTAAACATAAGCCAAATTGACCCGTTCATAACTAAACGGGTCAAAATCGCCACCTTTCACGACATTAATGAAACCCAAGTTGATTAATTTATGCTTACCTTAAGCTCATCTCTGCGAACAAAATGTTGTTGATCTCCCCTTATTCTGTGAATCAAATACCAAAAATGTTAAAATTACTAGTAATATTTTTACATAAATTTGATTTTTTGAAGTAGTAATTTTGACTTACGTATCAAGAATCAAACGTTCATAAGCCTCTGGAATAATGGTCTTTTGATATCGTTGCCCGTACGACAAGTCTAATTCACTCTGAACCGTGTTCATTTCAAGCCCGGGTTCCTTCACCTACAAGCAACATTATGTATGTCAAATGACTAAAATACCCTTAAAAGTATAGATATTATGATATGGGATATATATACTTACTGTTAGCTTCATGTACATGGCCTCTAAAGGTTGTAGTCGAATCACAAACTCATTTCTTCTTTGCTTTTTACCTGACCAGATATTCATTCATTCATTCATTCCAAGTTACTAGAAATTGAAATATTTATTACTACAAATTTATTTAAGTTATTATAAGAAAGTGTGATGATTTATCACCGTTCAAAAAAAAAAAGTGTGATGATTTATATATACATACATTTATATATGTCGCCAGGAACATCCTTAAATTGCACCCGAATTTCTGCTTTTCTTGAATTCAATGCTTTTCCTGCCTTGATAATAAAGGGAACACCTACAATATGCTTAGACGGTTAATACATAAGTAAATATCTTACGATTTAAACAAGGTTATATCATTTGAACGAATTCCTTTTTAGCTTTTATTTATATATCTTTTTCTTTTGGTAATTGCCAGCTGTGATCGAAAGTCGAAACATATGAAATCCAAGAGCTACTTGATGGAAAATAATTGCAAAAATGCAAATAAAATATAATAAAAAATAAAAAATGATATTATGATACCTTCCCATCTTTCATTGTGAATTCTTAGAACAACGGTGGCAAAAGTGGGAGTATTTGAATCATCAGGAACCGTTGGATCATCAGTATATCCTTCATATTGTCCAAGAACAACTTCACTGTCTTGAATTGGAAGAACAGATTGAAGAACCTAATTACATAAGTATTAGTGCCTTAATTAATTGGTTAATTTGTGAATAAATATATTGATTAATAAGAAAGTTAAATTAATTACCTTCACTTTCTCATCTCGAACATGTTCAGGTTTTAAAGAAACAGGTTTTTCCATAGCAACTAGGCAAAGGACCTGTATTCAATTCACAACAAATTTGTTAATCATGATTTTTTATAATAATTATTATTGTATATTGAGTATTTTTATTTTTATTATACCTGTAATAGATGATTTTGAATGATGTCCCTAATAATTCTGAGAAAAAGGAAGTTAATACAATATTTTAATTTTTATTATATCTGTAATTAGAAGCAGAATGTACAGATTAATAACAGAAATTACCCGTATTGATCGAAATATCCTCCACGACCATCAGTTCCAAAATCTTCTCTAAACACTATCTGTATATTAGCAATATTATCACGGTTCCATAGTGGCAAGAATAACCGATTTGCAAAACGAAGTACCATCTGCAAATTTATTAAAAATAATAATAAGTTTTATAATAACCAAACCAATAATATAATATATAATATAAGGCAGAAAGATTATATTTACCAAATTCTGCACCAATTCTTTTCCCAAATAATGATCAATCCGGTAAATCTGTGGTTCATCAAACAGTTCACCAATCTGAGAACTCAGTTCTTCAGCAGATTCTAGATCCCTACCAAACGGTTTCTCAACAACAATTCGAGTCCAACCACCAAGATCAGCTGCACAATTATATAAATACCTTAACTTTTATAAATCCAGTTTAGGCAAAGAAACAACCGAATATTAAATTAGGATTAGGATTGGTAATGCATACATTTATTCATGCAATAACTTTTAATCATTTTGCAGACAGATGGATATACAGATGGAGGTAGAGCAAGATAAAAGAGTCTTCTTGATGATCCTTCAGTACTGTTTTTTGACAGTTCGTATTCAGATATCGCTTTATCCAATGATCGAAATCCCTCTTCGGTGTCATAAGCACCAGATACGTATTTAATCTAAACAATTAGCCAATAATAATAGAAAATATTAGGCGATTAATTATGATGATTAGAGTTTTCTAGTACTTACCAATTGCAAAAATTGGGCAACGTCTTCCTCGTGTGTTTTCTCAAAACCTTTGCATGGTGTAAGAAACCTGCATCAATATATCAAAAATAACAAGTAAATTACAGTATTAATTCACCGCTAAATTTTTACAAATAGCAGATAAACCACTTTATTAGAGCTCATATCATCTATGATCAAGTTAATTAGTCAAAACTAATCCTAAGTCCTAACCGTAATTTTTGCAATAAAATAAAAAAATTGATACGATCCTATTAGTAGGATATTATTATTATTATTATTTAAGTATTATTATATTAGGATATTATTATTATTTCGTTTCCTTGTTTATCTAGGTCTAGGAATAGGGCCGACTCTATTAATAGAGACCAATTCCCTCATTGTTTAGTCATTGAGAAATTGAGTCGATTTATTTGTTTATCTTGTCGTTTATTGTTCTTAGGGAGAAACCTGGTTCTCCAATTCCAAGATTATCAATAAAGCATTCGATTGTTTGTGTCTTTAACTACCGGTTCGTATCAAAAATCTCACCCGCGAATGCGATCTCTCAACTCGTTATCTGAAATCTTACTCCTGGCATAGCCAAAAATATGAACATCTTGTGATTGAATGAATCCTTGACGATAAAGATGAAAGAGTGCAGGAAAAGTCTTCTTTTTTGCCAGATCACCAGAAGCTCCAAGCACAATAATCGAAAGACATCCAGTTTCAGGGTCGTAAACATTCAACGAAGATTCGTTCCTAATCGGAGCTCTCTGTTCGACGGACCATTGACCCGATCCCATATCTAATGCTTGAAGTAAAATTAATCGAAAATTCAGATCAAACTCTACTCCTGTATCAATAAGTTTATAGTTAATTAAAATTGGAGCTATGGATTTGGTTCAATTGATTTGAATTTGCAGATTAACAAATACAATCAGATACGAGAAGTAGAGATCGATTACTAACAACTGAACAATTTGTAAAGCCCTAAACCTTATCTCCAACCGTAAAGGCGGTAGGTGAGATACAAAAAACAGATCCAAGTCACACAATTCAGATCAAATAACTGATTCGAAATAAAATTGATTCATCTAATCACGAGAAACGGAAGTAAACAAAAAGTATAAGTTGGATTGTAATTGCAGAAAAATGAAGCACCTTTTGAGAGAAAAATTGGCAAGAATTGATGGTATTGTTGGTGATGGCTTTAATAAGAATTGAAGCGAGAAGCTACAGAAGTTTGAAATCCGGCCACCAAGGAATATTGGAGTGGGGGGTCGTTGTTGAATATAAATTGGTCGTACTTTTTGGCCATTTCAGTCAGCCGCCGCGGACAATGACTTGACACGTGTCTCGTATCTCTTCGCTGTTTTTCCACGTACTATATTTTACCCGGAATAACGGCCAATTGCACTGCTTCGTAATATTTTCCCGAATATTTTAAAGAAATACATATATTTTAAAATTCTGATTTATTAATAGAAAGTGTTTTTACCCTAAAAATTTAGTCTTACCATGCAACTTATATTTTAGAGTAAATTACACGGATAGTTCCTGTGGTTTGGTCTGAGTTTTGGATTTGGTCCCTAAGTTTTAGAAATTACAACCGTGGTCACTGTGGTTTGGACTTCGTATCGATTTTGGTCCCTAACGCTAACTGCTGTTAGAAAAGGCCGTTTTAGTCCTTTTACCCACCTCATCATCTTCATCTTCCTCATCATCACCATTAACAGAAAATCCAAGATTTGTTCTTCTCCGGCGAGCCATCTCCCTCCATCTCCATCTTTCCTAATCTTAATTTTCTTTCAGAATTATATAATTTCAAATCCGGCAAAATAAACCCTCCTCTTTCAGCACCCTCTGTTCGTGGACGAAGGAGATAGCCATGGAAGCACTTGGTCAAGGTTATCATTTTTAAGAGAATCGTCTTTTCCAAATAAAATAAATAAAAATAAAAAAATAAAAAAACTTAACTTAATAAAAATGGAGGCAGATTCTTACACCGATGAATGCATATATTGGTAATTTTCTTACAATCAACTTTGTATGTATGCATAATTGCATCCTTCTCTTTTTCTTTTTTCTTTTTGGGTCAGCAACCATTGCTCAACATCAATCACTGATCTTCATCGAAGTTGATCAAATTGTGTATCAGTTTTGTCTTAATTACGGAAGGAGGCTATTTTAAAAGGTTCTGTCTATATTCATGGGCGGTGGTGGTGACCAAAGAGCTCGCCGGAGAAGAAGATGGAGGGGGATGGCTCGCCGGAGAAGAAGATAGCTCACTGGAGAAGAAGACAAATCTTGGATTTTCTATTAATGGTGATGATGAGGAAGATGAAGATGATGAGGTGGGTAAAAGGACTAAATTACCCCATGTGCTTTGCACATGCCTAGATTTAACAGCCTTTTTTAACGGCAGTTAGTGTTAGGGACCAAAACCGATACGAAGTCCAAACCACAGTGACCACGGGTGTAATTTCTGAAACTTAGGGACCAAATTCAAAACTCATGTCAAACCACAGGGACTATCCGTGTAATTTACTCTATATTTTAGTATGTTGTACGATTTACTTTAGAATTTATACGATGGATATAGTTTTTATAATGTAGATATCCTCTTACTGGTTGAATAATATATTATCAAAATATTGAGATCATGTTCACTCTTCTGCCGCTAAAAAAAGATGTTTTTCTTCTATAAAAAGGGAGACAATAGTAGTGTTATTTAGTAATAGACTCGTATTATAGAATGTGAATTCAAATGATGCTGTGTAATTAAGTCATGAATCAAATGACTTTTTGGTCAAAAGATTAGAATTTAATAATTAACTTATACGGAGTATACCATTAATATGATTTCTATGTTTGAACTTCGAATATTCAATATGGGAGCTGATTCGTACAGAGCAACTTTTATCCATACAGAACAAATTCATCCTAAATGACAATCATGCCCTTAATGAGATGGGTGAAATGTAAAATATATTAAAAGTAAAGTAAGGGCATGATTGTCATTTTAGATGAATTTTCTCTGTATGGATAAAAATTGCTCTGTACGAATCAGCACCGATCATTTTAATTACCTAAAAAGCATTTCTGTAGTTATTCATGTAGGAGCTAATATCAAATTTTATAAATAAAATACAATACAACAATAAAATCGATAATACAATTACAAATAATGAAATATAACATGTAAAATAAAGAAGTAGAAAAATAGTTGGTTGAGTTTCGTGATTTAACATGATCATCATTAAACACATTTGTCGCTTGTTTCCCATAATACAACAACCGAACATTTTTGTACTACTGAATATGATTTAATACTTGAAAAACTCACCAAGAAATTTGTGTTGCTTTATGGAGAGATATAGAGTATCTAACCCAACATTTTAAATAGGCCAGGTTTGTGTTAACTAATTCCAACCCATCAACGTTAATTCTAACTTAACCTTGCCACCCTGGATATAGTGTAACATTAGATATAATTTAATTATTAAAATTGACGTAAAGTTGTAAAATACGTAACATTTTGCTTGGAATGTGTACCTACCGTTTCTCTTCTGGATGCTACTTATTCTTTCATGTAAAATTGGATCGAATAATTAGTTTTTCAAAGTTCAAATGTTCTTTTTTATATACAAATTTTTACGTCAAATATTCACATAAGATACAACCTAATAATATCTCACACATATTTTAGATAAGACTTAAATCCACTATCAAGGGACGGAATTGAAAAAATTCCACCAGCAGTAGCCAAGAAAATACCATGTTTAATTATGTACAACAAGTTTCCAATTCATAATTAAGCATACATTTACCACCAATATATCCCTTCAAAGAATCACTTTGCAGAAAAGAGAATAAAAATTAGCTCACGTGGCAGTTTGTATATCAACCTCCCTCAACAAAATTTTCTTTATAACTTAAATATAATAATCTAGTCAACATGATTTACAAGTTATTAGAAACAACACTCACATTTAATCTGTTTTTAAGCAAAATATGAATTAAGTAGCTGTTGTTACGTTTTCAACCACTTTGGCTTGACCATCTTTTTATCAGCAGCGGGCTTCCGCTCTTTTTCAACAGGTGCAACCACCACTGGTTCGGTGGGGGTAATTTGGTCAACTTCAGGTTTCTCCTGTTCGGTTATGAGTTCTAGACCTTTTAAACACATGACATCATCTTTAAGAAATGGGCCTGATGTAGTGACATCACCATCACCTGCACCCGCAAAACAGACAATCAAAGTTTTTAATTTTCCGTGTTTTCTGAATTTTATAAATAATTGATGTTTTATATATGATCATAGAAACTATGTTCATATTATCCACCATTTATCATAAATTAAATTAGCAGAATCATAATTCTTTGAAACAATTACCAACCATTTGATTGATTGTATGCAAAATAAACAATTGCACCAGGAGCAAATCCAGCAGAATAGAAATCCTGAGACATGTCTTTTATTTGCCTTTTAGGAGGAGTAGTATCTGCAACAAATAACAAATATTATATTTAAAATGACAATACTAATATTTATTAACATAAATAAATATAAAACTACAGTTTTCTCACATATATAAAAAGGGATATCTGGTTGAGCCACCACTTTTATTAAAAGATCAACTAAACTTTGCATTGTCTCAGACGGATGAAATGTTGCTTCTAATGTGTGGTTATCTGGAAATCGCACACAAATTACAGCCTGTACAATAAGAAATTAAATTATAATTATAATTTTTTTTTTTAATAAATAAACTTTTACCTTTGTAATTCTTGACCGACGAGCAGCTTCTTCTGCTTCTCGGATCTTTTTCGTCTTCAAAAATTTATCTGCATTATAATAAAAACGTGTCACAATCAACTCACAACATTAGCCTTTCATTTGTAGTATTATAGTAATTATTAAATTACCATATGCATATTCTCACCTTCTTTTTTTGTTGCCAAGATTCGATAATAATCTTCAGCAGTGAATTCAAAAAACTTGTCTGGCTCTTCTGCCAAATTAAAAAAAAATAAAAATTAAAAAAACATTACACCTTAAAATGATTAATCATATTGTCTTGCATGTGATCATTTCAGAAAAAGTAGGTACATACCGTTGTTGGTTGGCGCATTTGATGATTCAGAGGATGTTGTTGTCTCAAATACGCGTATATCTCTTCCATAATTATGTTTTGCTGCAGCAATCTTTTCCTAATTTACAAAATTCATTAACCTTGGCGTATTAACAACTAAAATCTCTAAGCCCTAGTCTTCTTGTTCTTATACCTTTTTAGGGCAAAATTGCAAAAAATAGAAATGAACGATTGTTACAAAAACCATTGTACTTTTCAATTTTGATTATTTTGGTAGGAAATTAATGATGACATGGTTGAATATTATATATAACGGTCAAGAAAGATGGAAGATTTATACAACAATTTTCGAGTATGTTAGTATTTATGTTGGTTAAAAACTTAAAATACAAAAGAATTATCAGTCCAAAATCTAAGATTGAGCACTATGTCAATAGCTAAATGATCACAATTCACAAATGGTAAACCCCCATTAATTACATAAAATCTATGCATGTTATAATTTGATTAATTCCCCCAAATCAGTCTTGAAATCTCATATGAATGTTGCAAGGGTAATCCCCTCGACATTCAATTGGCTTTTAGGAATTAACAACCAGAGCAACTCGATCAATCAGACTGAAAGGAAAATACTTCCACACATAATTAAAAAATTAACATTTAATCAATAAATAAGAATGTTACGACAGCAATAATTTCAGAACATTGGAGAAACGAGAGAGAACAAACCCTAATAAATTCCATTTCGTAGCAGTCAAAAACTCGTGAGTAAAAGAAAAAGAAAACCTTAGCAATTCGAGAGTCCATGGGATTAGTGTTCAGTATCGATTATTCTTCGGTTCGCGATACTTGTGTACAATCAGGCTGCTATAATCAACGAATTATTATATATAAGGGCATGTTTTGGCAAAGTTATATTATTAACTTATTGACTTTTTAAGAAGCCAATAAGTTAATAAGTTGTTTGGGTAAATGCTTTGAAAAGAAGATTTCAAGAAGTAAGGAACCTCTTATTTTTCAAAACTTCTTTTTGAAAAATCAATAAGCTAATAAGTACTTTTCAAAAAGCTTATCCAAACATGCCCTGAATCCAAAAAAGCCTCTTTTTTTTCTTCTCTTTTTTTTCTCTCTCTGTATTCGTCGTTGCGATTTCTTGAGCAAAAGGATTCTTCTTCGGGTATATTGGGAGAGAATAGTATTTTGTAATGGGCTCTACTTAGCAGTCTTGAATCTTGAAGTACATATTGGGTATGATCCAATATATTATGAACTAAAAACCTATTTAAATAGCCCAACTCAAGGGGTTCTTTAAAGATTAAAAAATATAAGGTTTTGCTCGTCTTATACATGTTTAACTGTTATAGTGACGATATTTAAATATTTCACTGATCATCTGGTAAATATTTGTATAGATAGTGATTACACACGGGATCTCTATGAGATCATTTTAAGCACCCTAAACTATTATCAAATATCAAATGGTTCAATTTTAAAGTTTTTTCTTTCTTTTCCTATAATACATTTCTTTCTCTGTATTTTTCGTTTGAGTTATTATATATTTGTTATTAAAACGTGAACTATTATTATGTCTCGCTTGAATTATTACGTAACTAGGTTAAAGCCCGTGAAAAATTACGGGGCAACTTGTAAAAAATTTCATTATATTTTACTTTTATAACAATATTAACTCGTTGAGAATTCTGTACTATATGAAGAAGTGGGTAATACACAAATGAAAAAAAAAAATCCAAACTTGAAGCAAGAGATAAAACCGTGGAGTAATTATGTTACTCCTAATTTCAAACAATGCAAAAAGGTCAATTTGAGTTGTAGTTTACCTCTAAAAGGGTAGAATGAGTACATTTAAAAAGTAGCTACAGATGTGAACACGTCAAACACATTAAAAGTCACATTATTTCAAAACATTCAATTTTAAACTTTATATAGTGAATTGTAATCCAAAAGAAATCAAATGTTCAAAGATTCAATCATACAAAATAAACAAAAACTTTACTACACAAAATTATCCATTTTGACTCGTTTTGACCCCCTTAAAAACAATACATATCAAGACACTTAGGTTCCAATATTGTGGAGGCTGCAATTCTAAGTGATAATCAACCTTAATATCTAGATTTAGATACGGCCTAATTACAAATATTAGTAAATACAGAGATAAAGGCTGCAATTAGGCTGCAAAAAAAAATATATTTGTTTGCATTCTGTAAACGAACATAGGTAGCCGCTGATTAATGGATTAGGGCAAAATCTAATTAATTAAACGATATGAAAAAAAGGATGACATACACGTAAGGGGAAAAAAATGTACCTTCCATCAACACAAATGAAACCTGGATGCCAAAGTGGAGTAATTTGGAACCCTTCACCAACAGTCTATCTAAAAACCTTCATTCACACCGTTGCTTGGAATTTGTATTTAAACTACATCATATTGAGTTTCACAAATGCAGATTGTCTACACAAATTAAAATAAATTGAGCATATAAATTAACTATACCATAAAGAACCTGCAAAATTTAAGAAACAACTTACCCATTGTCTCCAAGGATTCAGAAAATCGATATAAAAACAATCGATTTCGACTTTTGTCTTGTGGGGCGGCTCCGATAAGACTATTTAATTTGCAATGAGAAACCACACAGCGAATCATATTATGAAAATGATCGTCTGAACCAATTAGGGTTTTAGAACTCATTCAATTTGGAGGAGAAAATCATTGAAATCATAGCTCCATCTGATATTGAATGCCGATTTCAGTTGCCAAAAATAAAGAATTGAAATTAATTAGTGGAGCAAAAAGATAGGGTACCACCCATAACTCCGTTGTAAATAGACGTGCCCTTGATATTCGAAATTTTGTGCACGCGGGCGGGAATTCGAAATTTGCAACCAATTAAAAGCCGCCACGTGTTATTCCGGCTTCCTAAAATGTGCCACGTGGCACCTTAATGTTTCTTTTATTATAATTAATAGAATAGATTGGTAAATTTAGCATCTTAATACATAAATTTCACATTATATATGAATTTATTTTTAACAACTAGTTTTTCTGAATATAAAGTGACATTAGAGACATAAGATAATTTTTTAATGACTCAATATACACGAAAATTGAACAATAAAACAAGATAAATAAAAAAGTACATTGATATTTTTATGTAAAAACTAAACCATTTATAAAAATCATCATTAACGTTATATAAAGGTGAAGTTTTAAGTTAAAACATATTCAAATGAGTTGAGTTGTGTCTACAATTACATTGCAATAATAAAATTTGTTTATTTTTTTGAAGTTTGATTAGTAACGAGCAATGACAGGGTCGCGCTACGCAGCGACTTTGTTTGTGTTATATATTTATCTAGATTTAAATATTAAATAAAAATTCTTGTTTAATTAGAGAAATTTAATAGAAAAAATTCATTTATATACCTACCTATAATTTCTCATTTTATATTGCTATTTATAATCAAAATATTTCTTTAAAGTTTGAAAGTGAAGTACGTACGAAATTTTTGATAACATATAGTAGAATTTAACTTACTTCCTCCGATTCAAAATAAGTGATACACTTGGGGTTTCACGGTTTTTGAGGCAAAAGATTATAATGATGGTTAAATTAGATTAATTGGATGGTTAGTGGAGAATGGGTCCCACACCTTTTGAATAAAGTAAGGTTAATGATGTTTAAAAGTAAAAAGTAAGGGTAAAGGGGTCATTTTACTTTGTTAAAGTAGATAGTTAGTGGGTGTGGGTCCCATTTTTTTGCCAAATAAGGAAACTTTTCAAAGTGTATCACTTATTTTGAATCAACCCAAAAAGGAAAGTGTATCACTTATTTTGAATCGGAGGAAGTATTATAAATTAATAGTAACGTAACTTATTTTTAAATAGTTTGTAAAAATATCATATTGGCCTGTCTTAATTTATATATATCGAAATAAAAAAACAGCCATATAATTTTTTTTTTAGAATTTATAAAATTTTTAGAGTTATAAATAAAAACTACAGAAGTTTGGGTGGAGCAAGGCTTGAACCTTGGTCAAATAGAAGACAATGCCTTTAGAAAAAATCTTTTGACCACTCCAGCAACAATCACTTTTGAAAAAAATTTACTTCACATAATCAAGTTCTCCTATATATATACGCACCACCCTTATTTTCCTTTTATGATTAGTAGCCAAAAAGAAAAAGGTGCAAAACTTAAAGTGGAAATTGTAACATTTTATAAACAATGAAAACTAAATGCTAATTATCTATATTACATTTCTCATCTGGATGAACAGTAACACCACCACCGGAATCACGACACCACCTGCTTCAATACGTGTCCCCCTTTTTGCCATCTGCTCCACCTACGAAACTCCCCTTTTTGCCATCTGCTCCACCTACGGAACCAATTTCAATCTTATCGATCGATGGCCTTTCTTCTTCTTTAGTTTTCTGATCTGTCACTTTTTTTTTTATTTAGGGTTTCAATTTTGGGGTTTCATTTTTGAAGTTTCCTGCTTCACATCATCTTCTTCAGGTAAGTAAAAGTTTCACTGAAGTTTTCGATTCTGGGGTTCAGGTAATTCCCTGGTATTTTTCTCTATTTAAATTTTCATTTTCAATTTTCGTCTCTTACTTTCGATTTAGGGGTTTCAAAGTTCCCTGCTTCACGCCATATTCATCAGCTAAGCTTCACTTGAGTGAGTTCTGACTCTAAATACGGTATGTACATCGGCTAACAAGTGTAATCTTCGGTCATCACTTACTTTTCTAATCTTCATTCTTCACTTTTGTTATTAATCTTTCTGTTTTTCCCAATTAGGGTCCGCATCTGTTCTTTGTTTTGCTGCGTTGTCAGGTATTTCTCATACGTTTTCCTTTTTGATTTTCCGTTTTCGATTTTGGGGTTTTTTACCTCTGATTTAGGGTTTGCAGTCAACGTATTGATGTTCGTCTCCTTCCTACATCAGCCCACCCTCCTTCAGGTAAGCTTCGATTACTTTTCCAAATTTAGGGTTCAAACTTCCGAATCACATCCTCCCTTCTGTAAAGGTGAGTTTAATCCATTAACTTTCCTTTTATCTTTTGTCTTTTTAATTTTCACCTTTGTGGTTTCAGATTAAGGTTTATAATTCTGCTTTCAGATTAGGGTTTATATATTTTTTTGCTGTTAATTTGGTTGCTGTTTCACCTACAAAATAAAAGGCTGTTCAATTACAGGCTGAAACAAACCACCAACTGAACTTACTGAGTTTCATAAGACACTGAAATAATTTTCGTCATTGAAATCGATCTAAAAACGTACCATTAACACCTTTTCATTTTCTTAATATTTGTTTGGCATTAAATCTTTTAATTTTTAGTCTATTGGATATTTTTTGTAGATTTAGATTAAAAAGTTAAAAACATAGTAGTTTTCCTTGCATTTTGGTAATTATTTAAATTATAGGTGTTGATCGGTGGCCCAGGAGCTACAATTTTATAGGGTTTACAGATCCTTTCCAAGAACGGGTAACGGTCTTTATTGTTTTTGAATACTTGCCTAAAATTGCTACTTACCGCCTGTTTCGAATTAGGTTTCACAATACATCTTACGTCAGCGTTCCCAAATCCTCTTCTTCATGTAACTTTTATCGACCTATTACCCCTCTACTTCTTTCTTGCGATTTGAGCTATTTAATTTGGGGAAAACAAAGCAGGGAGTCAAGTTTTTTGTGGGATGATCTGTTGACTGAAGGTCAATTCATTCACTTATTTGAGAAATTTGAGGTTAATTTTTTATTTTAGGTTTTGAAAATAGTAATAAAGATTTGATTTTGTTTGATTGTAGCAGGGACATGAGAAGGTCTTTTAAAGATCCCCTTAAATCGCTTGAAGCCATCCAACATGCCAAAACTTTGTAACTTTATCTTTCTTAAAATCCCTTTTAATTAATTATGATTAATATAATTCAACTATACTTAGTTTATTATGATTTGACAAATATGGCATTTAACCCGTATGTTTTTTTTTGGTAATGGTCCCAAACTTTGGTTGACATGTTAATTATACCATCCTGGCATGCTATCAAAGTTTAATACTCACAACCATTGCCAAAAAAAGTTTAAGTGTGAAAATGCTTCAATGGGTTTTGCTGCATTTGATTTTTATTGGTTTTTATCTGATAACGAAGCATGCGTTTCAATACATAATGGAAAGAAAACATTGATGGGAAATAAAGAAAAAGGTATTACATATCAACTGGATTTGAAGTTTGAATGGTTTATTAAAACAAATATTCATATATTGTTGCAGTCCTTAGATAAAAGTTCCTAAGTAGGGATATCTTCGGTTTCAAAACCAAAAAAAAAAAAAAAACCAAATCTGAAATAGTGGTTCCGATTCGGTCCCATTTTTTCGGGTTTAGAACAGGTTAGAACCGGAAAAAAAATCATCAATCTTTACTACCATTGTTTCGTGAAGATATGTTAGACTTGAAATTGCCAAGTTCTGGTTCTAGAGCAGAAAAAACATGAACTGGAAAAAATTGAAGTGTTTTTGGTTTCAGTTTTCTATGCAGAGTTCTTGATGCTGCAGCCAAGAAAACAACAGATAACGAAGGCCAGTTACCTCTTTTTTGAATTTATTTATCAATTAAATGTCTTCAGAACTACATTTCTATATTCTAACATGGTTCAATTGATAAATGCAGAAAATGGAGTCTATTGGACCTGAAAAGATGGTCAAATGCCTGATATATATATCCCTTTTTACTCTTATAGCTACCATTTTTATATGAAAATAAATCAATTCAGCTTAATTTTTAAACTGTTCATGTATCAAATTTTGTTTATTTTTTAAGTTGCATTAAAAAAAATTCTCCAAAACAAAATTGCTGACAGATTATATTCATTTATCCACGTTCGGAGAATTAAACAACCAAAAAAGCAGAACCTTTACTAACGTGTATTGTTTTTTGGGTATTATATGAAAGTCCCCGCGGCATCGCGCGGGAAACTTTTTACTAGTTGTATATATAGGAGAATTAATATTTATATACTTGGATATGATTACGAGATATTATTACAAGCAGTGGTGGATGCATGTACAACCAAGAGGGGTGCATGGTCACCCCTTGGTAGCTCATCTTCATGTGGGGAAAAAATTAATAAAATAAAATTATTGGTTAATTTTAGTGTGATCCCCACTTAAAGTTTCGTAAAAATCCCGGTTGAATTTAATCATGGGTTCACCACTAAGTTGGTATATTGTACAAACTTAGGTATTTGTTAGGTAATTTGATATCTGTTTTGTTTTATCATGGTTAGAATATGTTAGGTAATTTGATGCCAAATATAAAGAGACTGTCATAATACAGGGAATAAAGAAGTGTATTGGGGTATTTGGAATACCAAGTGGCAAGTATGCATGGGCTATATAATACGCAATGAATACTGCAATTTTGGGAGTTAGCAGTGAAAATAGTATTATTATTATTTTTTATAACATTAGTGATTTTCTAGAGATTATGGGTTCGATCTCTTTCATATGTAAACATTTACCCGATGGTTAGGTGAAGGTTCGAAAATTGTCATAGAAACGGATTAGACTACAAATGATTTTGATAAACATAATCCTAAAGGTTATGTTTAATAGTTAACTTAGATTACCTATTTTACAAGTAGTTTTTCATGGATGAATCGACGAACTGGATATATCTCTTAGTTGCATTAGGAATCACTTTCCTGTATAGTATGTTGCCCCTAATTGTAGGGTTTCACATAATTCATTTGGGATAAGATAACAAATTTCTCATAAGTTCTTCAGTGAACGATGAGCCATATAAAAAACTAGGTCACAAAATGAAGTGAATATTCGATTTATGAATATACCTCTAGGAAGTTTAGAATGGTTGAAAACGTACCAAAACTAATTCCCATAGTTATCATGGTTTTCATTAAGCTTAAATTAATGGGTCAAATAATGAGCCCTTTTACATGAATTCGAATTTTTGGATCATTGTAAAATTTGTTGAGGTTTCGAGGCGTAACTTCCTTACCTCGTTGCCGGGCAATGAAACCCACAAGGGGCTATGCACCTTGACCGTGATAAAAACATTGCCTAGGATCCTGCAAGGAGACACAACCTCCTTGACCCTCCGCTCTTTTAGTCCTAATATATTAATGACTGTGCATTTTGCACTTCCTGTTTCATTTTAACTTACATATTTAATTACAATACAATGTTCGACAAATTTGTTAGCAATTTTACCCTTTCAATTTATTCAAGGAATTTCGTAACATTATTATTATGGACAAATAGCCTACTTTCAAGTTTTGATAATGACCAGTGACATTTAAAGGAAGAAAGCTTTAGTATGGTCAAATCAATCTATCAGTTTTTTTTATTATGGTTTAGTCTAATCAATTCATAAAGTGCGTATTTAATTGCACATCAAGCCATATATCATGTTCAAAACATGATATCATGAGAATTTGATACTTTTCTAAAGGTATTTTTGTTTATAACAATTTTTTTTGAAATGATCATACTTGTATGAGACTTAATCGTGTTGTGATTGTTATTGTAATTTATTCAACAATATAACAAGAAGATTCAAGTCGTAATCCTTGGTCGAAAGTACCTAAATAATTTGGAATGAATTGGCCTAAACCTTGATAACATAGAATAAGACAAATAAAATAAGCGTTCAATCGATGTGTGTGGTTAATGAGGAATATTTAGATGCCGACTAAAACCTTGTGCGTGTCAATTTTACTTTTGTACTTACTTCTTTTTAGTATTTCTGACATTCTCTACAACATTCATCTCAATTAATCGAATCTTATAAAAGTTGTGTTCATAATTTCCTCTAGCAAAATGATATCATGTGCATAAAGAGGCCCGCAATTAGTTAGTGCAAGGGGCAGACCCGATGTTTGTGAAAACTTGATTCAGCCCTTAGTGATAACTTTTCCGCCTTTTTGTTTTAAAGTATAATATTCTTGTATTCTTAAACTGCTATAAAGATAGCTTTTGGCCAGCCAAGGGAGATACATGTCTAGCCATTCTAATACTGAGGAACCAGATTGTTTAAGTGAATAAATACGTATATATGATATACCATGTGCATTAATAAATTGATTTGTGGTGTGCACATCATTTGAAGTTCGAAAATTATTATGTAATACATGGAATTATAATTCGTTTTTAAAAGGTAATACAAATTAAACTAAATGTCATTCTTTAAACGTGTTTGATCTTAATTAAATGCAATATTACCTTAGTGGAACTATGTATTAAAAATTCAAACTCAATCTAATTAGATTTTAGAACATCAATTATCATAGTGAACTAAAATTACTTGTCATTTCACTATTAATAGATAAATTAACACACAAGTTTAGCCAAAGTGGCAAACAAAGCATGTGATATCTCAGCCTTTAGAAGATGCGAATGGAGTCCCACACGCCCTGAGAAGTGACCATGCAGTGACTTTCCAATTTTCGCCCCCACACTTTTAATCTTTTATGTTTATTCACCAGGAGGGTAAAGCTAATCATATTTGTAAATTTATCAGTTTATAAATGGGGTCAAAGAAAGATTCGGAAATAATCACAATCAGATTAGGTTGCATATATCACGAGTATAATCCTTGAGGGAATCCTTATACGAAGTAATAGAATTACTGTTTCTTAAAAATGAAATGAAAAAATATTGCATAGGGAAACAAACATGTTAAGGCGGAAATCTATTGTAAGAATATAGAAGTGTAAAACATTAAAAATATTACTCGTACAAAACAATTAGATTTAAAGATATGACGATAAGAATGATAGATATATGTAATAATTTAACTTTGTGATGACTAATTAATTGCAAAATATGCGTAATTTTGTCAATTTTAATACAAAGTCAACAATGGACAAGGCTTGACTTTGGATTTTCTTTGTAAATGGTAAGTTTGGGTGTTCAATTATGTTAACAAATTGAACAAAATAATTAATTCTCATGATAAAGACAATTTTTGTGTTACAACTTTTATGCTTTCGTTGACCATAATCCCGTAATAATCAAGTTGAAGCAACACAAGAAGTCGTCAAGGTTATAACTTACGACTACTACCAATAAGCACATCATCTGTTCATATATGATTAATTAAAATATTTTATTCATTTTCAATAATAATTTAATTAAATTTAATTTTGTAAATTCTTAGCAAACCATACAGATTTGACAAGAACCAGATATCGCTTTCTTATAAAAAGTTGCATTTAAGCCAAATTTCTCTCTCTCTCTCTCTCTCTCTCATAAATTGAGATCGTTTTCAATTTTTTATCAGTGATCCAGGATTTATCTTCCTCTGCACTTTTTTCTCAAATTCTTCGGTGATATTAATGTTTATCAGAAAAACCTCATGTAAGTATGCTATATTTACATTATTCTGTTTCTAATTTCTGTGTACCCAGAAATGTTTAAATGTTCTTGCCTTCCCCTGTTTGCCACCTGGTGAATCATGTTCAGGAATGATTTGTGGGTATTGTAGATCATACCCAGATCGTGTTGTGTTTTGATTTAAAATGGAGGCTGTTGTTAATTATCATGATTAAACGAAAAACCCCTTTTATTACCCATCAAATCCAATTTAAATAAAAATTGAAACTTGACCCCTTCTCTCAAATTAAACATTGTTAAAGACTTGTTCTTGACTTGCAAAATTTGTGTACATTAGGGTTTTTTTTTTGCCCCTTTTGATTGTTGGATTTGTTTCAATTTCTTGCAGGAGAAGTTAACTTTCAAATTTGGTTGGTTTAAGTTTAAATTATATATAGGATTTATCTTGGTTTTTTGGGGGTAATTGGAGTGGTTTAAAGGAGCTTTCCTGAAATTGGTTGAAAAGCACATGCTTTTTCGGGAAATTTTGATACAAATACCAACTTTTTATCAATTAGAAGCATTTGACTCTGGAAGTAATTAGGGTTTGATTTATTAGTATTGGGTTATCAAGAAAATTATAGCTTTTTGTTTAAGTGATGTTTAAACAAATACTAAATCGGCTTCCTAAGAAGCCACACAAATCCAATGATAAAGATGGAGGAAATTCCAATTCTTATTCAAATACATCAACTAGTTCAAGAACCAACACCGATGTAGCAATAACTCGATCAAGTACTTCAAATCCGGGCCACGGGCCAAATCCTAACCCAACGGGCCCAAATCACACCAGCAACAAGCTTCTTCAATCTCAAAACTCAAAACTAAACGGAAATTCAACCGTTTACGAGGCCTTACCAAGTTTAAAAGACGTACCAAACGCCGAAAAACAAAATCTATTCATCCGAAAGTTGACTTTATGCTGTGTGGTGTTTGACTTCACCGACCCGACAAAGAATTTGAAAGAAAAAGAGATCAAACGACAAACATTGGTTGAACTCGTTGACTATGTCACTTCTGCAAATGGGAAATTTCCCGAAATCGTTATGCAAGAAATTGTGAAAATGGTTTCGGTTAATATATTCCGTAGGCTTACGCCTCAACCTCGAGATAATAAAATGTTGGAAACTTTTGATGGTGAAGAAGAAGAACCATCAATGGATCCATCATGGCCTCATTTACTATTAGTTTATGAATTTATTTTAAGATTTGTTGCATCACCCGAAACCGATGCCAAAATCGCCAAACGTTACATCGATCACTCGTTTGTTCTAAAATGGTTAGATTTATTCGATTCCGAAGACCCTCGAGAACGTGAATATTTAAAATTTGTTCTTCATAGAATGTATGGTAAGTTTATGGTTCATCGACCGTTTATTAGGAAAGCAATTAACAACATATTTTTTCGATTTGTTTTTGAAACCGAAAAACATAACGGGATTGCCGAATTGTTAGAAATATTGGGAAGTATAATTAATGGTTTTGCATTACCGTTAAAAGAAGAACATAAGTTGTTTCTTGTACGGGCTTTGATCCCGCTTCATAAACCGAAATGTATACCGATGTATCACCAACAAATATCGTATTGTATTACACAATTTGTTGAAAAAGATTGTAAACTTGCTGATACGGTTATTAGGGGTTTGTTGAAATATTGGCCGATTACAAATAGTTCAAAAGAAGTTATGTTTTTGAGTGAACTTGAAGAAGTTTTGGAAGCAACTCAACCGCCAGAATTTCAAAGATGTATGGTGCCTTTGTTTCGCCAGATTGCACGTTGTTTGAGTAGCTCGCATTTTCAGGTAGTTAATTTAGTTATTATTGGTATATATTGTGGTAAATGGGTGGGTCGGGTGATAAAGAGGTAATTCTTTGTACGGGTGGGCTGACTAGAAACACTTTATGTCCAAAATTTTCTATAATTAGTTGGTGTGTCAAATATGGTTGCAAAAATTATATTACTTTCTTTCCAATAAAGTGATTTAAGCGGTTCAAGCATTAATTCACCTTTGTCAACTTTCAACCCATTTGACCAAATACATCTTTTTCCTTTTAAGCTTTTTTGGATTAAACATTTACCTGTTTGACCTGACCCATTAGGCCTATTTCCTTTTAAGCTTTTTATTTGTTAGACTTTTACCTGTTTGACCTGTTAGAGTTTAAATATCGACCCATTCATATGTAAATAGGTCAAAATTGCCACATATACCATATAAACACATGGGTCATGAACGTTTTCCAGTTTTGTGTTGTCTTTATACATTAAAATTGCCAGAAAATGGTAGATTGCAACTTATGGGACTAAAAGAAATAAATACAAAAATGGAGGCCTTTGTTCATCGATTCAGTGACTTTACGGATACAACAAGAATTTATGTCATATCACTCCCTAAATGTTTAAAGTTCCAATCTTTTTGGATTTTAAAGCTTTTCCATTCATCGGTTATGTTTATAGACGTTAAATTACCCATAAATCATCATAAAATTATTACCTTTCTCTGCAAGAATTCATGATTGTAACATTTTCTTGAATGCACAGGTGGCAGAACGAGCATTATTCCTATGGAACAACGATCACATTTAGAACCTAATAAGACAAAACCGGAAAGTAATCTTACCAATCATATATCCTGCGTTAGAAACAAACACAAAAACCCATTGGAACCAAGCGGTTCAAAGTTTGACGTTAAATGTTAGAAAAATCTTTTCTGATGCTGACCCACAACTCTATGAAGAATGTTCTAGAAAGTTCAAAGAAGATGAATCTAAAAAAGAAGAAAGCAGTTACAAAAGAGAAATCATATGGAAACGGATTGAAGATGTGGCGGCTCAACGGACAGCTGGAGGTTATGAACCGATGGTTATTTCTCAGAAGGTAATCGCGACTCATGTTTCATCATCTGGCTAACAACACACACGAGTATTTTGTAAAAACAAAATCCGTTATTGGGTTTTTGCTGGTAGTTTATTAGGTTGTTGAGATGGACGCTATGAAGTAAAGAGATTTGTTCTTATGGTTAAGGAAATGGTGATGATAGTGATATTGGTGATTTGGATTTTGGATGCCATGAATTTGTGTATATACAACTAGCTTCAAAGCCCGCCCGATTAGGCGGGCATGCTTCAAGAGATTTGTAGAAAAATAATAACATAACAATCCATAATTGTAATGATAAGTTGATACAAATTTTGATACATGAATAAATGTTACATGAAATTTAGAGACAAAATAAGACTTCTTTGTAAACAACATGTGTTGTTGAATTAGTGTAATTGTTATCTTTGTCGTAACAAATAACCTTCAATCCGTTCTTGTTCTTAACTCTTGATATAACGACATAAAGTTGACCATGTGAGAATACTGGTTTTTGGAGAAACAAACCAACTTGCGATAACGATTTTGTGAGATCACCAATAGAATAATTAAAACAGAATATGAATTGTGAGATCACCAAATAAAACAAAATTTAAAAACTTCAAAATTGTATAAATTTTGCAGCATCAGTTTTTAAAAACATCAAAATTTTATAAATTTTAAATTTTCCTAAATATTACTCCGTATTACACTTGGAACTTAAAAACAACAAAATAGTATAAATTTTGAAATTCAAATGTTAATTCCAAAACAAACAGTTACAAAATTTTATTTTTGTTCCATAGTGTATAAATCGGCCACTACAATTACATAGTTCAATAAATTTGAATTTAAAATAAATTGATAGTATTAAATGTTAATTCCATTACAGTAGATAATTTTAATCACACAACAATATTTATGTTGCTATTACTGTTTTAATTCAAAAATTCGAATTATGTTTTGATTTCAAAAAAGTATTTAAAAATTTCTAAATGATAAGGTTGTTTCTAATATTAAAGGGAAGTGATTTGTACAGAGCAACTTTTGTTAATATAGAGCAATTATAAGGGAAATGACTAATATACCCTTCCTCTTTTACGAACATAATTCGTTCGAGCTTCTCCAGCAAAACCTAGGGGTGAGCATGGGGCGGTTTGGGGCGGTTTTTAGCTAAAACCAAACCCCGTCCCGAAAGTTCGGGTTTTAAGAATTACACCCCGTTTGGTTTCGGGTTTTTCGGTTTCGGTTTTTCGGGTTTTTCGGTTCGGTTTCGGGTTTTTTTCGGTTTTCCATTTTCCTTTAAATTTACCGATTTGTTTCCATAAAAATTAATATTATGATTCAAAATCTCAAACGTTAATACATTTCGTTATAAATAAAAAAACAACTAGTAAGTTTAATATAATGTAATAATAAATTTCAACTAACATAACTTGAATAAGATTAATA
Organism: Calendula officinalis; assembly: GCA_963853835.1. Taxonomy (NCBI): domain Eukaryota; kingdom Viridiplantae; phylum Streptophyta; class Magnoliopsida; order Asterales; family Asteraceae; genus Calendula; species Calendula officinalis. The sequence continues at coordinate 17,641,166 of OY970824.1, read as the reverse complement.
ATAGAATAATTTTTATTTAAAAGATAATTAAATGTCAAATCTATTTATAAATATAAGAATATTTTTATAAAATTTGAAAGATATATAACGACGGGGCGGGGCGGGGTTTTTGGTCGGGTTTTTCATATGCCCCCAAAAACCGCCCCAAACATTCGGGTTTTCCAAAAATCAAAACCGTTGACATCGGTTTTTCAAATGGTTCGGTTTTTTCGGGGCGGTTTTTTCGGAATTTTCGGTTTCGGTTCGGTTTTTATGCTCCCTGCCAAAACCAACCAATAGTTCATCTTCTCATACATAAATCAAAGCCGGCGACTTTTGGTTACCTTCTCCGGCAAAACCAAGCTAAACTGGTTCAAATCTCGAATTACGATTCTCTGCCACTCTTCCTCTCGGTCTTCTTCTCCGTCTATCTTTCGCCGGTTTCCTGCACCATCTCTTCCACCGGCGGCACCCAAGCCCTCAACCCCATATTTTGTTTCAAATCTTCTCTATTGAACAAAAAGAACAACTCTCTAATCAAAAACCTGCAACTCGAAAAAGGGTAAAAAAAACTAACCTAGATCTAGGGTTTGTGGCGTAGACGACGGTGGTAGTTTGGTTCTGAAGATGGTAGTCAACACTCAACAACCCTTCTAAAAACCCATGAACACAAATTTACATGCCAGATAAGCCCCCAACCCATATTCAAGTTTGCTTAAAATCTCATATTTGAATCCAATTCGAGCAACCTTCAAAAGAAGTATTGACTTCTTGATTACGTATCATAGGTTTTTTCTCAAATTAGGAACAAAATCAAATTCCACCTACGCATTCCAGTAAAATCCTGACTTTTGTAGGTTATCTTCTAAATTAGGTACATAATCAAGCTCGTGTTGTCGTGAATCATCAAATTATATGTGCAATACGATTGTTATTTACATTGAGTAGCTTGAAATAAGGCGTCTTTTGATATAAAATCGCAAAGGGAAAATTGTAAAAGGAAGGTAAAAGAAAAAGAAGGGTATAATTGTATTTTAATATAAAATTGCTCTGTATATCTAAAAAGTGCTCTGTACGAATCAGCTCCCAATATTAAAGCCTATATTATTTTGAGATATATATTCTTTAATATTTCGGATGGAGGAGATTTCAAATTACTAATACTAATTTCCACGAAAATTAGGCAAATAAATTTCCATAAAATAGCCGATATATGTGGGATACCGAATATGGGGATACTGCTAAAAAATAAAACTGCTTTTGGGTTTAATGGGGAATCACACGATTTTGTGTTGATTGACATGTGGCCTTTTACATGATTACACGTCAGCATTAACAACCAATGAGATTTCTTGAAATGAATGAGTTGGCAAAACAAACTCAAATCTATGCCTCATATATAGAGGTAGATTTGGCATATTTTGAAATTTGCTTGTTTTAGATGATTTATGATTTTGTTGAGTGTCAATTTGTTGGATTCTTGATGTGTATTAATCATGTTACTTTCACATAATTCATGTTTAAGTTGCATTCTTTGTGCCGTTAAAAAAAAATTGCTTCTTTGTGCCGTTAAAAAAAAGTTGCATTCTTTGTGTTTGCTTTCTTCAAAAAATTGGTCAAATTTGGCGATTTTATGATGTTGGTTGTAGTTTTAAGTTAATTTGCCTAGTGGTAAGGGATTAAATGCACCTTTATGTTATGGGTTTGATCCCTCTATATGTAAATATTTATTAGATGATCTGAGAAATTTTGGAAACGGTCACCACAATAAATAAGTTATGCACATTTAACAATTTTGCTCGTGGTGTACGTAATCTAACACTCTAACCATTGGCGTTGCTGTTTTTAAACATTTACACTAAGCTATTACATGGTGATTTATTAAATCGAAAATATTTTGAATATTTCAAAAAATCCTTAAATAATCGATAAGAAGCAATACACAAATTTCGTTACGCAAAGGGAGATATTTATTGGTGGATAATTGTTCCACGCGCACACCACAAGCCGACGCTCCTCAGATGGCTCTCTTTTTGCCACGTAATCACCGTCGCCGGACGTATTTCTTGCCCTCCACGGAAGTATAGCATGGCCACTAAATCTCTACTCTTTACCCGAAATACCCTTCAAATGCCACTACAATTACCACTCTCATTCACCAAATGACGGTTTAGTTTCCTCATAAAACCCCTCCCCTCTTATTTACCCATTTCTGTCATTTTACCACATCCCGCCATCAACTTCCGTTTCTCTTTACAAACAATAATGGCTACCGGTTTGGTACGCAGGGGTATTTCTAGGGTTCAATCATCGCCGGCGGCGAAGCTTTTGCTTTCTCGATGTCACGCTTCCGAGCCTCAGGCTCAACAAACGGATCCTGCCGCTCGATCTACACAAAACATCAAAAGTTTCCAAATTTACCGATGGAATCCGGACAATCCTGGCAAACCGGAGCTACGAAACTACGAGATAAACCTAAAGGAGTGTGGACCGATGGTCCTTGATGCGTTAATTAAGATAAAAAACGAAATTGATCCATCGCTTACGTTTCGTAGGTCTTGCCGTGAGGGAATCTGTGGATCATGTGCTATGAACATTGATGGATGTAATGGATTGGCTTGTTTGACGAAGATCCCGTCGGAAGAGACGACGATGGTAACGCCGTTACCGCATATGTTTGTGATTAAGGATCTGGTGGTGGACATGACTAATTTCTATAATCAGTATAAGAGTATTGAGCCGTGGTTGAAACGGAAGTCTCCGGCACCGGCCGGTTTTGAAGGGAAAGAGGTTCCTCAGAGTAAGAAGGATCGAGCGAAATTAGATGGAATGTATGAGTGCATATTGTGTGCTTGTTGTAGCACTTCGTGCCCTAGCTATTGGTGGAATCCTGAATCCTACCTCGGTCCTGCTGCTCTTCTGCACGCCAATAGGTTCTATTTTTTCTTTCAATTTTCTGTCATGTTTATATGTTTCAATCAATATCTGCTACTTACAATCAACCAATCAATTTGGTTAATTTAATTCGAGCCAAGGATCGATTAAATACTGCAGCAGACAGAAATTTTATGTGTTCTTTATGATTAATATCTGCTACTAATTGAAAAAATTAACTAGTGGTATATGATAGTTAACATTAATTAAAGGGTGTGGTTAGAGGGTGTGTATGTTCTGCTGGTAAAAAAACTCTGATTACTGCTTTATGACTGTGGAATCTAATAAAATTATATAAAAACTAGTTTTCGAAGTTGAAGCAATTATCAGTTTAAAGTGTATAAGTTTCAGTTAATAGTTATGTTAATTTGTTTAATGCTCTTGAATCTATACTTTTAAATCTAATAAGTTTGATAATTTTGTATTTATTTAGGTGGATAATGGACAGCCGTGATGAGTACACACAAGAACGTTTAGATGCAGTAAATGATGAATTCAAGCTGTATCGTTGCCATACGATTTTGAATTGTGCTCGTGCCTGCCCAAAGGGGTTGAACCCTGGGAAGCAAATCCAAAACATCAAGACTCTTCAGACCTAATTGTCAATTTTCTCATTCTGGTATTATACTTAAAAACCTTATTATATTTAACATGTGATAAATAATTCTAAGCAACTCTTTGATTATTGCCCATTCGGAATGGATGAATATGTACACATTTTACAGCTTGAAATAAGTTTAGGTTTACGGAAAACACATAGCTGTTTATACATTTAAACAGGAATTTCTCAAGAGTCGCAAGGATATGGCGAATATAACCATAATATTATACAATATCGTCTGTTAGATCATGCTAATTGAACTTAATGGTGAAATTGGTAACTTCAAACCGCAATTTAATAAAATGAAATACAAATCTTAAACAACAGACTATCACAACCTTAAACCTTGGTCCTAACTCTCAACTGTAATTCCCACCAAAGATTTTATATAAATTATGCCACCAACACTCGATGAAATCCATGCAAAATTTGTTCTCTAGAACACACTTGACATTATGAAGTTGCTACTGTTAGCAATGACTTTGATTTTGGTATGTTTTCAAGTTGGAGCAAGAACACACTCACCATTTCTCATCAATCTGCAAGAAATCCAACCGTTAGATTACTTCCTTGTTACAGGTGATGTTCAAAATTTGAAACTTAATTTCTTATGAAAGAGCAAGTGTGGTGTAATCTAGTCAGTTATTAAGTAACGATCAAAGCTGTACCACACGTTTCCAGTGTTAATTTGAAGTTGAAACCAACCACTAGCGATGTTGCTTTTCCAAATCATATAACCATGACTGTGATTTCGAAAAACTTGGTTACCAATTTATGGCGCTATTTGCCATTACAGTTTCCAGTGTAAGTGGGGAATAACATATACCAAACTGGTTATGGTGGAATCAGATAAAGTTATAGGTTTCGATCTTTTACTAATTAATTATGCCAACTACACATAATAGACAAGACGTAATTTGTATATTGACAGTAGAATATCGACGTAAGTTTGATACATTTTAAGCATACTAACTCCAAAAATTATTTATTATTAAAGGGCTTGTAGCTAGCAGTATAAATATGTTGGAAAGGTGTGTGAATAGCTGTTTTAAAAAAAACTCCCAAATTTATTACTAAAATATTTATCGATTATTTTTAGTAAAACAATATAGGATGTTTTTAAACACTGAAGCATACTTTTAACGACTTTTAAACCATTTGGATGTTGGCCCCGTTAAGTTTCAGCTAAAACTCTTTTTTATATTTTAACCCATTAAAATATTAAAAAATAGCCTAAATTGGCCATTTTTGTGTGGACCATTTCGATTCCTACTTCCTAGCTTCTATTTGATCACTAATAACATTCTAAATCATAATGTGATTAATAAAAGTTTGCATAGTTTCATCTTATTATAGGATGCAGCAGCAACTGTGATATATCGTGTGGCTACTGCAATATCAGAAGACAACCACCTATTTGCATCCAAAGCTGCGACGATGAAGAACCTTAAAACTGTTGTATCCGTCTCAAAATTATTGTCCACCGGACACAGGCTTTAAGAAAAGTACACAGAGAGCAACTTATTTAATATCTACATATGGAAAAAAAAAAAAAAAAAACATTCTACAAGAGTGAATTGTAACACTTAACTTGTAAACGACATCACAAAACTGTTATTGATGGTATTGTTAATTGATTGCGTCCATCTCTTATTACTCGATACTTAATTGTAGGAGCTACGAATAAAGGCTACAAGTAAAAAAACATTAATAAAGTCGGCCGAAGGGCAAAATGGTAATTTTACACACCAGTTGCAAAGTTTTTCGTAAGTCCAAGGAAAACAGCAGCAGACGAGATTTGCACCTTAAGGTCTGCAACATCAAGATCATGACCACCTTCTACTAGACCCCACTTTTCTACCTGAAATTGTTTAAGAAATATCAGGTCTATGATTGCATACGACTAAATTTATATTAACAATTAGTGTGTTATATATGATTACAAAATTATATGAACAAGAACCTGCATATCTTCTTCAAGTCTAATCAACTCAATTGCTTCTTCAATCTGTAATCTACCACGAAAAATCCCAATTGAAATAATTAAAGAATGCGATGCAGAAGCAAGTGCATCAATTGCAGCCAATTCACAATCATTAGTTTTCTTTAGAATTTTTTCTACTGCATTTGCAAGACCATCCTCTTGTTTACCCCCAAAAAAGCTGGAATAAACAACGGGTTTATATCCAAACTCTGATCCTACCCATTTAAGTAGTGGATCAATTTTCTTCACTTGTAGTTCTGCAAATATAAACATTTTAATAATTATAACAAACTGCTCAAGTGTGAAAATGAAAATGTCATAATCAAGCTTAAAAACTCAAATTTACAAAAATGTGTGAATTACCGTGGACGCCATTTGTCAGCTCATTATCATCGGGGGCACGACAAAAGACTAAATCTTGATGAAATCTTTGCATTAAATTAGAGATAATTTTTGGTCTAGTGAGAGGAACTCTTTCTAAAGCAGTACATGCAAGTTGCATTAGAGGCATTGTAAATGGCCTGATTCCATCTGCAAGCTACAACCAACAAAATCTATGTTACATATTTCCTCATAACATTATGTTGTTTGGGATAAGCAATAAACACTTCAAAATATGCAATCTTTAACATCCCCTAATTACTCAAACAATTGGAACTAAAAATACCATCTGAACTACAAGGAGCTAAAATTCGGTTATGTTTTGTAAATTTCATGAATTACTATACCAATTGGACAAACTTAAGATCGCCAAACAAGACAGTATGATAATTTGAGTGATTAATTTGGGAGATAAACAAACAAACCTACCTGATATTCCCATTCGGCAGCAATAGCTTTAGCTAGAAGAAGAGTAGGGCATTTCAGAGGCCTTTTGGAAGGAGTTTTAAGTGTCCTGTAATCAAGCATCACAGACCAACCAATTCCGTCGTCGGCAGGTCTCGTTGTTACTTGCTTATAGAACCTCTTTCCGACTATCGATCCGGTCATGAACGACATCGGCATGGTGACTGATGTGGACGGCGGTGGTTTCCGTGATTTAATGTAGATCTCATCTCCGGTGGTGGTGGTTTTGTTGTTGTCGTCATTCTGATCGGATGAGAAGGTGAAGGAGGAGGAGGTGCTGTCGGGTTGATGTTCGGCGGCGGTGGCAACGGCGGGGGAGGAAGATAGGGATCGGAGGATTGTGGCGTTAGATTTTAATGAATTTAGGGTTTTTCTGAGGATAGCGGTCGCCATTTGAGACAAAGAGAAGGGAGAACCGGTATTGATCTGTGTGATTGAACAAGCAGGCAGTATGATGCCGTTCAAAAAAAAAAAAAAAAAAGGCAGTATGAAGCTTGAACTACATGGGTGTACGACGATTATCGGATCTAATTGTAAATTTTTATGGTTTTCCGTTCATGAAACATGAAATTTAACTATTTAATTACCAACTTTAAATAATAAATTGTCCAAAGTTCGTCACTAAAAAGTCTACCAAAGCAGTAATATTGACATAAGATGTAAGAAGTTGCTCAACATATAAGTTATGAGTTCAAATCTCATCGTAGACATATAATAGATTAGGTATCTTTTAGAGAAAAAACTATAAAGTTTAAAATCTAAGATATAAAGATATGTTAAAATTAAATAAAATTTATATCTTCTTGTTACTTTTTAAATTTATAAAGTATAAAAATAACCTAACAAATAAAAATATTTAAAAAGTCATTAGGGCATGTTTTCTTATCAGATTGGTATAAACAAAACTTAATACATGTCGGAGTGGCTTTATAGAATAGTTTCGCTTATCGGGTGACTTGATGAAAACATTTTAATAGTTAAGTACGCTTTAGAAATCAATCGCGAAGCTAGAACACAATTATGCATATCTTATGATATACCTTAATTTAAAAAAAAAAAAAATTATAGAAGTATGCCTTATGTTTTTAAGAATCTAGCTATAATATTGAAGGTGACCTACTTTGATTGATTTCGACAATACAATGAGTAAGGTAAAAAGTAGACCGTCATATGCTCCTGAATTCTTATAGTTGCACTCGTGTTCCCAGGTAGCTATTGGTATGGACAAAATATGAGAAATTATATTTTTCATACTCATGATTATATATTTTTAAACTTGACACGTGTAATCCACTATTTCTCTTTCTTCATATCATCAATTGATTTTGACATTTATCATTATCAAATGTGTAGACATATTGATAGGAAGAGATCAATTGACCACTAAGGATAACTTTGGGTTTTCCTTCAAAAGGTCTTGAATTCAAGGTTTGTTGGAGGTAAAAACTTGGAGATAAAAAAGGTGGTGGAGTTTATTCCCCATATGTGGAGGGTTCGAGGGAAGACATATTGCCCCTTATGGATGTCACTGTCTAGGCTCGAAACACTAACTTACTAACTCGCAATTAAAAAAAAACTGATAGAAAGAAAAGATAGGAACCAATATCATTTGAATAATGTATTAAGTATTATGGTGTCTTAAGAAAGAGGAAAATAGCACAAAAGAACATACACACTTGCATTACACACTTGATGCATATAAACACAACTGGTTATGACAGATTTACAAAAAATAGTAAAATAAAATACAGCATCGTAAGATGATTTTTGTAGATTACGAGATCTCGAAATAGATACAAAATAAAACCATATATTCCAAAATCATTGATCCATGGGCATGGATTTTATTCTTTTTAAATCATGAATAATCGAAGGCATAACATACACAAATAACCGAATCCATAAGCAACATCTTGTATATATATATGGCACATGCATATTTGAATAGACGACAAATGTTGTGAGTTGTGTGAATCGTCAATCTGGATTTTTAGGGCCGTTTGTTAGCATCATGATGATTAATATCTATATGATAGAGATATGTGAATTATATGTGTGTATAGATAAGTGGAATGTTCAAGGAGGTCCACATATATTTTAAAGTCCCAAGGGACAATCATAGACCCTTGGATCAAGAAGATCAATGGTCCAGATTGTATCTGAAATTAAAGGGGTTTTTAACACGGAGGGGTATAATGGTCATTTGGCTTGAAAGGACCTTCTGAATCACTCACCATTGTTCCCACTCTCTCTCTCTCATTCCTTCCTCACCACTCTTTCTCACTCGCACATCACACCAAACAAAACCCTCAAAATTTTCTCTATTTCGGTGATTTCTACCGGATTTTCGCTAAAATCGTGTGCTCTTCACTCATTCAACATCGGTTTTCTTCTTCATTACTCTGTTATTGGCATACAATAGCGAAATCTCGGTCTTCTCCTTCGAAACCTCCTCTGATGTACCTCTCTGTAAGTTCGATCATGTTTTTGCTGTTATTATTAGTTTTTTTATCGTTTATGCACAAATAGTTATTCATTTACTTATTTTTTTTATATTTCAAACTTTTCTAGGGTTTGTATTTGATAACCAGTCGATTTCATATGTTTTTTTATTTGTTCTCTGTTTTGTTGTGTTCTATTTAAATCACAAGTGATTTTCGAGTCATTTTCAGCTTTCTAGTGTTTTTTTAGTAAATCACGCGTGATTTATAGTTTGTATTTGATAACCAGTGATTTCAGCTTTCTAGTTAATTTTATTAGAAATCACATGTGTTTCGTAGAGTGTTCACATGTGATTTGTACTAAACATGTTCCCCTTTATTTTGAAAACCGTTGTTTTTAGTAAAACACATGTGATTCATTGTGTGTTCAAATATGATTTGTAGTAAACATGCTCTGTTGTCTTTAGAATCACATGTGATTGTTATTTATTTTAAGTTTGTTTGTACTTATGTGATTTGAGTACAATCACATGTGATTTGATTAACAATCACATGTGATTTTTATGTAAAATAAAGTTTTTTCATAAAACAGAAGAGTCTATATACATAACAATATCACATGTAATTTGATTAATAATCACATGTGATTGTTATGTAAAACAAAGTCTTTTTTCTTCATAAAACAGGGAAGTCTATATACATTATAAAATCACATGTGGTTTGATTAACAATCAGATGTGATTCTTATATAAAAAAAGAGTTTTTTATAAAACAGGATTTCTATATAAATAACAATATCACATGTGATTTCATAAACAATCAAATGAGATTCTTATGTAAAACAAAGTTATTTCATAAAACAGATGAGTCTGTATACATAACAAAATCACATGTGATTTTATTAAAATCACATTTGATTAAATATAAAGTCTTTTTATTTTTATTTTAAAATTTACCTTGTTTTAGTTGGTTTTTGACATTTAAATCTATTGCAGGTTTTCTTCCCTATTATTCATGCAGAACATTTCTATTTGTTTGTTTTCTTCTTTATTCTATCTGTTGCACATGGAGTTATTTACTGTTCAATTTGACAAGTCATGGAACACAAGGATGCCCACAGATCCTTCTCAATAGCAGATGATTCTTAACAAGCTAAGAATGCGTTTTGCATCCAAGATTTTGACTCATGAGGTTAACTTTCATGTCAAAAAGATTATTGACAAGGCTACAATGTTCTACAATGAAAATTCCAAGGAAGAAATCCAAAAGATGATACTTGCAGCACGTTCAAACAGATCAAGTCGTGATAAAGTTCCACGTAAAGCTTGATAAAATTATGCAAAAAACAATATTTATTTTAAAACATTCTGTACTTGATGCATTTGATCTTTTGCCACAATGTGTTTGTTTTGTATGTTTTTAACAATGTTGTACTTAATGCATCGTAAATAAAAATAACATGTGATTTAATTAATGCTCACTTTTGATTTTTTTTGTATTAATGTATAGAATGCTAAAATCACTTGTGATTGTTAATAAAATCACATGTCATTCAATACTAAGTAACATGCTCTGTTTTTTTATACTTGATGTTTACTTTCCCATCACATGTGATTTTGTTATGTATATATACTCATTTGTTTAATGAAATAACTTTGTTTTGCTTTACAGAATCACATGTGATTGCTAATGGAATCACAAGTGAAAGTTAATAAAATCACATGTGATTTAATACTAAGTAACATGTTCTGTTTTTGTGCACTTGATGTTTACTTTCCAATCACATGTGATTTTGTTATGTGTATATACTCCTCTGTTTTATGAAATAACTTTGTTTACTTACCTGAATCACATGTGATTGGGAACAGCATCACCAGTGATTTAATACTAAGTAACATGTTCCGTTTTTGTGCAATTGATGTTTACTTTCCAATTACTTGTGATTTTTATTAACAATCACATGTTATTGTTTCTATGTACATGTCACTGTTTTTTGTGCACTTGATATTTACTTTCCAATCACATGTGATTTTGTTATGTATATGGACTCCTCTGTTTTATAATAAAAACTCTGTTTTACATAACAAAATCACATGTGATTTTTAATGAAATCAAAAGTGATATAATAAAATCACATGTGATTTAATAATTAACAACAAGACTAATAATTTAATTTGTGAATTAAACATAAATATTTATAATGACAAAATAGTCATCCAAATAATATTCTACAACTAATAATTAACCATCATTAATTATCAAATAAAATGTAAGTTGAAATAATACATCATTTAATAGTACAAATATCCACTTATACTAAATACATAAAATTAATACTCTTCCTTATTTTTCTCAAAAGTCAAATGGCTTTTGGCTTGTCTCTTCCTCCTGTCAAGATTTCATTTCTCATCCCCTAAACTTTCATATTTTGGTTATTAGCTAAATTTCTCATGCATACACGCATTCCCAAAGTTGTTCAACTTTCCTCACAAGATACATGACACAACACGACTTTTCCACTTTTCAAGTTAATCACCAAAATGGAAATTCCTTTCTGCTTTTTCTTTTCTTCTCAAACCAAGGTCATTGACCATCCAAATATGTTTGAAAATCCATCTTTTTAAGTCTTGAAAGACTTGTTACTTCTCTGCACACTCTCATCCTACTAGCAAAGTTGTGCTCATACAATCACATGTGATTTTTAAAGTGAATCACATGTGATTTGTTTCTTAACAACCTCCCATGTTTTTAAGCAAAGAAACCACATGTGATTCGCTCAACAACCTCATCTCAACGCAGTCAAATAACGTAAAGCAAACAATCACATGTGATTTGTAAACCGAATCACTTGTGATTTGTTTCTTAACAACCTCCCCTGTTTTAAAGCAAAGAAATCACATGTGATTCTTTTAGCAACCTCACATGAAGCAGTCAACTAATGCATAACACACAATCACATGTGTTTTTGTAAAGTGAATCACTTGTGATTTGTTTCTTAACAGCCTCCCCTGTTTTTTAAGCAAAGAAATCACACGTGATTCGCTAAGCAACCTCACATGAAGCAGTCAACTAATGCATAGCACACAATCACATGTGATTTGTAAAGCGAATCACTTGTGTTTGTTTCTTAACCACCTCTCATGTTTTTAAGCAAATAAATCACATGTGATTCGCTCGGCAACCTCATTTCAACGCAGTCAACTAATGCATAGCATACAATCACATGTGATTTGTAAAGCAAATCACTTGTGATTTGATTCTTATCAACCTCCCCTGTTTTTAAGCAAACAAATCACATGTGTTTCACTTAGCAACCTCATATAAATCAATCAAATAACGTAAAGCACACAATCACATGTGATTTTGTAAAGCGAATCACTTGTGATTTGTTTTTTATCAACATCCCCTGTTTTTAAGCAAACAAATCACATGTGATTCGCTTAGCAACCTCACATGAATCAGTCAACTAATGCATAGCATACAATCACATGTGATTTTGTAAACTAGTAATCTACACAATGCTACGCAAATAAATCACATGTGATTATTACCTGAATCAGTGGTTCTTTTATCTGTTTGATTGTTATTGACAGATTCTGGATTCAGATTCATTGATAACGTCAGTTTTTTTGATTTCGATTTCAGATCTGCGTTCGATTTCTGTGATTTTATAAAATAACGCGATTCGATTTCAGATCTGCGATTTCTGTGTTTGCTGCAGTCGATTCGATGTTTGAGATTCAGATCTGCCGTTTACGAGTGATTTTTGAAGCTCTGGATTGATGAAATCGCAAAAGGAATTCCAGCGGATGAAAGAAGCTCTGGATTGAAGAAAGAAGGTCGACTGAGAAGGTTGATTCAATTTTTGGACGCTTGGACGATTATACCCCTCCGTGTCTAATTAAATGAATTGATCTTGATCATTGAATAAACTTGATCTAAGGGCTGTGATGTGTTCCTTGGGACTTTATAATTTTTGTGTTCTTCCCTGAACACAACTCGTATAGATAATTATAAGAATGTAATGTTTATTGTATTGAGGTATAGATAACTATATGAATGTAAAATATACAGTAAATGAATAATAAATATCCGACATACCTTGAAGGCCGACAAAAGGTGGTCTCAAGACCACAATATATGGGCAAAAAGGTTATGTTACCTCAAATTCCGAAACCAAATGTAAATGTCTATTAGACCATACAATTTCCCGTTAATAAAAAACATTTACTCGTAGTTTCATAATAAGCTTGTTTAATATTTTGAATATAATTATATATTATTTCAAATTTGACCATCTGCTATGTGATGTAAGTTTTGTACAACCCCAACTTACATTCACAAACTTTTTTGCCGCAGTTTTTCAGGAAACAACTTCTCTACTCTTTGATAAGAATATTATTGTCTACATTTCACTCATGAGCCGATTCAAATCATTCAAATGTATCTGTTAGTTACTAGAGTTTGTTGTACTCCTATTATCCCTACTTGTTTGTTTATACTCTTGTATTATAAAAGAATATCAATACATGAATCACCACAGAGACCCAGAGAGCTAGTGAGTTTCCATAAAAACCTTATATGGTATCAGCCTGACTTTTCTTGGCCTCCCATGTCCGTCGTCTAAATCTCCTTCATTCCTAATCCTCCATGGTTGTAGAAACAGAGTCCTCCGACTCCCCTCTCATATACATTGTTTTCGGCGGAATTAGATATCGTTGTTGTACACAAAAGTTAACAACTTTTACGCTTAATTTTTTTGTCTATTTAATACATTATAAACTATTAAGAAATACTAGATCATTATCTCTCTTTATGACACATGGGTTGATACCTTTGAGGATCAAGCCTAAATCATCGGTATAAAAAAGAACAATTTGTCTAACTGGGATGGCTTATAAGAGCATGCGGTATGGCATGCCAAAGCCTCTTTGGCGCCGCCAAACCTCACCGCCCCTCTCGCCAAAGTGGATTTCGCCTGAAAACACAGTGTATTGACGAGCAAAGTTGTTTAACATCAGGAGGGGTGTTTAACATGGGTACGTGTTAAAGTCATGTTAAATCCCCAAAAAGCATTTAAGATTACTTTAATACATCAAGCTCTAAATATCTCAGCAGTTTATTAAGTTTTTTTTTTTAATATTTTGATGTAGATAAATTACTTAAGATTACAAACTTATATCCCTTTTGTACCAAGAAAAGTGTTTGAGATGTGCTTATTTGAAATATACATTTTATATATTAATTTGTATCTGTTTCATATTATTTTATTTTGTTAAGGTATATGTATTCTAATCATATGACGCATTTTTTATTTCATCGCACTTTTATAAGAGGTTTTTCCGGAAACAGACTCTCTATTCTCGGATAGAGATATCACTGTCTACATCTCACTTCCTTCATATATTGTCTTTAACAGGATTGAATATCATTATTATTGTCCCGCATTATGATTCGATACAGCTGATGATTAGTTAAAAACCTTTTTGTCAAAAAAAAAAAAAGATGTAACAAATACAGTATACATGGTATTGTCGTATAATATGGAAATGTAAGTTATTGTTTTTTATTTACATATTATATAATAAAAATGTTTGGTCCCGCCAATTTAGGCCATGTGCTTTAAGTCTTTAACCCCCTTATCAATTAACATTAAAATTTTAAAATAGAAGAAGAAGAAAACAAAAACAACTTATACCTCCTTCCATATTTTATTTTTTGTTTGGTACACAAAATTTTTTCCTTATTACATTGAACTAATAAGAGTAGTATATAACTACCAACTCCACATCTTTCCTTTTCATAAACATAAAGAAAAAGAGAGAAAAACATCATCAAACCAACATTGATGATCATGAAGTTTAAGTCAACGAAATTGTCTAGAAGTTTTTCTAAATTACGTTGTGGGAAGGCTAACGATAGCACACGTAGCAGCAACAGTTGTGTTAGCCTCCAAGGATGTGGGGCAACAATCGGTGGTGAAGTTAAATGGGAATTACGTCCTGGCGGGATGCTTGTTCAAAAGAGAGAGATAGCAGAAGAAAGCATCGAAAACGGGGTTATGGTGGTTCGAGTCGCAACTGGTTCACAATGGCATGACATATCGATCCAATCGACTTCTACTTTTGGTAATTTATCCATCACCATTATTATGTTCTCTAGTCCCATGTTTTTGGAGGAGTTTCTCGAGATAACTGTTTTTATGAATTTTAAACTTTTTTTTTTTTTTTTGTTATAGGTGAATTAAAGATGATATTATCGGCGGTGACTTGCTTGGAGCCAAAAGAGCAAAGATTGTTGTTCAAAGGTAAAGAGAGAGAAGATGTAGAACATTTACACATGGTAGGGGTTGGAGACAAAGACAAGGTGTTGATGTTACAAGATCCGGCTACCAAGGACAAGAAACTCGCAGCAAATACTATGGTAGCTCCTTATCGAGTAATTATTGTATGAAACTAAGGAAGATGATATTTGCACTATAAAAATTATTTAACTTATGATATTGTACAAGTTTTAAACAGATTGTATAAATATACTAATGTAGTGGATGAATAAAACTTTATGGTGTAAATGTTTGTATCCCATCCCAAGAAACAATGGTGGTTATGTTTTTTTTGGAAACGACAAATGATACAACTGAAGTCTACTCGCAATTTTTCAGCGAGCATCCTGGGTTCGAGCTCCATAACAAGAGGTATATATTTACAAGATTCGAATTCCAGACCTCACGCCTCATACGGGAGTAAAACTCATGTATCAATCCAGCTGAACTAGACATCATTCACAATGGTAGTTATGTGAACTGGAATTAGGAGACTACCTTCTCTTACTAAATGGCACGTCATAAGTAAAAAAAAAATTGGTGTTATGTTTTATGTTGACTAGTGTTTTGTTCAATTTTTCCTGATATGACCACCCTTTGATTATCCATTATTCTACTATATGTATATGATATTTACACACTCACTACCCTCTTTTAGATGTCCACTTCATGTTCATAAAAACGATGAACTCAAGTAACGTACGTATATTAAAAGAGTTGATGTATAGGGTTGTGATGTTGTTCTCAATAAGCATTAATAAGTGTCAAATGCCAAATCTCCGAAGTGTTCATGACTTCATGCTATTCCAAAAGCATTGACTTAAAGTCAATGTCACGTCAGCTGACACAATTGACGTACGTACTCATGTCAACAATACATATTCTCTTCACTTTTTTAGAACCAACCAACATAAAATATACACACAAAATACCTTATTAAACTACCCTTGGGCCCCACCAAACCACCTCCCCTACCTGTCTCTTCTCTTCGGCCAGATGAAGCCTACAACCGACGGCAAGAAAGTGATGGACCATACCAATGGTTTGGAGCAAGGCAACGCGGAGTTGTTGTTAGCACCACTCTTATTAAAAATTATAAGAGAGTCTATATATGATGTATAAAGACTTTTTGTATATTTAATTCTCCATTTTGCTCTTATTAGTAGTTTGAACTTATGGGGATTTTATATTGCATTCAATTAAATTGAGAACCAGAGAAAAATCAACAGCCCTTGTTCTTCAAAATGAAGTTAAAAGAAACCAACCATTATTCTCTTTCTTTAAAAATTAGATTTTAAAGAAAACTTTGTTTTTTGTTCTTCAGAATTCTTATAACCCCACCCTCCCACCACAAAACCCCCCCCCCCCCCCAACAAAGGGGGGAAATTGGCAAATCCTTTGTTTCACTAACCATTGAAAGTGCAATAATATGTATTGTTGACATGAGTATGTGGAAAAGGCAACCACCATAACGAGGTTGATCGAGGGTGACACAGCGGTCGATGGAAAGGCAAAGGTGAAATCTTTCTGTAATCTTTTTTAATTGATTAATGGCATCCTTAAAGGTTGTCATTATCTATACTATCTATAAAACATTTAGGACTACTAAACATAGCAACTCCTTAAACTAAAACTTAAGGACATTTCCACTTTTAGTAACTTCTTTAAGATCACAAAAATAAAAAAGTGTTGCTTCCAGGATTCGAACACAAGACCTCTTGTGAAATATGACTGTGTGTTAACCAATTGCTCTAAATGACAATTTGTTTTAGAACAGATAAACAACCAACTTTAAATAGGAAAACATATTGTATCGAACTTTCCATGATGAAGGTATTTGTTTATGTGCTCACATATTCTTTAATTATAATCCTTAAGTTTGTTGGTTAACTTGAATGTATTATTATGTTCTAGATGATAATGATTACTAATTGCAATTTTAAAGACGGAAAAAATCATTCATTTGAGCAATTATTGTTGGAAAACCGTGTAAACGAACAACACTTGCTCGCCACGAAATATAGTTTCTGGGTACCCGCCGCCGCATTGCGCGGGTACCCTGCTAGTAATATATTAAAACATGTATAAAAAACTTGTATATTACTCCCTCCGTCCCACAAAAAAGTTCCCATTTCTCCTAAAGCTTTTGTCCCATAAAAAAGTTCCCATTTCTCACATGTGGTGGGCTCCACACAATAAAATACTATTATTATTAAAAACCCCATCAATGATATCCACTAATTATCTTTCTCTCTCCAAACCAACCTTATATTATAATCAAAATAATATCAATGACCCCACCACTAACTATCACCTAAAATCTTGTGCCAAAGGGAAATGGGAACTTTTTTGTGGGACGGAGGGAGTAATTAATAACAAGTATTTGCATTTTAGGAATTAGTCACTAATCAATGAAAGTGCAATAATTTTATGTATAAAGAATTTTTTTAAGACAACCCTTAAATATGGTGTTAAGAAAATATTTTTTTTTAAAAAACGTATTTTCGAAAGGGTTTTGTTAATGACAGCCCTAAGGGCTGTCACTAACATGCATGAAAAGCTTGTACATTGATTAAAAAAGTAATATTCTTAAAATTCAGGGGGTTGTTTTTTGTTATTTTGCCTTCTTAATGACAGCCCTAAGGGCTGTCATTATCATTTTCCTTTTCGAAATTACATGAGCTAGTAAACAACGAAGACTTTTCAAATGAACAATTTCGTCAAATTAAGATATGTTGATGTATTTAAACTTTTAATGAACATATGGTGAATATTCAAACGATGTTAATTTTAATTGATATGAATTATCGTCGGCTATTCATTAAAAGAACAATTAGAAACACAATTTAGGAACGTAAAAAAAATAAAAAAAGAAGAAGAAAATAGAGAATCGAGACAAAAGAACATATTGAAAAGAGCTCACCAGCAATGGCATTAGATGTTAAAAGATATAAGGGGCCTCTACATCATCGAGACATCACACATATAAAAACAAAATAATGCCCAATAATTCAAATCCGAAAGAAAAAAACACACATCCAAAATCTATATATGTGTTTTCCTTTATGTTCCTATTTCCATCAATCTCAAACCTCAATACTCAAATCTAAAAAAATAAGTAACTAGCAAGAGCAATTGCACCAATAGCCACAGAGCTTTTTAAACTGGCTCCCGCAGATGGTGCGGGAGCTGGTGCTGCATCAAATGGACCTTTTGATATAGTAGGAATGTCTGAATCAAGTAGAGTTGGTGGGGGAGATGCTACTGATGCCTCGGGGGCGGATTTGGACAACTTTGGGGCGTGGTTTGGTGTTTTAGCGGCTTTTTGTGGTGGTGAGGCTTTCGGGGCGGCGTGTGGTGGTGAGGCTTTTGGTGATGAGGTTTTGCTTGATTTGGGGGCGGTGGCATGGGACGGGGAAGGGGCGGGGGAGACGTGGGCAGTGGCGAATCCGATGAGAGCTATGGTGATGAGACCAAAAACAACCATTTGGCGTGCCATTTTTTATTTTAAAAAAATGGAAAAATAAACAATGTTGTTGTATAAGGATTGCAGTGGTATTCTCTATACAATTTAGAGGAAAAAACTGCTTATTTCCAAGAATGATGATTTTGGAGTGTGGGTAGTTGGAGATGTTTATATAGTTGTTGATGACACCGGAGGTGGCGGAGCTACTTCTTATCACCACTAACTGAAAACAATATAAATAATACACGGAGATATGTGAGGATTAGATGTGAAATAGCCATAAAATCAGGCGAAGTAAGTTTATTCAGTTTTGATCATATCTTGAGTTTTATATTTGACCCATTAAAACGCAATTTAATTTTTGTTACATTCATATTTCAGTATGTACATATGTTACTATGTGACGAAGAAGATATAAGATTAAACAAAACTTTTTTTTTTTATGTTTCTGAATGTTTTTTCTTTGTTTTTTTCAAAGAAAATGAAAATGAAATCCCTAATAATTTTCATTAACATATTAAGACATGTAACATGAACTTATACATCTACTAATAACTAGTCCTTACATTTTAAAAATACGTTTTATTAATGAAAACTAATTGATTTAAATCGATATAAACATAAAGGTTTTGCATTGATCTTATCATTAAAAATACTTTTCATTTTTAAATTTTGAATTACAAATGTGAGATAAGAGTATTTGGATAATTCTGGTTATCAAGAACATCCAATAATGTGCATAGCAGCATAAAGCTACCTTATCTTTTCAATTTAGTATGAACTCTTAAATTCAAACAAAATTCCTTTTAGCAAATTTTAAACTTATAAAACATACGAAAAGCTTCACGACAATATTTGTATAAAAACGTAGGAGGGTGTGTAACCTAGTCATATTGGTGTTAACCATAACCTATAAGGTCATGAATATAATAAGTCTATCTAGATTGGAGTAGATATAAAAACTGTTGAAAAAGAAAAGGAGGGTGTCTAACCGGTGGGGACTAATTGGGCCTTGCATTACCGAGCTTCTAATCTTTTGGGCCAAGCTTATGACCCGTTACGAAGTTAATCCAATAGTGAATGTAGCAATTTAAGGAAGGGAAAATAATAACATATGAAATAGATAGTAACAACGTCAACATATACGTATCAGACGATACATAAATTTTACAATTTTTGTTTAAAACAAGAACTACCCGGTCCGCAATCTATCCATGCGGTCAACGCTCTTTCTACCTCTTTCTAGTTGTGTAAGGTCAACGCTCTTTCTACCTCTTTCTAATTGCATAAGGTCAACGCTTTTTCTCGACTTCTCAATCAAGTCAACGCTTTTTCTAGACCTCTCCATTTGGTCAAACGACATCCTCATTTTTTCAGTGCTTTTTCTAGGTTTTTCTCTCCTGTCGGTGCTCCTTCGTGGCGGTTCAAAATGGTGGTCGGTGCTCCGCCTTGAGCTGGTGTGCCTGTGTGACGGTGATATCTCAACCGTTGATATGAACTTCTTTAAATGGCTGATGTATTCGGGATAAAGCTCCAGATCACAATGGTTTCCTCCTTTGATCCAAAGTGGTTCGTATTTCTCTTTGCAAAGTTCCCATAGTTGCTTCCCGTGACAGAAATCCACCACTTTGCCTGCCGTGCCCTATAAACTCATTTTAATGTGTAAAAGAATATGTATATTCTATATACGAGTTTTTGTCTAACTGGTTTATTAGAAGATAATTTTGTGTAATGTTTGGGTTAGACTAATCTGATATAGCGGTGACTAAATAACCCAAAGGTGACACAAGGACAAAAATGACATGTCACTTGTCATTTCAGCACTCAGTTTGTTAGGTCATTAAGTTGTCGTATGACTCACACATGATATCAAACCATCTTTTCAATTTGACCGAAATTCCGTTAAAAAAAAATTAGACCGAAATTTGTGTAATAACCAAACGGGCTAATGATTGCTTTTTTACCATATTAATTAATTAGTGTGACAGCTAGATAGCATTAAATTTCTTTTTTAATGTTGTAATGATTATTAAGAAGAAGGTGGCAATCATTAGTTGAGACATCAAAAATCAAGCCATAAACATGGAGAGTGTAGGGGCCATCCAAACACCAAATGTCAGATGGTGGTTAATATCATAATCAAGTAAAATGTGGCCCATTTAGGTGACTCTGGAATCATATGGAATTTGCAGACTTACATGAATGATAAGCACAGGACACTCCACTAACGGAATTTTTTCAATATTCTGCACAACAACAGCAAAATAATAATAATAATAATAATAATTCGAAATTATTATGTAACAGAATTAAAATCTAAGCAATTTATTTAATAATACCTTATAAATATCGAACCAATACGTGCGTTTAACAGGATACATTACTCTTAATCCTGATAATATAGGACTATGAAGTACAACTGCTCTTAAACGAGGAAGACGAACTGCTAGATCCAAAGTGGGCCCACTTCCAACTGATTGACCATATAAGACGATATCTTCTTGTTTGGTTCCATAACTTTCTTCAAGACACTTATAAACTGCTTCAATATCTGCATACGTGTTATTCTCACTCGGCTGCATCCCAAATGAAAAACATGAGCTTGTTAATCACATTAAAGGGGTGTTTGGATATGCATTTTGAGACTAATTACAGCGATTTGGATAGCAGAATAAGATAATTACATCCCCAAATCATTTAAATTATGTTTAATAGTAGAATTTTTTGAGTTGACTCACCTTCCCCGAGGATTGCCCATACCCAGAGTAGTCATACCTGCACAAAATCACATTCTTTTTTAATTTTCGGTTCATCAAATTTAACGATTTGTGATTATTGAAAAACTTAATATAACGCTAACTTGATGGTAAGATGCATATTCTGATAAATGAATATGGAGTATAATTTTGACTAAAATACAATTCAAAGTGCATAAAGCATGTTGATGAAATTTAAATATAATTAAAAGTTATCTTAAAATTAACATTTTTTTGTAAAACATAGTCAAATATACAGTGAAAAATGCATCGAGTACATGAAATAAAGTAAATTATATCACCAGATTTTTATAAAAATATCAGATTAAACTGAATTATGTTTATCAACAACCTCAAAATAAAAAAGATTATGTTAGTAAAAAGTCCATAAAGAATATGAACGTATAAGAACCACATTACATGAAATCAGCGAGTCAAATTGGAAGAACTCTACAAAATTCACCTAAACAGAAATCTAGCCATAAATAGAGGACAAAAAATAAAAAACCAATCACAATGAGATCTAGGAATGTAATTGGATGCGAAAATTGAAAGTGATTATTGGAATTTGAGATCGGGAATAAGAAAATTGAGTGTAATTTTAGAGTTTATCAGTAATTAAGCTAATGGAACAGTAACTGAGAGTGACAAATGTGTAATTCAACCTGAAAATTGGGGGAATTTTTAGAAAGAGATGATACCTACCCCATGAGATTGACTCTTAATCGAATACTGAGTTCAATGAAGAGCTCGTACATTTGACCTAAATCAGCAGCGTTACCATGAGAATATAAAACAGTAGAAGTAGCCATCGGATGTCTAACGTAAACAGCAGCGATCTCCGATCCCCGGCGAGTGGTGAGCTTAAGAACTTCGACGTTCTCCCGATGAGGAAAAGGAGAGAGAAGTAATAAACCAGTGAGCTCATCTTTCACTAGCTTATACGAAGGTGGATTGGGCGGGAAGAAAGCGAATTTCGCCGCCATTGATGACGTCATCCCACCCATATCTCACCTTCACGGCTTCACCCACAAAAACAGAGTAATGGATAAATAAGGTGAAGATTGAATGGTGGTAATGATGCTAGTCAGTGAGTAAAATCCCCAGAAAACATCGGAGAAAGAGGAAATCGGTGATTATTTAATTGAATTGGGGAATATTGGAAGAATGAGAGTGATATTTGAGGTGGGCGGCTGTTGGGATGGGAGCAATGGCCAGAAAAAAAGGGTTGGTGTGGGTCATCCTCTGTTCTGCGCATGGATGCTATCACCATCTCTTTTTCTCTATTTAATTAATTTGAATCCACTCTCCCTCCCTCACCTTTTTACTTTCTAATTTTAGAAATATTAACTGTTAATGATTAACATTTTCAAATTTTATTTATTTTAGGGTATGTTACATATAGGGTGAGCAGAAAAAGCGGGTAACCGGAATTGGAACCGGAACCGCCGGTTTCGGTTCCTAAAATTATGGAACTTCCGGTTCCGGTTCTCAAAATTTAGGAACCGGTAACCGGTGGATAACCGGAACTGGCGACTAATCGATCTATTTTTGTTAAAATATTATATATTTGAGAAATTTAATGTCCAAATTTAACATTACGATAAATTTTGTGTAATTTTGAATGAGTTTAGTCATTAATTAGTCTAAATATAGTATTTTAACAATATAGAAGTAATAATTAGATAATCATATGTTTAAGTGTTTGAAATTTAATATTATTCAAGGATTAGTAGATAAAATGATAAAAATGATAATATTTAAGCTTTGCATCTTATTTTAAATTTACAATTTTAAAGACAGTGTAACCGGAACCGGAACCGGAGGTTCCGGTTCCGGTTCCGAAAATTAAGGAACCGGTACAAGAGAGTCCGGTTTCGGTTCCGGTCAGAACCAGCGGGTACCCTGCTATGCTCACCCCTAGTCACTACTTACATAATCATTTTGTGATTGACTAGTGGTAAGTAGTCTTAAGTAACTTTATAAACATCACGAGTTCAATTCCTTATTAGATAAATATTTACTAGATGATCAGATGAAATTCAGATTTAGTCACGAAAACAATTAGGTTGCGTAAATCAGCACAAGAAGAGAAAAAAATCATATTGTTGTGTATCACTTCACTTGCTATAAACAGACTACATTTATGTAGACAATTATTCACATAGCACTTGTTAAGATTAAGGTGAAAAAAACATTCAAACCGAACCTCACACTTGTAAATCAACATACAAATTCATGATAGTCAACCAAGGAAAAATAAGGAACTTCATCATTGACTTTTAGTCCTATTCCTTTGATGACGTGTCAATTTCTCAAATATCCATTAGGTACCGCTCATTTCTTGAAAACTAGCGTGTAGCACAAACCGTTAAACATAAGTAACAATCATATGATGGAGCGTGAAGCCTTGTTTTCATGGAGGTGCAAAAAAGTAGATGTAGGCATGTTGTAAACCAATAATAAGTATAGCTAATGTGTAGAGAGAGAGACTCCGTTTTTCATTTTTTTCATACCTAACCTTAAAGGTTAGAAAGTGGATAATTTGTTATGAGCTATGACTTTTTTACATCGGTTGTAACTGTACCATACACATACACATAGGGATGTGAAAAGCCCGAAAACCCAAATTAGGAATCTGTTATACCTGATTTTCTAATTTCAGTCTGGTTCTCAATCTTTTGGAAAAAATGTGAATTTTCGGTTCTACCGGTTTTAAACCTGAAAATTACCACACCGACCCGAACCGGAATTGGTAATTCGGTCCGGTTCTCGATTCTCGATTTCCTAGATTTTCAGTCATTGGGTTTACTGGTTTCGGAACTGAACACACCCCTATATACACGAGCAAGTCAATTGAATATCCATGTACATGCAAAATTCTTTAATCGATGTTTTTTAGTTGTTGCTTGTGGTTACACACGTAAACAATTATCATGTGGTGTAAAAGCAAATTAATTTTTTTTTAAATTTTAATTTTTTTAAAAGAAAAAGAAAAGCTATAATTTTTAAATTTTTTATCTATATATGATGGGGCCATCGCATAAAGTAATGTTCCCTACTTCCCTCAATAATAACAACGCATAAGACCTATATGATGGTCCTCTTCCTCCAAAAGCAAAATGGGTTCATCACAAAATTAAGACTAATATTATAAAGTGCTCGTGTTCAAGTCTCACTGGTTTCGATTCTTGGAGGTCTGATGTTAAAAATCAATGTTACTGTCAATAAGCAAACTAAAGAGAGTGTCAAATGCTCAAATCAATTGAATTTAAGATTCCAAGTAATCGAAGGACACATATTTATTATTCACCCTTTTCACATAGCTAAAAAGATGCTTATAGACAAGTAAGAAAATGCGATCAAATTGATATTTCAGATGTACTAAATTATTTAAAAAAAAAATTAAATTCATAGTATCATGTTACACTTTTAATAGTTTATGACAGTAGAGAACCTGGTTAAATAAGTGGCCAAGAATTTACCAATAATCTGGATTACCGACTGGTAAAAAAATTGTTGGGTTTTTGGTTATTTAAGATATGGGTGAGCATAAAAACCGAAACTAATCCGTTAAAACCGACAAAACCAAACCGATAAAACCGAAACCATTTAAAAACCGACGATTTGGTTTTAGATTTTGAAAAAACTGATGGATTCGGTTCGGTTTCGGTTTTAAGCAAAAACCGCGCCATTAAGAAATCGCCCACTAATATTTAATATATTATATATATATTTTTAATTATATATTTATTAAATAGAAGTCGACCTATATAAATATTTGAAAGTCTATCTACTACGGTTTAGTTAATATTTATATCGTTATTATATGCTACAAAATACGTTTATAGTTTGAATTTTGGGCTGAAAGTTGTATTATTTGTTAAAAATATGTTATTAGACATTAAACTTAATGCTGCAAATTAGATATTGTTACTGAAATTTGTATGTAATTTTGGAAAAATGAAGATTAGTGTATGAAATTATATATCTATGTTTAAGACGAGGTAGATTCGGTTTTAAAACCGAAACCGAGCCGTTAAAGCCTAAAACCTGTTAAAACCGAAACCATTGGGTTTGAAAATCCTAAAACCGAAATTAACGGATAGATTTCGGTTTAAGCCTAAAACCACCCCATGCTCACCCCTATTTTAAGACCAGATGGCAAAAAATTTATAATTTTTTAATGAAATAAAAGATCATAAATGAGTTAACCTGCCCCCATGCAGGATCGAACTACAGACCTCCAGTTTACAAGACTGGCGCTCTACCACTGAGCTATAGGGGCTGTTATGCATGTATTAATTATTAATTTCTACATAAATATTTATCTAATATTTAAACATCAAATGCGGGAGAAATAAAATATAGGGGGTAATTTTCCTACCACAACTTTTAAGGTATATACCACATAGAATGCTTAATATACTTGTATAATTAGCTGTAAAATCTGTACCGTGTAGTATAACCATTAAAAGTTGTGGTAGCAATATCAATTCTCATAAAATATCCGCATGTGAGTTAATAGTTAATACATTCATTATTTTATTATTATAAACTATGTAATTGTGTTATTAAAAGGAAATTAGAAGTAACTAGTAGGTTTTCCCCGCTTGATTTTTTGGAAACGTCAAATAATACAACGGAAGCTTACTCGCATTATTCCAGCGAGCATCCCGGGTTCGAGCTCCTTTACAGGGCAAACCCAGCCCACATAGGGATCTCCAGAGAAAATTTCTTCATATTTAGCACCACAAAAATGTGTTTACAGGATTCGAACTCTATACCTCACACCTCATATGAGAGTAAAACCCATGCATCAATCCAGCTGAGCTAGACATCATTTGCTTCATTATTTTACTGATAATACTCAAAATTCCCGCTTGATGCCAGGAGGATTTTGATATAATACTCAAAATATTATTTATTGATAATATTTTCGAGTTAAAAAAATCAAAGATTTAATTTTTAATTGTCAGTAGCAAAATATATATCCCCACGAAGTGCATTCACTACGAACATTTGATTAAATTAATGACGGAAGGAAAACTACTTATTAACGACATTTAATCTATTCCAGTTTATCCACAATAAGATTTAATCACATGACCTTTAGACTATGGTTAACACCTTAAACCAAACACCGGTAATATTAAGCTACATGCTTAGGTAAGGAAAATTGTTCGTTGAAAATCTAGCCAAACTAAAGCTCTCTATATATGAGTGGTTATAAAAGATTTGAGAACTGCTATTTAGCCCGACCGTCTCATTGATTTGGGTGGCCCAACTCAAAATGTAATGAAAGCTTAATTATTATTTGAAATAAAAATTCATGTATATTATGCAAATTATTTAACTCTTTTGAATATGCATGGCGTGAGCTTTTATTAGATCAACTATATTAAACTGGAGGTCCTTATAATCATCACCATGGTTATTGGTTAGACTTGCAGATTGATATTTTTTTAAACGAATAAACATTTATCTACTTGGAAATACTATTTATGTTCATGATGAAAATTGAACCTCGACTAAATACATGAAGGACATACACTATACTGCTTGGCCAAATGCCATTTGATCCTACAAATTGACTTAACTAATGATTTTATTTTGGGTCATGATTTGCACAAGGAAGTTTTTATTTTGTACAAGATAATTAAA
Organism: Calendula officinalis; assembly: GCA_963853835.1. Classification (NCBI taxonomy): domain Eukaryota; kingdom Viridiplantae; phylum Streptophyta; class Magnoliopsida; order Asterales; family Asteraceae; genus Calendula; species Calendula officinalis. Next base: position 17,614,173 of record OY970824.1, on the reverse strand, counting down.
TGTGCACAGACAAATATACCCTCATGTGATCTATTATTTTACCGTGGAGGTAAGAAGGCGAGCCTGTCGGAAGTGGGGAGGTGAAGGGTAGAAAGGATACATAGAAGGGTAATTTTGACTTTCTACATTCAGTTACCTTGTACAAAACAAAACATTACTTGTGCATATCATGACCCATTTCTAATACATATCTTATGATAGTCCTTAGATTGTTATTATCAAAACAAAAAATAGGGATGAGCATAAAAACTGGAAATCCGAACCGGAACCGAAAAAACCGCACCAAAATAAAGAACCATTTGAAAAATCGACGTGAACGGTTTTAATTTTTGGAAAAACCGAATGTTTAGGGCGGTTTTCGGGTGCATATGAAAAACCAAACCGAAAAAAACCGCCCTGCCCCGCCATTATATATCTTTCTAATTTTGTAAAAATATATTTTATCTTTATAAAAGATTTTATGTTTATTTAGGAAAAATATATTTGGGAATATCATTTGGACTTTTTCATATGGTTTGATGTTTATATTATATAAAGTTGTTTAATCTATTTATAAACGAAACGAATGAGAGTTTGAAAGTTTGAATCGTATCATAACTTTTAAGTTAATAAATTAATTTTTTTTAGGAAAACAATAAACCGAAACCGAACCGATGTATTGAGAAAAACCGAAACCGAAAAAATCAAAACCAAACGGTTTGTAATTCTTAAAAACCAAAGTTTTCGGTTCGGAGTTTGATTTCAGGTAAAAACCGCCCCATGCTCGCCCCTAACAAAAAAAAAAATATACTACGAGTAGTATATATTTATGATTTGCCATGTAGGCTGCATGAAATATCGATGCTAACTAAAAGAATGGGCCCACGTCATCAACTCAAGAACAGCTGAACCGCGGTTTTCCCGCTCGCCCAGTTTCCTTCTGAAACACCGATTTTCTTTTACAAAAACACGTGAGCTAATTTGACCGGATCCCAAGAGATACCCCTTCGATTTTCCTTATTATTTTTAATTTTATACAATCTACGCATCAACGGCGATTTACGTTCTCTTCTAAATTATAGCTGAATAACAAGTATTTCACTCCTTTTTGCCGCCGTTCAAGGTATCTCTTCACCCACTTTTTTAATCAAAATCATGAATGTTTGCACCAATACATGCATATGTCTATAAATCCAAATCAGACGCCAAACCATTTTGGGATCCCCAATTGCTCATATGCAACGGTGTTTAATTTTGTATTCAATTATGAAGATTTAATAGTTTCAAATTAATTAGCTGTAGTGAAGTAGTTTGTTTTGTAGTGTTGGTTTGTTAAATAATTAAGTGATTTTTATTGTCATCAGAGCTTCATGACTGTGATGGATGGTAAAATTCCAGCTAATTCCGGTAACAATCAGTGTTCGTCCCAACCAAACGTTGCCCCTGCACAAAACGGAAATAAATTGCCATTTATCATTGGTAAGTATTGTTAATTATGGGTTTGTCATTGAACAGTAACTAAAAGGTTTATCACTTTGCCACCAAAGACCGAAGTTTTTTTAAAAGTAATATGTTTTTCAAACAAATGTTTTATTGTGGTCTTAGAAAGTTGTTCAAAAGTATGGTATCCGGGATTTGAAAACCTGAATGCACCACATGTCAATCATTTGTACCCCCAAACGTGACTAAAAGCAGAATCCGGGATTCCAAATCCCGAAAAGTGGTTGATTGGACACAGGAGGGACAAACGATTGACACGTGGCGCATTGTGGTGGAGTATCCGGGTTTTCAAATCCTGGATACCATATTTTTGAAAAGCTTTCTAAAACCACATTAAAATCGATAATTTGTTTGAAATGCATATTACTTTTGAAAAAATTTCCCAAAGACCTCAAAAGTTACTCAAGCTTCGATACCTTTCAATTTTTGTGAAAAAATTCATACGGGTTTGAGTGACCCTAATGAAATAGTTATGAAACTTGGATACTAATTAGCAACACTTTTTTTGAAACGATATTGAAACCTGATTGTCGTTTATGACATTGTTATGCTGCAATCGAAATAAATTAGTTAAAATTTCATTCTTAAACATAGGTGTTGCTGGTGGAACGGCATCTGGGAAAACAACTGTATGCAATGTGATTATGTCAAGACTCCATGATCAAAGAGTTGTCCTCATCAATCAAGTAAGACCCCAACTCCTGATAAATCAAAGTTATATATAATTATAAAATCAATTTTGCGAAATTCAATTTTCTATGCAATCTTGTAGGATTCATTTTATCATTCTTTAAGTGATGAGCAATCCGCAAATCCCCAAGATCACAATTTTGATCACCCAGGTAAGTTAGTTATCTGCAATTGCCCAATATTACAATATTAAAAAATGTTTAATAATTACAGTTAATTTACAATTTCAGATTCTTTCGACACAGAGCTTCTCATCTCATGCTTGGAAGCATTAAAAAAGGGCGAGGCGATGAATATTCCGGCTTATGATTACAAGACCCACAAGAAAAGTGGAACGGGCCGCATGGTATATATTTGAACAAACATTAATTATTCAACAAAATAAAGTAAAATAAAATAAAATAAAATAAATCCTGGTATGTGAATCATATATGTAGGTAAGTCCATCAGATGTCATCATTCTTGAAGGAATTCTAGTTCTTCATGATGAGAGGGTTCGAGATATGATGAACATAAAGATCTTTGTTGATTCTGGTATTTGGATTAGCTTAATTTCCAGATTATGAGTTTATTAGAAATTTTGGAAAACCGACAATTTTACCAATACAGATTCTGATGTGCGTTTGGGAAGGAGGATAAAACGCGATACTGCTGAAAGAGGCAGAAATATTCAGTACGTGCTTGACCAAGTTAGTAGAGCTTCCCTTTTTTTTTTTTTAATTTTGTTTATATTTTTTTTTTCCAATTTATTTTTACATTTTAAGTTGAATTTGCAGTATGATAAACACGTAAAACCTAGCTTTGAGGAATTTATTCTTCCATCAAAGAAACACGCGGATGTTATCATCCCTAGAGGAGCTGATAATGACGTTGCAATAGATTTAATTGTGCAACATATTCGTACAAAACTCGGTCAACATGATCTTTGTAAAATTTATCAAAATCTTTTCGTTATACCATCAACATTTCAGGTAATTACTTTTTGTACATTTTTATTTTTTATTATTATATATTATTTAATTGTTGCAATATATGTTGTTCAGATACGTGGAATGCACACACTTATACGTGATCTTAAAACAACGAAGCATGATTTTGTTTTTTATGCTGACCGTCTTATTCGCTTGGTATGAATATGATTACGATCAATCATCTTAAATCATAAAAATATTTATGGACTAAAAGTTACATAAAATGTGTTTAAATTAGGTTGTGGAGCATGGTTTAGGTCATCTTCCTTTTACTGAAAAACAGATCATTACTCCAACTGGTAACTAACTTTTAATTATCAGATTTTCTTCGTATCTGTCGTTTAAAGATGAAATTCACTTGCAGGATCCATCTACACAGGAGTTATATTCTGCAAAAGCTTGTGTGGGGTATCCGTCATAAGAAGGTATTATTTTCTGATAAAGTTCTAGAAAGTTCTTAAAAAAAAACAGAATTTGTGTTCAAATTTGTTAATAAGTTTTGATATATTTTTCAGTGGGGAAAGCATGGAGAATGCACTAAGAGCTTGTTGTAAAGGAATTAAAATTGGTAAAGTCCTTATTCGACGCGAAGGCAATGGGCGCCAGGTTGGTTGGTCATATATTGTTAGATGTGGTCAAATAGAGTTGGTTGACCCCAAACACTTGTTGTCCAATATTTCTTTAAATAATTGTGGCTAATATATAATGTCATTTACAAGATTATATGTATTAAAAAGACGTGAATTTCAACCTGTTTGACCCATTTTCAGTTGATCTACGAGAAGCTACCTAAAGATATTGCAAGCCGACAAGTCTTGTTACTCGACCCCGTGCTTGCTTCAGGTTCGATACACTCCAATTATTGACCATTTTATTACCAATAAAACTGTTTAGATATTAAAAAAAGTGCGTTAATTGATAATAGGTGATTCGGGTGTGGAGGCAATTTCATTGTTGCTCAACAAGGGTGTATCTGAATCTAACATCATCTTCCTTAACCTTATAGCGGTAAGTTCAATAGTGGTCCTTAACGGGCTTTTATGGGCCCAATTTGGGCTTATCTGACTATTTTTTGTTTTGTAGGCTCCAGAAGGAATTCATGCAGTTTGTAGTCAGTATCCGAGGGTGAAAATAGTGACATCAGAAATCGATGTTGGATTAAATGAGCATTCAAGAGTGATTCCTGGAATGGGCGAGTTTGGAGACCGTTATTTTGGGACTGGTAGTAATGCTTTTGTACCCAAGAATAAGGTTTAACCATCAAATAGTTATCACTATTCTCTTAAAGTGTACTCGTACCAGTTTTATGCGGGATGTTTATTGGTTAAAATTTAAGTGAGAAATGCTTATTATAGTTTATATAATTTTGAGTAAATTACAATTTTTGTCCATGTGGTTTGCCCGATTCTGCGTTTTTATCCCTGTACTTTTTTTTTTCTGTTTTTTTGTCCCTGAGGTATGCAAAATTCCGTTTTTTGTCCTTCCGTCCAATTTCTGCCGTTAACTTACCTCACATGCCAAACATGTGAGGGTAATTTGGTCATTTTGCTTTTCCTTCTCTTTTTTCATTTTTTTCTCTTGTTTTCTTTTTTCATCGGCAGAGTGAGCAGATCCCCAAATCAAGAACAACATTCATCAATTCATCTTCTTCACCATGTTCGTTGACGGAGATCCAACAAATGAAGTAAAATTGACACAGTAGGATGACGAGAAGAAGTATACAAAAAAACCCAAATTATCACTTCTTCCTTGACGGTGGCGGCGATGGATTTCTGCTCATCGGAGAAGATGAAGATTCAAATCCCCGTCGTTCTCTCTCTCTCTGTCTCACCGGTGTCTGTGTATTTGCAGATTTATCCGGTTGAACAAACCGCCATTGATAAATAGAAACAGAGATATTCCCAAAAATCCACAAAGAAAGGAAGAAAGAAGCAAGATCTTAAAACTTATACAACAAAACATGGTTAGAGAAGCTGTGAAGGTTGTCTTTATGTTGGTGATGGTGTTCGATGCTTCCATAAACACTCCAGCTCGCCGGAGAAGATGACCCAGCAGACACAAGTTCCTCCGGCAGATCCCCAAATTGATTTCTTCACTACCCATTTGGTGACTGGCGTAAAAATTCGATTTTGTTAGTTGGGTATGAACAATTTTGAATTACATTTACCCATTTCCTAATTTGTGTAAATTTTTTGGGAATTTTGTTCACATTCTTAAAGCTTGAAACAAATTACGACACAGAGGTGCGATTTTAAATATGTTTCGGAAATTGTATTCATATGCTTAAAATTCTTGGCATAAATATCAATTAAAGAGAAGGTGGGATGAATCAGTCTGGGATTTTAACTCTTTGGTGGGTTTGTAAGCATGAATCAGTTTGAAGATAGTGAAGACTGAAGAACATGAAAGATGGAGAAAAAGAAAAAATGGAAATAGAAAAGAATACGTAAAAAGACCAAAATACCCTCACTTTTTTAGCATTTCTCGTTTGTTAACGGCAGAAAATGGACGGAAGGACAAAAAAACGGAATTTTGGCTAGTACAGGGACAAAAAAACGGAAAAAAAAAGCACAGGGACAAAAACGCAGAATCGGGTAAAGTACAGGGACAAAAACAGTAATTTACTCTATAATTTTATAATCTTGAAGAGGTATGGAATACGGATAGCAACTAACTTTTATAAAGGATTTAACCATAATCACCGATCACCAAAGTTAGTTTATTAACCATCAATTACATTATTAACCATCAATTACATAAAAGCGATGATTTGTACACAATCATGCATATACAGTGTCGTACTGTGTGCATTGATAATGGGTAGATATTTAACCCTCCATCGTTATATGTTTTTTTCTCGATTACATACTTGCAACAAGATATTTATCAATTATTATTTTATACTTCCACAAGCATAAGAGAACTCGGTACGCACAAGTTAAGGCTAGTTATATCCCATTTAATGGCGCTAAACGTGCGTCAAATCCACAACGTCAAAGGTTTGGTGACCTGTTAAACCTTAAAATGCATTTTTTTTATTGTTCCAATTGTGATTGGTTTGAGGTATTTTTTCACAGAACAGACATCGAAATAAACTCGGATTTGCAATCACACATGTTACTTTTTCTTTTATATCTTTTTTCTTTCAAACAGATATTCGGTATATCAAATATAATCTAAAAGTATCTCGGTTTTTCACTGCGAAATAAACTTAAACACTAATCATACAAAATCAATACTAAATAATTCATTACCTCCAAAATTAATCACTATCCCAATCTTCATCCACATTTTTCGTTGTTTTCACCTTACTTTCATTATCATAATTTATAACATTTCTAGATTCATTTTCATCATCAGATTTAAACATAACATTTTCCAAATTATCATCACCCGACTCAAATTCTTCTTCAACAATCTCTCTCCTACCCAATTTACCATTCTGACCCCCCTTCCATCTTTCCACTTTCGGCACATCATCATCATCTTCATCATCGTTTTCACGACCCGTTTGTTGGGCCATCCGACCCATACCCGGTTTTGTATACCTACCATCATAATCTTCCTTATAAAGATACCGAATTTTATTAACTTCTTCTTTCTCAGCAGCTTCTTCTATTTCCCATTCTTTATCAGCTGCATCCTCAATTTCTGCTATGAACTTATCAAGCTCTTCTTGATCACTATCTTCATCTGATTCTTCTGATTTATTTATATTTTCAGTAATTTGTTTGTTAAAAACATACGGGCTTCCTTCTTTTTTATCAATCGCGTTAAAAAAAGTCGATGCTACTCTTTGTATACTTGCCATTGCAACTGGATCATCAGGATTCACATTCATTCTTCTTAATTGTTCAATTTTTTTTATGTTAAGTTTTTGGGAATCGAGTGCTTGTTCAAATCTAGCTTTGAATAATGCCTTTCGTTTTGTAAGGGTATTAATCGGTATCAAATTCTTCGGTTGTCTATAATTCCTCCCACGAAACATAATAATTGTTTTAACATTATGTATATTGACCACAATGCCCCCACTTAATCTTGCAAGCATGGTTGCCATTTCCTTAATCTTTTCTTTGGGAAAATTGTCACAACAAACTTGAACCGTTTCATGAAACTTCCAATGCATGTGCATGTTTTGAACAACACCCCCAAACACCCCACGAACACCAACCGGTACATAATTTCTGTTTCGAAAACCGATTTTTTTTAGTGCTTGAGTTTGTTCAGGTGTTAAAATTTCAGGATCGTGTCGTGGTGGTGGTAATTCTGGTAGCTCGTATTTTTTTAGCTTTTGAAGAAGTAATGCCACTTTTTTCTTGGCCTGCATTAGTCAGAAGAATTATGGGATGCAGTAATGACAATAATTACCTATTTCACATAGCACAAAAGCAATGAATCAACATAATCCACGGAAATGAAGCTATGTATGAAGCAATTAACTCGGTTAATATGTTTTATGATTGATTAATCGTAATTAGCAACAGTTACAGTGGTGAAGATTGAAAGAGAGAAAGCATACTCTTTTGAGATTGTAAATGAGGCGTTCCTCATCAGTCATCAATTTCTTTTGAATCTTCTTAGCTCGCCTGATTTCCCGTAGGGTTTTACCAGACTCTTTCTTCATCCGCATCTCCACTTTACTCCTCATACTCCGACCTTTGGAAGTCGAAAACGTCCGATTCCCATGGAAGTAATTCCGTGACCTAATTGAGCTCGAATAATTATCGTCTCGAATCACAAAAGTGGACTGGTTATCACACCTCCGTATGAAATTGGGCGTAGCACATCTTAACAACTTCACATCACTGAAAACATATAGAATCAAATCAAATTGAATTAACTACGATTAAAAATATGGAATACGGTTATAGTTATATACGTACTTGGGGTAATTGGTAATGAAACGGGAGGTGAGGATTTGAACACAGCGCTTTTGAAGGTTTTTTGTAGCGAACATTGGATGGAGAAGAAGAACAATGAAGCGATTGTTGTGGCAGATGTGCGTTTTTTAGCATTTCGCTTCCATGGCTGATGCTAAGATGAGTTTTGATGATTTTGTTTCTGCGTTCCGAGTGAAGTGACGATTTGGGGGGTTTTTCATCCAGGGTTTTAGACTACAACGGCTTGCCAGATCATTTTTCTCTTCAAACCATTTACTAATGATCAAATTTACGATTAAACTTAAAAATTAATTTGATTGATATATATGTACCACTTACTATGAATGAGGTATAAATGGTCATTGCACGATTCAGGCGACCGAACCTTTGACAAATCAACAGCGGGACACGTCGAGCTTGAATGGTGTAAGGGGTGGGTGCGTCTTCAAAGGGCGACCTTCAGTCGCGGTCGTGGGGCGAATGTGCGCATGCAAATTTTATTTTAGAAACTAATATTAGTTTTTACTCCCTCCGTCCCTAAATAAAATTCTCATTTCTCTTGGGCACAAATTTTTAGGAGATAGTTAGTGGTGGGGTATATGGTATTACTTTTGATTAAAATATAAGGTTTGATTGGAGAGAGAAAGTGTTTTAGGAGATAGTTAGTGGTGAAAGTATTGGTAATAATATTATTATATTAAGTGGTGCTCTTATTTACGGACAACTTGGAGGAGAAATGGTAACTTTATCTAGGGACGGATGGAGTAATAGATTTTGGAGTTCGTTTTGCAACTTCAAATGGGTTTTTACATCCAGCCGACAGGTTGCGAGTTTCGACCCATCTATAATTATCAATCCGAACGGCTACCTTTTCTTTTCATGGTTAGGCCTGTTTGATTGGTTGGTTCAACTGGTTTTTTATTAATTACAACTTACAACACTTAACTACTTCGTACATGCAACAAGTCTTCAACAACCACAATTCATTTTAAATTAGAAGTAAGAAATTTAGAAAGTCAGAGTCCACACGGTTAACAGAAAGATAATATTACATTCAATACACCTCACTCACACAAACAAAAATAGTCCCAAATCAGAAATCATAAGTTTGTGTCTCATGAACCAAGTTTATTAAACTTGCTATATATACATGTAGGAAACTAGGAAGTTAGGAACTTGATACACAATCGGTGGTTAAAAACTTCTCATTCTCTACACCCAATCTAAACTCCCACATAAACTATCTTCAGGTGGAAAATACAAGTCCTGCATCCACAAATTAATAAACGAATTCTATCAGTTTTCAAGGTTAAAACAAGGACAAGTAGAAACATAAAGAAAAAAGTCCGGTTCGAAATTATTGCCTACAGTTGCATCCTGAAATACATAATACTACTTGTGTAGACTTACCGCAAGCGTGAACTCGGGTGGACTACCCAAATCATCTTTGCAAGGCGGTTCGTTGAGTTCAGTGGTAGTTGAAAATGAAGGAAAGTATTTCTGCTCATAGTCATAGCATTCTGATTCCTAATTAAACCACATGAAAAAAAAAAAAAAAAAACAGATTCATCAGTATAAAAAAAAGTGTTCTTAAGAAAATACTCAAATAGTTGACTTATAGTAGCTTTGACCTGTTGACTTTTTAATGACATGGCGTCGGACAGTTATCCTAAATATTTAAAACTTTTAACTGTTTGAGATTTTGTGTGTGCTATTGTTTTCCACAAAGCAAGAAAGAATTACACCAAAGTTCGTTACTTTTTATGCAATTTTAATTTCTCGATAAAAAAGATTTGGTTACCAACCTGTTGTAGCGACTCGAGAACATAATCACAAGGGCTATCTTCATATAAGGGGGTCTTTCCTGCCCGTGGTGGATTATGGGCATCGGTCATAGGGGTTGTAGGAATGGTTAGGCTTGTGTTTAATTCCGATTCTTCAATCACAACACGATCACACGTATTCTTAGCCTGTTTTTGTGCTTGAAAAAATATCTTAGAAACCACATAATCACCATCTTTCTCATCTTCATTGCTCCCTAAATGATATTGATGCATGATCCAGTTCATTTTATAAGGTTTTGAACCCCGAATAGCAACCTTATAAAGGACCATTATCTTTTTGAACCCTATTTGAACGTCATTCTTGAAGATAGCCTTTGTCTTGCCAGTTTTGTGCCACCGAACATCATCGGTTGTCGAACTAGATTTGTTGTAGATCTTCCTACGCTTTCGTTGACCTTTATTGTATGCGTTTGTGACCCGATAAAAGAAATGAAAACTGGTTCCATCTTTTCTTGACCCTACAAAACATTAATAACAAAGTATTATCATTTAGCATGTTAAGTCAAATGCTATTAAGTTTGTGTTAATGTGTGACTTGGAATGTTATCAACGTTTTTTGGCCTTCGATAATCATTGAAGAATCATTTATTTTCTTCTTTGTTTATGGTGTTTTGCCTAACAGTTCGACATTACATTGTTTTTGATGCTCCCGATGATAGAGGAGCGGACTCTTATGTTTATGGAAGCCCATGATCGTGGTATAAAACGGGCTCAACTAAAAAGGCCGTAACTTTTGCCCCGGATCTCCATTTCAGGCCTATGACCCGCCAAATCAAAGCTTGAGACGAGAGCTCCATAGGCGGTTTACCCAACTTCCCGGCCCAAAAACGCTGTTTTCACACACTTTATTTGTGTTTTTGTGTTTTTTTCTTATTTTTATAAACTTTGTTTAGGCCCAGTTATTGGCCCGTTTGTTGTTTTAGGCTCATTCGAAAATATGAGCCATATTTAAAGTGTATTTTGTTGATTTGGAATGAACAGTTGAAGTTTTTACAAAAATTGAGTTTTTCTCTCCAAAATTGTTCTTTGTGTTGAACAGATTTTGAAGCCCATTTCCACGGTATTTTCAAATCAACGTGGTTTTGGTTAGATTATCCCGGTATTCTTTGAATCAACGGGTCTAATTTACACTATCGTTACTTAGTTTACATCAGCTACTTAGTCTATATTAGTTGTGCAGACCCAAATGTGGAGGAACAACCCATTTTGTTCTTTAAAGTCCAAAACCATGTGATCGAAGAAAGCGGTTGCACTGAAGTGGGCACAACTTTTGCCTCGGGCCTCCATTTTAGACGATCGACGAGTCAAAAGTTAGCTAGCGATGAGGACTGTGTGCTGACTTTTGGCCCTGAAAATGTTCTTTTGGGGAGTAATTTGCATTTGTAGTTTTTTTTTTGTTTAATATATTGACTTTGCTTTAGGACTAGTTTTTTGCCCGTTTATGTTTTAGTTTTGTTTTAGACTCTGGAAGAGTTAGTTGCTAATTTTATAAAAATTGAGTTTTCTCTCAAAATTCGTGTTCGTATATTGATTTGTCAACTTGAGTGTTAGTCATTTTGCATTTAATCATGTTAACAAAACTCAACTAACCAGGAAGATTTTCAGGATGTTTGTAGCATATTCCTTGATCTACATCAAGTGTGGGGATGAATTCCTCGATATATTCATGTGGCTTTTCATTCCCGATTCCACATTTAGCTGCTAAATGACCCAAAAGCTCAACATCCGATGGATCAAATTTCACTCCAATTGGGAGCCCGGGCCACTTATTCGACACCTTCATAAAGAAATCACAAAAATTAGACACATTTGTACTGGTGTGTTCGTGAAATCTAACAGTATACACTAACGAAGTTAGAATTAATATTTTACATCATAGTTATTGATTCTGAAGCTGCATTTTGGACACTCCCAATTTACTCCAGTTGTGTCCTTGATTTGATTTGGTGAATGAATTCCAGATGATTTTATGTTTCTAGCAATAGTTCTACCGTCAACATGCCAACTTCTGCAATATAATTATAACACGTCAAAAATAGTCGCAGATTACTCTTTTAGGAATGTGAAGTAATTACACTGAATCCAGATCAATATGTATTATTTTATTTTTTTTGTAAGCAGGAATAGGCATGTGCACAGTCCAAAAATCAGACCAAACATATCAGAAACAAACCGGACTGAGAATCGGAAAAATGATATGGTTGGACCGATGACCAAACCAATGACCTTGTGGACCGTACTGAGAACCGACTTTGCATGAAAATCAAAACTGGGAACCTGATCGACATTGTTCGGTTTTTTCTAGTGCAGTTCGCCCGGTTTTGACAGGTTTTCAATCTAGTTTTCACATGCTAAGCAGGAAAATAGAATGCTGCTACCTAAGGTTCTAAATTCTAATGTACCGTAAGTAGAAATGTTTTATCTTTTACATTTTATTCTAATTTCACCTTTTTGCACAAATCTAGGGGGACCATAGTCAATTCTATTTTTGCATAACTACGAATATTAATAAATCAACATGAGTTGAGCCTTTCCAATTAAAATCACTGATTAAACCACATTTCCTAGCTCTTCTTCAACATGATTCCCTAACTTCTTTCAACTACCTATAAAATCCATCTATCTTCTTTCTCCATTATTTGTATGTACGTTGTACACGTGTATGCTGGTTAGATAAAAATAGAAGAGCGAATTACATCTAAGGTCCCTGTGGTTTACCACTTATTACAACTACAATCCCTAAACTTCATTAAGTACACTGGGAGTCCCTGGTATTGCCAGTTTGTTGCACACGTAGTCCCTGAAGCAAACGGACGTTTATTGGAGCCGTTAAATCCCCCATGTGCATATCGCATGATGGGTATTATGGTAATTTTCCACCCCTTCCTCATATTTAAACCCAAGTAAATTACATGGAAGGTCCCTGTGGTATACTACTTATTACAGCCTTAGTCCCTGAACTTCATTTATTACACCGGAAGTCCCTGGTGTATACACTTTGTTACACCCATGGTCTCTGATGCCCTCAATTTTTGTTTAAATAACTAAAATACCCTTATGGCCTTTTGTAATAAAGCAAATACAAGGAACTTTGGATGTAATAAGTGATAAACCTCATGAACCATCCATGAAATTTATTATGTTAATTAATTTTTTTTTCTTTTTTTCTCTTGGATTCATATTCTTCAACCTTTATTGTCGCGCCACCAACCCCCTGAAAAGTCGATCCATCCCAAACTCCTAAATGTGGTTGGCTTCTCCAGTTGTCCGGCCGCCAGTGACGCTCTATCGACCTGCGTGTTCAAAACACCAACTCCTCTGGCAACGTGCATCAATTGTCTGAATCAATTCAGGTCGATAGAACGTCATCGCCGACGGCTGGCAGAAGGCAAACCACATGTAAGAGTTTGAGATGTACGAGTTTTCAGGGGTTGGTGGCGCGACGATAAAAGTGGAAGAATATGGATCCAAAAGAAAAAAGAAAAAATTAACTTAAATGAAGTTCAGGGCAACAGGGACCATGGGTGTAACAAAGTGTATACACCAGGGACTTCCGGTGTAATAAATAAAGTTTAGGGACTAAGGCTGTAATAAGTAGTATACCACAAGGACCTTCCATGTAATTTACTCGGGATTAAATATGAGGAAGGGGTGGACAATTACTATAATACCCATCACGTGATGTGCACATGGGGGATTTAACGGCTCCAATAAACGTCCGTTTGCTTCAGGGACTACGGGTGCAACAAAATGGTAACACCAGGGATTCCCAGTATACTTAATGAAGTTTAGGGACTGTGACTGCAATAAGTGGTAAACCACATGGACCTTAGATGTAATTCGCTCAAAATAGAATTATTGCACTAAGATAATTACGAAAATATTACCCTACAACCATGCATTGAACTCCAAAGATTCACATTTTATATATATATACACTCATTAAAAACAATTATACGAGTATTAAGAGAAGGTCGGAAACATTTACAACAATGGTTAGGTCAAGTTCGGTCCTTGAGGAGCCCGTTATAAACGTAAATACCCTTTCTAAGAATAAAAATACCATTCAACTCAAACAAGTTATGCAGATTAATTTCAAGCTTAAACAATAAAAAATTAAAAAAAAAAATCTCAGAACCGATCAAGCACACACACTAGTTATAAAAACTCAACTAGAACTGAAGGAAACAACTATACATTCACATTGATTATATATCACAAAAGTATACTTTTTAATTCATCTGGGTTCAATAGCATGGCATCAAAGCAGGTTAAAATAGTGATGCCATCTATTTGAAATTTCAAATTAAAAGAAATTTCAATTTCAGGTGCATCGAGTGTCCTACAATATAATCCAGATAAGTGAGATGATCGGAGATCGTATTTGCATGATCGAAATCAGCCACAAAAACTTAATTAAGATGGATGAGATCGACTATGATCTAATTAATTACAAGAGAAATTTAATCAATCACTAACTTCGCCATTAATTATAGTAGAAGATTGAATCAGATCATTATCCAACAGCCGGCAGATAGCTTCCCGGCCATGTGTTCTTCTCCACCTGAGTAAGTTAAGTATGAGAGAGTGTGTGTGTGTGTGTGTGTGATTGAGAATTTGAGATTAAATAATAAATAGAGAAATATGTGAGCGGGAGAATATAAAGCCGTGTTTCTGTTCCAAAGCAACAGGTTTGTTGACCGAACCTGAAGTTTGGTAACAGTTTTGTCCTTCAACTTTCAAAATTTACTTTTGGCCACTATTGTTTTGTGGATTTTTTTTATTTATTCTCAAATTTATGGTTTTAAATTGCACTTTTAAGAAAAATACTATAAGCAATACTTTCTCACTTATGATTGTACATGACATTGTTTATTTTTTAATAATGTATTTGTGTTTTCTTACTATAACATGACGTGATACTATTTTTTTTTGTAATTTTTGATAACTTGGTCGTCATATGGATTCTTCTATAAGTTTTTGTTTTGTGATTATGATAGGATGCAGAGTTTTATACTCATAATACTAGATGTAAAATCCAGAACTGTGGTGGTCAAATTAAAAGAAATGCAAACAATGATTGGGTAAAGCTGGAAATTACCTAGCATTGTTTTACAAGCAAGTCCGAACCTACATCCGAAGCTAATCTATTCGAACTCATAATAAGCGAGTTGCTTCGGACAGATATAATATTACTAAAAATAATAATAAGCTGGAAATGCGGGCCCCATATACGGCTTGCTCGCCAAGTTACTTAAATGGCAACATTAAACCGTGTATTAGAAATAGCCCCCTTACTTTTTAGAAGAGAATTGATATTTATATCATAATAATTACTTCTCTTATCACACTATATATATCTAGAAAAAATCTGTATAAGTATATCAAAGCACATGTTATGATACATTATTAAATTATGTGATGCAGATATCATCTTTTTTACAAAGATAGACATTTAACAAGTTATTTGTGTTATTTTTGAGTTGAAATTATTAATATAAAAGCATAATTGTTACGTAACGCAAAATAATAAACACTTATTCATATAGACTCATAAAAAAATTAAATACTTCCTCCGATTTAAAATAAGTGATACATTGTTAGTTTCACGGTTTTTGAGGCAAAATATGATAATGATAATTAAATTAGATTAATTGAATGGTTAGTGGAGAATGGTTCTGTAGGACCCAACCACCCATATATTGTTAATAAAATCGGTAAAGACAAGATCATATACGTCATACGATTATTCTTATTAAGCACAAACGTATAAAATGTGTTCTTGGTTGCGGAATAACCAAGAACACTCCACAAAGTGTTACATTTAGAATTGGGTTACCGGTGATCCACACAAGTGATCAACCGGGATTCAAAAGGATGCTTAACAACTAAAGATTAAACCTCTATTTATAATGTATAGAGGTTTTACAATTAACCCTATTCTATATGTAACTCCCAATTCTAATAAGTGCATCCCTTGATTAAAGGGATTTGATTCATTACTCAAATAAGGAATGCACCATTCACGGACTGGTCGGTCCGTGTACTCAGTATGAGACTGAGCTATACCGACCAACTCGGTATGAGACTGAACTATACCGACCAACTCGCTATGTGGAGCTCGGTCCGTGAACTCGGTATCACCTCATACTGACCAACTCAGTATGACCAGATACCGACCAACTCGGTATGAGACGAGTTTCACTAAGATTATTTATATAAGTTAAACTTATATATTCCTTTGTTCATCAGATTCACAAAGTAATAGGTTTGACCGGGTTTTCTACCCTAACAATCTCCCCCCATCTGATGATAACAAATGAATATGTTTAACCTAATAAATAATAACGATCTTGTCTTGTATGGTCTTCTTTTTGAGATCTTTTCATATTCTTTATTCACTAAGTACTTCAAGAAAATATATGTCACATTAACTTTTCTCCCCCACAATCATTGACTCCTCCTTAAACTGTCCGGTATATTTGAGTTGAAATGAAACATATCCCAAGAATCATTCAACTAGTAGATTTCCTCAGTTTGAAACGATTCAAATGATTGTAAAATAATATGTGACATGTACCCCCTTGAATAACTTAGTATGAACACTTTAGCTTCATATTAAGAGAAAATATATATCGCATTGAGTTTTTCTCCCCCTGAATCATATACTTTCACATTAAACCGTTCGGTATATTTTATCTTTGACTTGAAAACCCACCAAAGAATCAATCAACTTATGGATTTCCTCAGTTTAAGATGATTTTATATGATTATAAAGAGAAAAACATGTGAAACATACTCACTTGTAAAATTCAGCTTTCAGAATTTCGTTTCTCTAATTTTGCAGCAACTTCAAAAAATCATATCTCCATGTAGAATCTTCTGATCATTATGAATTGTTTACACAACATACCTATACCTGTCTTCAACATCATATCCAAAAATCATAAGGATCCAACGGTTGAAACGATCACAGCAGTCTCATACTGACCACTCAGTATGAGACACTCAGTATCAGAAAACCAGCAACTTTGAAAATATGTATCTCTCAATATATGTTCCTGATCAGTCTGAAATTTTGATACCGAGTAAATGTATGTGTTATGGATATCATATCCAAAATTCATGAAGATTCAACGGTTACAAAAGATATAATAGCCGTTTTATCACAGTTGCGCAGATTTAAAAACATACCATAAATATTCGTCAATAATCTTCAAAAATATATATCTCTTAAGTAACGATTCCTTTTGAAGATCTGAACGGTGAAAACATTAAACACATTATGGTGAACCTTCAGTTAGAATTTCACGCTCATTCGATGTTTGAAGAAGGAGATTTGATTTTTCTACCATGGCTGCCCAAAAAGTAAGGAATAAAAAGCATAGAATCTGACTTTTTTGCGCCATACATATCTCTCTACCAGAAACTCGAATTGCAATTCTGAACGGTCAGACTGTGTTTCTGTGTGTTGAGAACCTCATGTTCAAATTTCACACAGATTCGACCATTAACGAAGGAGATCTGGCATTTCTTCTACCCGTGCGCAGAATATGACGAAAATTCTGCATTGTTCTTCTTTATGAAAAGACTTGATCTTCAACAATATATAGGGTTATATGATCATCAAAGTTGTAGATAACTTTGAACCGCTCTGATACCAATTGTAGGACCCAACCACCCATATATTGTTAATAAAATCGGTAAAGACAAGATCATATACGTCATACGATTATTCTTATTAAGCACAAACGTATAAAATGTGTTCTTGGTTGCGGAATAACCAAGAACACTCCACAAAGTGTTACATTTAGAATTGGGTTACCGGTGATCCACACAAGTGATCAACCGGGATCCAAAAGGATGCTTAACAACTAAAGACTAAACCTCTATTTATAATGTATAGAGGTTTTACAATTAACCCTATTCTATATGTAACTCCCAATTCTAATAAGTGCATCCCTTGATTAAAGAGATTTGATTCATTACTCAAATAAGGAATGCACCATTCACGGACTGGTCGGTCCGTGTACTCAGTATGAGACTGAGCTATATCGACCAACTCGGTATGAGACTGAACTATACCGACCAACTCGCTATGTGGAGCTCGGTCCGTGAACTCGGTATCACCTCATACTGACCAACTCAGTATGACCAGATACCGACCAACTCGGTATGAGACGAGTTTCACTAAGATTATTTATATAAGTTAAACTTATATATTCCTTTGTTCATCAGATTCACAAAGTAATAGGTTTGACCGGGTTTTCTACCCTAACAGGGTCCCACAAATTTTGAATAAAGTGAAGTTAATGATGTTTAAAAGTAAAAGTAAGGGTAAAGATGTCATTCCACTTTATTAAAGTAGATAGTTAGTGGGTGTGGGTCCCACTAATTTTTACCAAATAAGGTAAGTTTTCAAAGTGTATCACTTATTTTGATACACCCAAATATAGAAAGTGTATCACTTATTTTAAATCGGAGGAAGTATCATAAGTTTTATACTAGCTTATATCTCTTTTAAAGCATCTTCAAAATTCAAATCTAAGAAATCTAATATTTAAAAGGTGGTGGTGAAAATGGATGAAATTACACTAAAGATTTGTTAGTATTTATGATGGATTTTTCTAGGATAGTATTAATCATTGCCTAGGTAATAATTAGTGTTAAAACCACACAATTCATCTTTATCTTTTTAAGGTCATCATTGGACCTTCTACTAATTTAAGAGCATTTAAATGGAGTTTTTTTAAAAGCTTATTATTATTTCAATAAGTTTTTTAATCACTTTTTACCATTGTAATTACTAGTTTTTTCAAAAACTTATTGTAAAGACTTTTTTTTTTCTCTAGCCTTTTAATTAACTTTCAATGTTTATTTTTTTACTCCCTATATATGTTTAGTAACTTTTCACTTTAAACCTTAGATATATTATATATAAATTATTTATTAATATTTGCAATGTAATATTTCTATCTATTTCAATAGTAATGTCAATAGTTATAATATTTTTGTATGATACATTTTATAAATATTATGTTTTATAAGATGTCAAAAAATTGTTAAATTATATATATGAGGTATTTATAAAACATTTGAGATAGATAAAGGTAAATTAAAAAGATTGTAAAAGAAAAGACTTTTGAAAAAATTAACCATTGAAGATGTTATTTATAAATAAAGTTTTAGCTAGTTTGTAGAACATAGATATGACAAAAATAATAAACTACTTTGAGATTCACCATTAAGGATGCTCTAAGAAAGAGATATATAACGATGAAATAAGTTTTTAAGCAGTGATCAAGTTCTCATGCTAAAACCCAAGGCTTCTAGTCTAGTGGTATTGGTGAAAAAATAAGGTGTTGCCCATGGCCAAGGTCATGGGTTCAAGTCCCGTCGTGGACGTGGGGTTTATTCCCCATAAGTGAAAGGTTCGAGGGAAGGCATACTGCCCCTTGTGGATGTCACTGTATAGGCTCGAACCACTAACTTACTAATTGGCCGTTCAAAAAAAAAAAAAAAAAAAGTTCTCATGCTAAAGGCTAATTATCCAAGTTTGTTGCTCAAATCCATCAATAACATATTTATTTTTCTTTTATTATTTCCTTAATTAAAATTTTGCCTAATAAATGAAGATGGATTTTCAATTTTTAAAAGACATAAAAATATATTTATTCTTGCACATGCTACAATTATATCTATTTATAATTTTATAAGATAATTATGTATAATAATTACTGTATATTTTATAGTGGAGAGTTATATAGAGAACTTATATTTTGGGTAAAACCCAATCTAAACAATTGATTTTCAAAATGAACGGATCTTAGAAGATACATAAAAGGATTTGATGAATGACCATCAAATATTGGCATGCATGTATGTTATTCATGCATGTATTCATATATGTTATCACGTATGTATGTTATTCATGTATGTATTATAAGTGTTATTTGTGCATGTATGTTTTTCAGTATTTTTAATGTTTTTTAGTATATGTATGATTTGTGTTAAATGTTATTGGTTTGCATATGTATTTACTAAACACTGATTGGTTTAAAAGGATTTTACACACAAAAAATGAGTTCTCTATATAACTCACCCCATATTTTATATTGCTTTATACCTATTGAATAATATAGTTGAAACTATATATAGTAATCCTTCGAGGATTTATGGTTGTTATAACTTTTGTGTCGAGTCGAGTCAACCCGTTACTCTAATGTGTTGAAACCTCTAACACTAACTCACTAATTCCGTGTCGAGTTCGTGTCGAGTTGCTGTATTGTGCCCTATTTTAAAGGTATACAAACTATTTTATAAGGTATACAAATCTTATATAAAATGACTTCAGGAAAACAAAATTCAGGGATTTGAACTTTTTGTACATTGGTTTTCTGTGTATAATTTTTTTTTTTATAAATAATTATGACTTCTGATGTCTTATTGATTGTAACATTCCAGGACCCCGTAGCATGATATTATCCGTTTTGCCTCCAGGCGTACGGTTTTGTTCTTAGTATAGATCACTCTATCCAAAAAGCCTCATGTTAGGAGAGATATCCACACCCTTAATAATGCATGTTTTGTTCCCCTTTACAACCGATGTGCGACGAATATTACATTGATTAAAATTGTTTAAATAATAAAAGATTTTTAAAATGACTAAAATTCTGAGAATCACGGTGTTACAACAAGCCCAACGTCCACATATAGATGAAGGTATCACATCAGCTTTTAATCATACAACAAGAAGAAGTAGAAATATAAACATATGAGTTCCCATCCAACGTTATTTATCACGTACAAAAAGAAGCTACATGGTCGAAAGTTGATGTTGTTTTCTTGGTTTTCAGTACTGGCATTTTCAACCTATTTAACTATAAATGGGTTGATTTGAGGCTGAGTTTTATATTTAATGGGTCAAACTTAAAAATTAGCTAACAATTAATAAGTCAATTTCTTCAAAAACTACATTATGTTGATGTATAGTAATGTTTGTAATGAAGCATACATAAAAAAATGGCACATATGTCTGGAAATTCGAGAATTCCTCCAAAAGCGTAAAGATATTGTTTATCAAAAGAGCCGAAAAAATAAACATTTACAAGATTGAAAGCCAAAAAAAATCCCCGTGTAAAAAATATATCAAAAACACTAACAAATTTAAGACAACTTAACTAAAGCGGAATAAATTAACTTAATTCGACATATTAAGAATGACAAGATTTTACATTGATAAAACTTGTAACTACATAACCGATAAGATTTGATATTTGAGTAGGAATTCCCAACAACAAAGTCATTGTAGTATAGTGGTAAGTATTCCCGTCTGTCACGCGGGTGACCTGGGTTCGATCCCCGGCAACGGCGATTTTGTTTTTTAAAGCATTTAAAAAGACGACATATATATAATACTAGCTTCATAGCCCGCCCGAATGGGCGGGCATGTTTCAAGAAATAAAAATAAAATACCAATCACAAAAAAAACTTAAGAAATAAATATAGTAATCTATTATTGAAATGATGCTAAACATGTTTTGCTACATATCACAAATGGTACACAAAATTTAGAGATGAAATAAAACTTCTTTGTATAATGTTTAAACATATGTCCTCTCTAGATCATATATGAGCCTCACTCCATATAATTTGACTTCCATAACGTCACATTTTGGAGCATTTTTTGGTATAACTGTATTATATGATGGTATTTCTCTCATTTTTGCAGCCGAAGCCAGTGCTACAACATGTTACCACTAATTTACAATAAAATTAATTAAAATAAAATGAAAAATCACCGTATCAAGTTAGTTCAAATTAATAGGTCTAACAACGTAATAATAGTACTTGCTGTAGGTTACAACTCATTTGGGTGCTTGTTCAACATCGAGTGAAAAGATAGTATTTGATGGACCACAAATTTAAAAACTCTACTGATAACCATAAACATAATATATCAATCAAAGTAAAAAAAAAAAAAAGAATGTAATAAGTGCAACGCATGTTTGCAACAATGATAAATTTACAATTTAAGGGCCTCGGATTTCTCAAATTGCCTATAGAAATATTAGTAACAAATACATCGGAAAATCACCAGGTCGTGTTCTTTAGTTCATCAACAACTATAATGGTTCCCTTAAACAAAAGGTGAATTGAATTATACTTTTACATAAAATCTGAAATTAACAAAACATTGTACAAAATATTAAAATTTATTTACATGCTCATATTCTTATACTTCATGTTTAATCATCGAAGTATATTGTATGTTTTTTTTATAGATAATGTCTAAAAGTTGAGAATTTTTGCATCATAAAGTGATATTTTGACTTTAAAGAGTCAAAAGGTTGACAAATAAAAAGAAATTTCCATATCATGTATTTGGCTATGCGATAAACATAATAAAAATGATATTGGATTGGGATGAAATATGTTAGTCAAAACTATCAAAGCGAATATGTCAGACCAACAATCAAGTTTCATAAGTAACACATCCTTCCAAAAATCCCATGATCTGGTGCACATAAAATCCCATAAGATTAGTAACCATGGTTACACCATTAGAAATGGGTCAAACTGGAAACTATTGAACATAAAATTTAAGTTTGAAGATAAACCATTATTTAAGTCCCAGAAAATCCCATGATCCAGTTGTATGTAGTTGTCTCCCTTTGTTCAAGAACGCGACTTCATTGGGGTGCTCTGCATTGGATAATTACCCACCCAATTTATATATAAAAATAAAGCATGGATCAAAATCATTATAAACTACTTCATGTGGGCAGCTTCATCATCTTCAACCATTAATATGTCTGATATATGAGTAAACGATTGCATATCTGGCCTCTTTACTGTAAATTCAAGAACATCTTGAAGATGTTTGCCCTCTAAGTTACAATGCACTTTGAACGTAAACCATTCTTATTCACTTGACAGTTCAAATTTATGTGGCCAAATGTTTCGTCTACATTTTTACATATTTTGCCATGTCACCAGATAAGATATCTAATATATCTGAAATCATAACTTCAAATATTAGTTGTGACAAAATGGGTGGGTCAGGGCCGAATGGGAAAATCATAAGATGTATCAAAATGAGTTGGGTCAAAATTTGAAATAAAATAAATTAGAAGGTTATATCACCTTAAAGATTAAAACTATAAACTTCCTGAAGAGTCTTTTTAGTAGAAGGTTCTAGAATATTTCATTGCCAAATCACCAATTAGAATAAAATCACAAAATAAACACAAAAGGCATATAATTATTGTTTAAACGTAAGAAGTACCTCGTAAAAAGAATGTATCATGTGAATTAAGGGTCGGGTATTGTTGCGGTTGGAAAAGTGCATCAAAGTTCCAACATAACTGATTTATACATTGCTTTCATGGCAGAAAGTTCACAAGTACCTTTTAGTTCCACCAAATGAACACTGCAAACCAACATAATAAACTTCACAATGTTAATAATTTCAAATTTTAGTTATAATAAACATAAATATATTTAAGGTAAGTTAGGTAACCACGAATATAATATCAAAATGAAGGCTATGAATGGATTACAGAATTTAAAAGATAGTTACCTTTTGTATTGCTTCCCAAGAAGAATTGTACTTCATATGAGGCATAGGAGAGAAACGTAGAGAGTAGATAGCCCATAAGTCCTTCGGACTCTGAAGAGAGGCATGCTTGGAAAAGTTTATTTAGGAGGCATTTTAGCTTATTAGCTTAATAATCCTAAATAATTACCTTATGTAGTTGGCATCAAGAAGTTCTCTAGCAGCAGATGTTTTGACCTTGTGAAATACAAATAATAATTGTATGTTTAAAAATTATCTATCATTTATACATTTCATAGTAAATAGCTCAAGAATTACCATAATTGTGTACCATTCCATGGTGGTTATAAATTAGTTACCATAATCCGTATTTAAATGGTTATAAATGAGTTACCATAAATTTGATGTTTGCAGGTTGGTTTGCTAGTTGGTCGCACCTAGATATGAAACCATATCCAACATAATTTGAATTAGAGTTACCTTGATATATGTGAAACACGTATATCCCAATAGCTGCAATTTAGAGTATTCTTCAAGTACCCAAAATTTGAGAAATGCATACTTGATCCGTCTCATAGTAGTCAACACCAAGCATAGTATCCTGAATTGGTTTTCAAATAAATTTCTAAATTGACTAAATAAGACTTTCTTGTGACAGATCAATACATTCGTTGAACCCTAATTCACGTCTTAGAAAACAATGATTCCTAAATTAAAAAGTGTTGGTCCCCAACAACACAAATGTGTTGCGTTATGGCTAAGTGTAGACTTACAAATAAAGAACACACAAGATTTCAATGATTAAGAGTTTATTAAAACAACTTAATACAGTACAAAGTTTGCGGAAATAGATAGTACACACTAACTAAAACTTTATACTTGAAATGACACTTTAACTAGCTCAAACTACAAAAGATTATGCAAGGAGAGTAATATCAGCTGATACTAACAGCTGATATTGAATGCCTTGTAATAACTATGAGGGAGTTAATACTAGACAATAACAAACTCTCAGAGAATGTTCTTGTGCTATGAATGCTAAAAGGTGTGTCTAAATGCAAGCATTTACGTCTCTATTTATAGCCCAAGATCCATGTTCCTTTGTCCACAAGTTAATCGACGTGTAAACACATTATTCGTCGATGTAGACTTGTCCAAGGAGACATTAAATGCTCTTGCATACGTTATAGTCCCAATTGTACTTTGTGCCAACTTCTCTTGTAACCTTTTCTGACGCACAGTGAAAAGATGTACTATGATAGTACAAAAGATGTTGACTTTCTCTATACATGCTTGGAGGGACAAACGATGAAGTTCTGACAACTTATCTTCTATTACCGAAATAGAAGATCCTCATCGTTTTCTTCTTCTTTGAGCGGGAAAATGAAGTGGAGGGTTTTTTCAAACAACAAGGGGTTGGGTCAACTATTCAATCAAGGAAAATATTCAAAGTGTCAAGAATATTTTCCACCAAGTCTTTATCTGCAGCGGTACCATTAGCTGATTCCACAATCAGCTGAGTGGTCTTCTTCTTGTCTTTGTCCTTTGGCCATAGACTTCGAATGATCACTCTTGAATTGCTGCTGATTTGACTTGACTTCTAGAGCTAAGTACTAACTCAACTGAAGGTTTATTGTATATACTTGTTTCAGCTGAGATACGTACTTCAGCTGATTTTATTCTTCTTGACTATCGATCATCAAATCTTATTTACTTAGTCTTGGGACTAACAATCTCCCTCTATTTGATGCAATCGAATAGCTGTATAATTGTGACCCTGTAATGATTCAGCTGATCTAGTCAGCTGAATGCTTATGTACTTTGACCCTTTGGGTTCTTTTGACTATTTGTATCTTTTTACAGTATTTCTACAAGTATATTACAAACATAATTTTCCATTCATATGAAGCTGTTTAAGTATAAGGAAAATAAAACAAAAACATAATCTTAAGTATTTATTCTCTTAAGACATCCTGATACACTGAGCTGATGGCTGAGTTGATTAGTTTCTTTATTTCTTTTCCCTTTGCAGTAGAGGAGCTCAGCAGTTTGTGGTAGACTATAAGCTGTTCAACATCGCATAAGTCTAACTCATCAGCTCTTTGGAAGCAAGGCCTCTTCTTTTCACCCAGATAGCAGAAATCGTAAATAGGTTCTGTTACAATACGCCCAGGGATAAAGTTAACTTCCGTGGGTACGGTTCTTGAGAGATTGAGTCTTGGTCGTTTAGCATAGATTATTGAAGACCCAACCTCAGCTGATCTGGGTTCAGCGAAAGGCTCGGGGAGAATGGACTTACGTTTCTCCCCTCTTGCTGTGGAGCTTTCACCAGCAGGTTCTCTGACAGTCTCAGCTTGAGGTTCACGCAATTCAGCTGGTATGCGATTTGCCAAATCAGGAGAGTATCTCTTGATCTTGTCGCATAGAGTCTTGAAGGAGTAGATTGCGATTTTTGCCTCAGTTTCCAGATCTGCAATGTTTGGAGATGGTTTTGCAGACTTGGCAGCTTTTAACATCTCATTCCATTCATCATAGCTGAAATGAGTGCTGACCTTGTTCAGAGAAATCCTTTCAGGAGCTAAGGGCCCTCCAGCTCTATAAATGATGATTTCTTGTGGGGAGCTGGATGTTGATTTAGGGCACCTTACGCTACTGATTCTGGCTTTTTGCCGACGTTTGCAGAGAACTTTGTTGAACAACCTAATGTTCTCAGCTCTTTCTGCTTCAGCTCTTTGATACAGCTCTTCTTGAGTTTTTCTTTGAAGAGTGATAGCTGTTTTAAAATCTGCAGCAGTTCCAGCTTCTTCAAGAACAACAGCTGCAATCGTGGCATCGGAAAGCTCCCCCTCAGCAGGTTGAGGATTCACCTGTATAGTGGGCTGAGGGTTTTGGATTTGCGGGGTTTGGACTTGTGGGACCTCAGCTGATTCAAAGGTATCAACGATGCGAACATCAGCTGAGGGTTCTTCTTCTTGTATTCCAGTAGAGGTGAATGTTGGTGATTTTGGAGTTTCACCTGCTGAAATATCTTCTTGAACATTGGCTCCAACAGCAGAGGTGATTATGGTTTGTGAATCTTGTTCACCTTGTTGTTCACCTGCTGAAGTAGCTTGCTCTTTCTCCCCCTCAGAGAGTGCCTGAAGAAGCAAGGTACTCTCTGGTACAGCAGAAGGACGGACAGCTGGGGCACCCTCATTGAGTTTCTGCAAAATGAGGTCAAAGGTGCCTTGGAGACCAGTGACTTGAGAGGTTAACGAACAAACCTCAGTCTCCAGCTTGTCCATCCGAGTGGACACAGCAGCAGCAGAAGCATCAATAGCCTTGGCGAGACGGCTATGAGTATTGGCCAGTAGAGATTCCTGCTTTTCTTGAGCAAGGCCAATACGATCAACAGCGGAGATGAGAGGGGTGACCTGAGACTGTAACAAGGTCAGCTGTCGATCAACTTCTGCTTCAGCTGCCCGGGTTTCAGCTAGAAGCCTATCCTTCCCGGTTCTGTCAGATTCTCGAATAGAGCGGAGCTCTCGCTGGGTGAGCTCTTGAAGCTTGATGAGCTCGCTGGTGTTGCATCGAATCTGATCAGAAAGAAGAGCCAGCTGAGGAGTAGTAGTGTGGACTTCAGCATGCAGAGAGGCAATACTTGTTGAGAGATTGTCAACGGATTGAGCATACTGTTGAGGAACATCCCTGCGAAGGGTGTTCAGCTGCTTCCTCAAGATGGCCATCCCAGGACGTATCTGGGATTTTACAACTCTAGACACCAAGGCAGCAAGGGCCTTGGTGGGAATGCCTTCACCAGCTGTACTAGTTCCAGCATGGGACATTTGGACAATTTGGGGAGAAGGGTCCGGAATGTCTCCAACTGAGGTGGTAGCCTCAACTGTGGGAGAAGTCATTACTGAGTTAGGAGGAATAGCTCCTATGGGTTGCTCAGTAATTGTGGGGGGTGAGTTGGGTCCAGCTGAAACTTCTGAGGTTCTGTCAGAAGGGCCGACATCAGCTGTCAAATCAAATTGAAGCCAAGGTTCATCTGCTGATTCGTCAGGAGACGAGTAATAGGGCTGAATGGGTTCATCAGCAGAATCAAACATTAAGGAATAAGCTGTTTGATTACCTTGTGCTTCAGTCTCACCAGTCGGCTGTACTGGTATAGAGACATGAGGAGAAAGTCCTCGGGGTGGTGGGTCAGCTGCCTCACAGCTCAGTTGGCGAATACGTTCGCAATCACTGGCAGCTTGGGTGAGTGCCTCAGTAACAACTGGGTCTACAGTTGTCCCTTCATCGGCGGTGGTGGTTTCCTCGATCTCCAGCTGGTGTAAGCTGGTGACGTTGTGGGAAACAGAAAGAACAGTTTCAAGATTGACTTGGTTTCCAGTCAATCTGTCATCAACTGCTGACTCAGAAAGTGATGAAGAAGTTGGTGGTGGTGTGTGTGCAGCTGACTCTCGGGTGGCTTGGGATGAGCCAAAAACTTCACCAGCAGTCTGTTGAGAGACTGAGGTTGCTTGTGGAGTTTGTCCCCTTTTTACAACAACTGATAATGAATCAGTTGAGGAGCTACGCAGAAGTGTGGAGCCGGCACTAACTCCTAAAGAACGAAATTGCCGTTTTGAAAGCTGCTGACCTGTTGAGAGATCAGCAGGAGGAAGTGAAAGAGGAAGAGAAAGAGAAGACAGGAGTGTCCGACTAGAAACTCCGAGAAGAGGAGAAGTTTCTAGTGAAACACTGTCAGATTGAAAATGAGAAGAAAACTCAGCAGCGGATGCTGGCAGAGCTTCTGGTCATAATCCACTCAAACTGGAGCTCAAAAGGGGCCCCAGTGGATCCTGGCTGAATCCTGATGATGCTGCAATTGCCACATCAGCATCATCAGTAGCCATACCTTCTCCACAGGTAGCAGACCCTCTCTCCTGCAGTTGAGGAGAAGAAGGATCACGTGAAGTGGGAGAAGATGGCGGGAGGAGGGGAGAAGAAGTGGTGAGACGATGAGCTGATCTTTTGACTCGTCTTCTTACCACCAGAGGAATGAAATCCTCTGCCTCATCTTCCATCTCTGTGGGAGCTGAGATCCCAGTGGAAGTGGGGTTCTTTTCACCAGCAGCTAGCGGACGACTAGCAGCCGATGAACCCTGCAGATGAGGAAAGGACATACCTTCTTGTAGGGCAGATTTCTTCATTGTGGTGCCCTTTGATTGATCCCTCCTGGATCTAGTATGATCATCAATGATCTTCAGCATGTACGAGGAGAGGGGAACATCCTGACCAGCTTCCTTCTTGGAGTTGAAGATGGTGTTGGATAAGGTACGAACCTCGAAAAATTCCCCTGGAAGGTCATCGTAATCGATCTCCAGCTTCTCGGTCATCACATGAGCGATGCACAAGGTGAAGAAACGAATATAAGGGATGTGATTTCCCTTTCCTTTGAGCTTGGTTTTGACCTCCTCGTACACCAGTCTCCATAATCAATCCGCTGACCGGTGATTAGGGCTTCATCAAAGATCTGAAGCTTGGAGTTGCACTGGTTTTGAGACCCATGGTTCCCGCCTATACACTGAATGATATGAGTGAAGAAATAGTCCCATGGTCTCGTCAGCTGAGACTTCTTGAAGATCGGAACCCTGTCCTCAGCGCTTTCTAATCGATATCCAGTGATATCGATCAGACTTTTCTTTGCATCCTCAGCAGATTTCATCTCCTGAGGTTCTTCAGTAGGGTTCAAGTAGTTGAACCCACAAGCAGTTCGGAAATCATCAACAGTATTGGTGATTTGATGATCTCTAACTTGCGCGACAATGTTGTCTCCAGAGACGGAGGCAGTCATCCAGAAATCACGCAAGAGTTCGTAAAAACCGTTGGTGAAGCGCAAGAATGCACCACTGACAATACAATGGCGCAAAAACTTTCCAACCGAACGGTAGATGTCCTTGAGGTTGTCCGGTGGAGAGGTGTTTGCCACCAAGTTCGAGTTTTGAGTAAACTCGATGGCATCTCTGGATAGGGAAGCTTTTTGGGTTTTTCTGGAGGTAGACATGGTTAAGAAAAGAAGAAGATTAGGGTTTTGAAAGAGAAAAAGAGAGAAGTTTGAAGGTGGTTATTTGGGAGTAGTGGAGAAGAGTGAGGAGAGGTGAGGGGTATTTATAGAGAGAAGATGGACCATTTTGGGTAACTGTTTGAATTTAAACCGGGTAAAAATGGATAGTTGGAAACCAACTATGGAAATTTTGGTTTTCGTGCGAATAAACAGGTACGATTTGACAGTAAGGGTTAGTGGAGCCGTTTCTGTGACAGAGATGTCAAATCCCTCATAAAAGCCAAATATTTCCACTTGAGTGCAAATATTTGTCACAGAGAACGTGTGGATGGGGTTAAAAGATTCCTTTTCTTTGAAAAAACCAAACGTTTTAACTGATAAAACTTGACAAGTATCATTTTGAGATGAGTTACTCAGCTGATCGATAAATTTAAAGCGTTTTAATCAGCTGAGTGTACTAAGTGACAAGGTGAACATCATCAGCTGCTGATAGTACTTCAGCAGATGAGTTAAGCATTTAACATACCCAGCTCGCTGATTAAGAAATTAAAGCGTTTTTCATCTAATGGCTTGGTGAATAAATCAGCTAGCTGAAGGTCTGTTGAAATGAAATGGATTTCCACATCACCTTGTTCAATGTGATCTCTAATGAAATGATACCATATGTCAATATGTTTGGTTCTGGAATGAAGAACAGGGTTATTGCTGATTGCGATAGCACTAGTGTTATCACAATAGATAGGAACTTTGGAAAAGTTCATATCGAAGTCAACCAGTTGATTCTTCATCCAAAGGACTTGAGCACAGCAGCTTCCAGCAGCAACATATTCTGCTTCAGCTGTAGAGGTAGAAACAGTATTTTGTTTCTTGCTTGTCCAGCTGACTAGCTTTCCACCTAGCAGCTGGCACCCTTCAGTGGTGCTCTTTCTATCCATTTTGCAACCTGCAAAGTCTGAATCTGAATAGCCAATTAGATCAAACCCGGAGTCTTTGGCATACCAAAGACCTAGGCTTGGAGTACCTTTAAGGTACCTCAAAATTCGCTTAGCAGCTATTAAATGAGATTCTCTAGGATCAGCTTGATACCTAGCACACATGCAAGTAACAAACATAATATCTGGTCTGCTGGCAGTGAGATAGAGCAACGATCCAATGATTCCTTTATAGAAAGTGACATCAACTGATTTCCCAGTTGAGTCAGCATCAAGATTATTTGGAGGAGCCATTGGAGTTTTCATGGATGATGATGAATTCATATCAAATTTCTTTAACAGATCTTTGATATATTTTTATTGATTTATAAAAATCCCATTTTTAGATTGTTTAATTTGTAATCCAAGAAAGTAAGTTAATTCACCCATCATGCTCATCTCATACTTTGTAGACATGAGTTTTGAAAAACGTCTACAAAGTTTTTCATCAGTAGAACCAAAAATTATGTCATCCACATAAATTTGAACAAGAATGATATCACCTTTGATTTTGCGTATGAATAAGGTTTTATCAATCTTTCCCCTTGTGAAGTCATTTGCTAGAAGGAAGGTGGAGAGTGTGTCATACCATGCACGAGGAGCTTGTTTCAACCCATAAATTGCTTTATCCAATTTAAACACATAGTCTAAATACTTGGGATTTTCAAAGCCTGGTAGTTGATTAAGATAAACTTCCTCTTGCAGCTTCCCATTTAAGAAGGCAATCTTTACATCCATCTGAAAAACTGTGAAGTTTTTGTAAGCAGCATAGGCTAGAAATATTCTAATAGCCTCAAGCCTTGCTACTGGGCAAATGTTTCTTCTAAATCGATTCCTTCTTCCTGTCTGTACCCTTGTGCAATAAGTCTAGCCTTATTGCGAATAACCACTCCTTCCTCATCCATTTTGTTCCTAAATACCCACTTAGTACCAATTATTGTCTTACCAGCTGGTGGGGCCACCAGCTGCCATACTTTGTTGACTTCAAATTGGTTAAGTTCTTCCTGCATTGCTTGAATCCAGCTGGAGCTTTCTAAAGCAGCTTTAATATTTTTCGGTTCTTCAGCTGCTAGGAAGCACGACCATAGGCAGAGATTACATGATGCCTTACTTCTTGTAACTACACCTTGTTGTGGATCTCCAATGATTAATTCAATTGGATGTTCTGAGGTCCACTTAGATTGGGGAGCAGCTGTAGAAGAGGAGGATTCAGCAGAGTTTGATCCTTGTTGAGCAACAGAATGCTCAGCATGATTATGTACTTCATTTTGAACTAATCTTCTTGAAGTAGGAAGAGGTGGCTTAGAATTTGGTCTTGCCTTAGATGATGCTCTTGTTGTAGGTATTTCTTGTTGCACAGCTGCAATATCTACAAGATATGTGGGAGCATCATGGAATGTATCATCTGAATCATTTATTTGAACATCGAAGAGATTCAAGGCATCAACGAATGTTTCAGCAGAATCGTCAGTTGATGGCTCAGTCGATCTTTGAAATGCATCAGATGATTGATTAGAGGTGGGATTTAAGGCCTTTGAGTGTTCTTCAAAAGTGACATTGATAGATTCTTCTAGAGTTTGTCTTCTTTTGTTGAAAACTCTGTATGCCTTGGATGTAGTGGAGTATCCCAAGAAAATGGCTTCATCAGCTTTAGCATCAAACTTGCTCAGCTGATCTCGTGTATTTAACACAAAACACACACAACCAAATATATGGAAGAAGCCAATGTATGGTTTCCTTTGACGTAGAATCTCATAAGAAGTTCTTTTGTGTCTCTTCACATAGAGAGATCTATTTTGAGTGAAACAAGCTGTGTTGAAAGCTTCTGCCCAGAATTGCTTTGGCATGTTTGACTCAGCAAGCATTGTTCTTGCAGCTTCTATTAGGGTCCTATTTCTTCTTTCAGCCACACCATTTTGTTGAGGTGTTCTACCAGCTGAAAAGTTTTGAGAGATCCCAACTTCTGAGCAGAAGTCATCTAATGTACTATTTTTGAATTCAGTACC
Source organism: Calendula officinalis (assembly GCA_963853835.1). Taxonomy (NCBI): domain Eukaryota; kingdom Viridiplantae; phylum Streptophyta; class Magnoliopsida; order Asterales; family Asteraceae; genus Calendula; species Calendula officinalis. Next base: position 17,581,743 of record OY970824.1, on the reverse strand, counting down.
ATTGTCTGATCTCAGCATTTTAACTCTTGACCCATTTAGAAGTTCCATCTTTTTTATGAACTTGATAATTTTATTAGCTGCATCACTTTTGTGGCGAAGAAATATAACCCAAGTGTATCGTGAGTATTCATCGACGATAACTAGTGTATACTTCTTTCCACCTAGACTTTCAGTACTCATAGGACCAAATAGATCCATATGGAGCATATGTAGACAGCTGTTGATGGAGAAACATTGCTTTGATTTGGAGGAGTTTTTATGCTGTTTGCCTTGTTCACAGGCTGAACAAAGTTTATCCTTTTCATACTTGATTTGTGGTAAGCCATTCACCAGCTGACCTCTAGCCAGCTTTGAAATATTCTTGAAGTTAAGGTGAGATAGCCGTTTGTGCCACAACCAATTTAGCTCTTCAGTGGAATGGGAGAATAGACAAACTTCTTGATTTTGAGGATTCATGTCAAGTATATAAACATTGTTGTTTCTTGGTGCAACTAATACAACTTTTCCACTTTTATCCGTTACCGTTCCTCTATATTCATTAAAGTTCACTGAGAACTTTGCATCACAGAGTTGGCTTATGCTGATTAGATTATGTTTCAGCCCATTTACATAACCAACTCTTGTGATCTTTATAGATCCATTTGAAATGGAACCATATCCTTCAGTTGAGCCTCTACCATTATCACCAAAAATTACAGGAGGACCAGCACAAACTTCGAATTCTTCAAGCAGGGATTTATTTCCAGTCATGTGTCTTGAGCAACCACTGTCTAGATACCAGACATGTTTGCTTTGATCACCCTGCACAAGAATTAAAAGACGTTAGTTCTTTTTAGGAACCCACATTTCTGTGGGTCCTTGAGACTTCCTGCTGGAGCTCGCAGGGGTTGGTCTTTCAATAGGCTCACAAGCTGAAGATGGGGATGGTCTTAAGCTTGGACTGTCACACTCACCGGCCAGGTGCCCACGATCTCCACATCTATAACATTTTCTGTTCTTTTGCTGTGGAGTGGAGGGCGAGGCAGCAGGGTTAGGTACTGGACCTAAAATCCCTTTCATCTTCTGATTTTCAGAGAGAGTCAGATTTTGAACGAGTGAAGTCAGATTACTGATTTTTCTATTCAGCTGTTTGACAGAACCAGCTGAGGAAGGACTAGGAGTGTTTTTGGAGACACTCTTACCTTTGTTCTTTGCAGCCCGAGTACGAACTCCAGCTGTCTCACCCTTGAAGGGTGTAAGAACAGTTCTCTTTCCTGCTGTCTTGTTAGTCTTCTTTTGAGGTCTAGCAGCAGAGACAACAGGCGCTGAACCCAAGATAGATTTTCTTGGTTCAACTATTACTACAGCGGGTGTCCTAACAACCATGGCTGAGGAATCAGCTGGGGATTTCTCACCCGTGGTTTCAGAAGGTTCTTCTGTGGACATCTCAGTAGCATAGGTTTTGGTAGACCTAACAAAGGAATCAAAAACCAACTCTTCAGCTGGCACATACGCATCAGCTGATGAGGAGTACAGATCATCTGTACTGCTGTCAGGTACAGCGGCTGCAGCATAGAAGTCTCCTCCCAGTACAGCTTGTACTTGACTAGGAATTTGTGAGTTAACACATTCACTCACACGTTTGGATGAACGGGACCATGATTAACAAATCTTTTTAATTGCTTCAAGTTCTTTAACCTTTTCACTTAGATCGTGTTGAAGAACTGAATTTATAAATTTAGTTTCTGAAAGTTCTTCCTTTAAAGATTTATGATCAACTAGTCTTTCTTTTAAAAAAGCATTTTCACGAAGAATAGTATTGTGTTTATCCAAACATTCACCTTTCAGCTGATCAATGAAGTGCAAGTCACAAATAATAGAATCAACAATATCTTTGGCTTTTGTAGCCTCAGCAAAAATTAGAGAGGTTGCCTTTTTATGAACAATGTTGACCCATTGGTAGGAACTAGCATCATCAGCTGTAATACTTTCATCAGCACGAGCCATCAAACACATTGTGGCCATTTGTTCATCATCATCGGATGAGCTGTCACCAGAGTCAGCCCAGTCGTGAGTTTCAGCTACTAGACCCTTGTCAGCAGCTTTGCTTTCAAGTGCCTTCTTTTCTTCTAGGATCTTTTTGGTGAAGGCTTGTAGCTTTTTGTATTTTTATTCAATGGATTCACCAGTTGAAGATGATGAACTTGCTTTCTTCTGCTTGCAGTCGTTAGCATAGTGTCCATTCTTGTTACAGTTGTAGCATGTTATCTCAGAGATATCAGGTGTACTTCCAGAGGGTCTGGAAGGTGCAGCTGACGAGATAGGTCTGCTACTGGAGCCTTTAGCTGACTTGCCCTTGAAATTTTTTCTATTTTTGACAAGTAAGGCAAGCTCAGATATGAGGGCTTCGTTGTCTTCATCTTCATTGATCTCCTCGATGCTTACTTCAGGCATGTTGAACAAATCAACAACTGAGGTATTGTCAGCTTCATCATCTAATGGAGGATATTCAATTCTGCTGGGCTTGTTTATGGAAACAAGTGCAGTTGAAGATCCTGAGGAACTCATTTTAGAGTCCTTTGGAGGTTGAAATTTGTTGAGTACAGTTCTCTCATGGCTTAGAAACATACCATAGAGAGATGAAAGAGTATAGTCTTTCAAGGTGGGAGATGTACTCATGCAAGTTATAATGGTAGCCCATTTAGCGGGTAAGGCAGCCATAAACTTACACATTTTGGACATATCGTCCTTATCAACTCCATGAGACTTCAGCTCGTTTAATAAGATATTATAACGATTAAAAGTTTGAGCTATAGTCTCACTAGGCTTGGCTCTAAACAGCTCGTAGTCATGGATGAGCATGTTCTTGTTATGTTCACGCACAACAGATGTGCCTTCATAAACTTCAGCCAGCCTTTCCCACATCTCTTTTACTGAGTCACAAAATTGTATATTGTGATACAGTTCATCACCAACTGCTTGAAAAAGCATATCCCTTCCTTTATTCTCAAGATGAACAAGACGTTTTTCAGCGTCCGTCCATTGAGCTTCAGATTTAACAACGTAGTGTTCTGGTATTTCAGGAGTACCAGGGATGAGGGTTTGAGGGATGTATTTTCCTATCGTGAGATTATCTTCTAGTTTAGGATGATAGGTAACCATGTGGGATAACATGCGAGTTTTCCACATGGGATAGTTGGTTTGGGTGAGTTTGGGAGGTTTGCCAGATGATGGTAGATCAGATGTAGGTTCAGCCATAACAGATGCTCAAAGTTGATGGAAAACAACTTTGACACTTGCTCTGATACCAGTTGTTGGTCCCCAACAACACAAACGTGTTGCGTTATGGCTAAGTGTAGACTTACAAATAAAGAACACACAAGATTTCAATGATTAAGAGTTTATTAAAACAACTTAATACAGTACAAAGTTTGCGGAAATAGATAGTACACACTAACTAAAACTTTATACTTGAAATGACACTTTAACTAGCTCAAACTAGAAAAGATTATGCAAGGAGAGTAATATCAGCTGATACTAACAGCTGATATTGAATGCCTAGTAATAACTATGAGGGAGTTAATACTAGACAATAACAAACTCTCAGAGAATGTTCTTGTGCTATGAATGCTAAAAGGTGTGTCTAAATGCAAGCATTTACGTCTCTATTTATAGCCCAAGATCCATGTTCCTTTGTCCACAAGTTAATCGACGTGTAAACATATTATTCGTCGATGTAGACTTGTCCAAGGAGACATTAAATGCTCTTGCATACGTTATAGTCTCAATTGTACTTTGTGTCAACTTCTCTTGTAACCTTTTCTGACGCACAGTGAAAAGATGTACTATGATAGTACAAAAGATGTTGACTTTCTCTATACATGCTTGGAGGGACAAACGATGAAGTTCTGACAACTTATCTTCTATTACCGAAATAGAAGATCCTCGTCGTTTTCTTCTTCTTTGAGCGGGAAAGGAAAATATTCAAAGTGTCAAGAATATTTTCCACCAAGTCTTTATCTGCAGCGGTACCATCAGCTGATTCCACAATCAGCTGAGTGGTCTTCTTCTTGTCTTTGTCCTTTGGCCATAGACTTCGAATGTCACTCTTGAATTGCTGCTGATTTGACTTGACTTCTAGAGCTAAGTACTAACTCAACTGAAGGTTTATTGTATATACTTGTTTCAGCTGAGATACGTACTTCAGCTGATTTTATTCTTCTTGGCTATCGATCATCAAATCTTATTTACTTAGTCTTGGGACTAACAAAAAGAATAACTGAATCCTAAATATGAACTTATACAAAATTTTGAATCACAAAATATATGGAACTGACCTGAATTAGGGCTATAGTTAGTTACCATGTTTGGGTTTTCATCAAAATCCAATTGGGAATTGATTGAGACTGATGAATCATAGGGTTTTCCCCTATTAGCCGACGATTTTAGTGGAGTGTATTCGTATATCACCAAACCATAGGATGATGATTAAACCAGCGGTATTACTGATACGCCGGAAGATGAGATTCGACATGGTTTGGCGATCTGGATTGGTGGTCGAGAAGTTTTGGAAGATCGTGAAGGTGATTTCTCCATGGGATAGCTGGTCGCGGCGGGTTGAACGAAAATTAGGGCATCAGAAAGCAGAAGGGGGAAAACCAATTTTGAAAATCCTTCAAAAAGGATTGTGTGAAGAAACGAACGTGTGAAGGACCAAATAAAGTTTTAATTAAAAATTTTAGACGGAGTAGAGGGAGAGAGATTGGAATGAAAATCTAGGGTTTTTAAAAAATTTGTGTAGAGGGAGAGAGACGGAGTAGAGGGAGTAGAAGGAGAGATATGGGATGCCACGTGGACGAATTGAGGAATTACACGTGGCATTGCGGACCAATGAAAGAGCTCCAAACTGCTGAGTTGTCAAAGGTAAATCAAATGTAAGCTCATATATAGGAGAAGACGTAGTATTATTTACGTCTCCAGAAATTGCCACTTAAAAGAAAGGGGGTATATTTATGAGTAAAGAAATGAATTTTCGTTTGTAACAAAAGCAACCCTGATAAGTGATATCTAACTGGAACATGTGGATAATCTTATAGTTTGACGATAATATGCATTGAAGTTGTACAGTACAATACAAATTATTTCATGACAGTTACAAGTTGAAAGGGGGGTAATAAAAGGGCCTTTGGATGCAACCTTATTTTTTACACCTACAACATCACAGCAACCCTACCCTACGTACCCAATAACTTTAAATATAGTTGTATCCTCATAACAACATTTTATGACGATATAACATTACTCAAATTTCATATTTTCCCATTAAAAACTAACATCTTTTTATCAAAAACACCGATAAAAGCAGGAAAACAGGCCTCTGGGAGATCTATTTTCCAGGGGTGTTTTCGGTGTTTCATCTCTTTCCTTGATTAATGTACTTGTACCAGGAGATTCAGGTACAAATATGGTATTTTGGGAAGTGAAAATACGAGGTGTGTGTCCCGCATGCGTATTGTGTGATAAATAATGAAGGAGCATTTGTCTTATTTGAGTGAAATTTGGGCGGCCGTTTGGGTCTTCCTTCCAACATGATGTCACAATTAGAGCCAAATCCTCCGGGAGATCATCAGCACTCGGTCTTACATTCTGTTAAAAAGATTAAGAAAATAATAAATCTTTTATAATTTGTCGTAATAATAAAAAATCTTGTAATTAATACTACTAGTAATTTATTGGTGATTTTTCTTTCCGAAAATAACAATGTATAATACCTTATTTATGGTTTTATGAAAGCATAGAAATAATAAAGTGTAGTTAATTTAAATAAAATGGGATTAAACTATAATCCCTTGTTTAAAAGTATAATGCCTAAAACAAAATAAGCAGAAAGGTCATAACTTTTTATGATAAGTATTCCTTTCCAAAAAAGGGTTGTTGGTATTGTATCAAAAGGGGCCCCGGTCAATCCGGTCCTATGTGACCACTAAAACATGGCCCAAAAGCGTTGACTTATTGGCTATTGCCCCATTTTGATATGGTCTTCATGAAAGTTATTTTTAGTCAGTTGATATGTTTTCTCAACCACAAAATTCCACCTTTTAAAAAAAAATATTTTCTAATCTAATGATTAAAAAATGTTGAGTGAGTATTAAGGTTTGTGGTTGCTTATATTCCATCTATGAATAGAAACCCCATGTTATGTAATTTACTCTTTTATTAATATTTAATTCAGTAATTGTATTTAATGTAATATTATTTAAGAAACTAAAAAATAATAATTACAAAAATAGAAGTGTTGGTGAATCAACTCAATCTTACTCAAACCAGTTTTGACCCATTACCCAAAATACTTGACCCACCCATTTTTATTTCATTTTCCATTTAATAATTATTTAAGAGGATTGGTACCTTAAAAGCAGCTGCATAAGCAGCTTGTAAATTTGACATGCCTTGAAATGGTAATTTGTTGTGTATGAGTTCCCATAATACAATTGCAAAACTGTAAGCATCTACTTTGTGGTTATAATGCTTCTTTTCTCCATGCATTAGTGTAACTGTGCTATAAAGCTACATAAAAATTATTAATAAAATGAAGAAATGGGCAAAAAGGTGTTAATAAAATGTAAAAGAAAATGTAATAAAAGATAATTACTTCTGGAGCCATCCAACGGTAAGTTCCAGTTTCTGCAGTCATCATTTCTGTTAATGATTCTTCTCTTGCTAAACCAAAATCAGCAAGTTTTACCGATTTATGATCAGCTGTTAGCAGCAAGTTTTCTGAAAATTAATTTATAATTTTGTTAATAAAAATTAAATGAGAATGTATTAATCAATTAGCAGATTGTAACGATTAAATTAGCCAACAATAGGAAAATTATTTTCCATAAGATTTCATCATAAGATTTATTTTTTATTTTTTTAATAATTTACCTGGTTTTAAATCACGGTGAATAATTCCATGTGAGTGTAAACATTCCATTGCACGAGCAATATCAAGTGCAAACCCAATAGCGACACGTGTATCCAAACCATTAGGTCGCATATTCACCAAATATTTTCTTAAAGTTCCACCAGTAAGAATCTCAGTTACTATCACCATAACTGGTTCTTTGCAAGCTCCAATAAACTAATAATAAAAAAATAAAATAAAACAAAAATTCAATTTTTTTATAATTTTCAAAAGACTTGAATTACATATGATGATATAAAAAGTAGAAAGACTACCTTAACAAAATTCTTGTGTTGCACTTTAGATAACATTGCAACTTCTCGCACAAATCGACCTTCTGTTTTGGCTATCTCTTCGGGTGTATCTCCTTTATTCACAATTTTAATGGCAACAATCTTGTTTTTATATCTGAATAAATACATAAAAAAATCAATAAAAACTACAAAATCAGCTTCAGGCTTCAACAATCCAAAAATAATGTAATTGAATTTCCTATGTTGTCAAATTTAGTATTTTTAATTGCCTGTTTTTTTAATTTTCCAAATAAATTCAATGTTTCCAATTTACTTACAAAATTACAATTGGATAATTTGTAAATAATTGACTTACTTGCCCTCGTATACTTTGGCATGTGCACCCTCACCAATCTTTGGACCAACAAAAAGATGTTTAGGATCAATCAACCATTTAGCTTCCAAGTTAAACTCACCTGCAGAAAAAAACCCATTTCCAGAACCCATTTTCTTTGAGGACTTTTATCAAACACCTTGCAGGCGCAATCTTCAAGTACACATTTTGTAGCTTACTTAAGCTTTAGTGGCAGAAACCCATTACCCATACCATGACATCAATCTCACACACACAAACACACAGAATTAAAAGGTCGTAATCAGACTGCCTTTGTTAGGGAGACAAAACATAAAAACCCCCATGTTCGCTAAGACAATAAAATAACCCCACAATTATAATAAAACATAAAACCATTACAAAAAGCTCTGAGCAAGATCAATGGATTCTTGTAAGGAATTAAAAATGTGGAGGAATTGATGGTGAGAGTATATATGTAAAGTGGAGTTGATCTGCAAAGATAGAAAGGAACGGAACTGTGCAAAGTGTGTCGGAGAGAATTCGTGTGCGCATTATTTGAGTGATGATTGAATTAAAATATTTATGAAGATGCGTAAACCCGAAAGATTTGGGTTTTAGATGCCATTTTGCTAGAGGGATGATAGCACCTTTTATACTTATCCTCAAGTTTATTTTAAAGGATAGTGATTTGCTCAAGTAACAAGGTTATTTTTACAAGGAAATTAAAGTTAAAGGACAAATTTACCCCTGAATATAATATAACGGTATAACCAAATATATCTCATACCCTAAAAACCCTACATATCGCTGCTTCCAGATACGAATTTCTTTGCTTTCCACAATATTACTTCATCTCTACCTTTTATTTGAATTTGTTTGAACTTTGAAGGTATGTGTATTTCATCTCTACCTTTTATTTTTATTACGTTGATAATCTATATCAAGTTTTTAGTATGTTACCAATTCTACAAACATTACTTATGATTTTATGAATACTGATGGTGTTTACAAACATTAATTTTATGTTATCATATTTCATCATTTATAATTAAATCATTGGGGACTTAATTTTTGGATATTTACTTAATGTTGTTACCTTTATACTTAGTAATTACTTTTATATATTAGTTTGATGTTTTATTTTTATTAAACAGATGAGCTCAATCAACTGAATAAATTCAAGTGAGAAAATTTATTTTTTTACCTCCAAACCCACTGCGAAAGCAACTTAATTGACTTAAATGCATATCCTAATATTTCGAATGATGTTTTGTGGTTGTAGTGTGATCCAGTATGTTTAATAACACTACAAGAAAAAGACCATATCCCGACGACACCTATCCTGACGACAGATGTCGTCGCTAACACTATAAGGATCCTAATATTTTCTTTATATGATTTTAAACATATGTTGTTTCATTTGATATGGTATTCTTAAAAACTTTACTGGTTTCACTTAACATTGAGTAATGTTTCATGTGATCATGAATCTATCTAATCATTCTGTTGCATCGACCAAGCATATATAGTATAAAGAAAATTTTATTTTAATGAAACATGTCAAAATACGGTCAATGTTATATTTTTATGATTTATTGTTAATCTGTCCTTTAGGTTAATTTTTGAAGAAAATAAGGAGAGAAAAAAAGAGAGAGTCCGATTTATTAAATTTTTATAATAAAAATTGTCAAATGGATAAGAAAATTAATTGTTTTATGAAAAAGAGTGAATTACACGGACTTTTGGCGTTAGGAGGTTTACAGGGTAAAACGAGAAAATTTGGGTTAAATTAATTTAGGGGTAAAATTGTCCAGCAAGTTTAAATTTCCTTGTAAACATTTAATCCTTTCTTGAACAAATCAGGACCCTATTTTAAATATTTAAATAGATATTGTTTCCTACCAATTTTGTGATGGTATTCAAATATTAGCATCCTTTGTTATTATTTATAATCGTATGGATATTATAAATTAACTAATACTTCATCCGTTTCAACATAAGTGATACACTTTGCCTTTTATGTTTTTTGAGGTAAAATATGATAATGAAGGTTAATTAAATTAAATTGTTAGTGGGAGATGGGTCCCACAAATTTAGAATAGAGTGAAGATAATGATGTTTAAAAATAAAAGTAAGGATAAATGAGTAATTTCACTATATTAATGAGATATTTAATGGGTGTGGGTCTCATTACTTTTTACCAAATAAGGTAAGTTTTTAAAGTGTATCACTTATTTTGAAACACCCTAAAATAGAAAGTGTATCATTTATTTTGAAACGGAGGAAAGCTGTACTATTAATAAATATATAAAAATATTAAATCTTTAAATAATGATGATGATATTTTCTTAAAAGAATAATATTACTGTTAGAAAAAATAATAATATTACCATTAGAAAAGAAACTTATAATACTTCATCCGTCCCAAAATTATTGTTCACATTTGAATATCACACAGTTTAAAAAAAGTGCATTTTATTACACCGTTCAACCAATAGAATTATATCTTTACCACCTAAGTGTTTTTTTATTGGTTGAATTTTCAAGTGGACAGTTATTTTAGGATATTTAAAAAAGGAAATATGGATAATAAAAATGGGATAGAGAGAGTATTAAAGTTAGAAAAGAAAAAAAAAAACCAAACTCATGAAACTGAAAGTTCTTTCCCTCGATGCCAACCAATAATGCCGTCTAGAACGCCGAAAAGGAGTGGAAGGACGTCGTCCTACTATAAACTAAATATCATACCAACTATACTTAGCTTATTTTTTAATCAAATCATCTACGAAGTATTAAAAATTTAAAATGGTTGATTTGCACTATAAGATTTTTTGCACTCTTGTCACAACTCACAAGTTGACCATTTATATTAGTTCATCAACTAAAACTTAACTAAAATGACATGATTAATATGATACTGAAAATATATTTTGTAATTATGTAATCTTAATGAAAAAAAAAAGGGTTTGGAAGTGCATGTCGGTGATTAAAATTGCATATTACAGTAATATTTATCTTTTCACACTTGCAAAGTGAGACAGCCTTTGTTTACCTATGTTTGACTTTTCAGACTTTTCTCATATTTTCCTACTTGTAGCAGTAGCTCGAGTCACGGAGTCAGTGACTTTTTAGTTATTAACAATTGATAACAAGGTTTTAAAATTTTTAAATGGTACCATTAATCTTTAGGCCTTATAATTCATTGTATTTTTTAATGTGTATTTCTAACGTATGCCCTTGTGGCATACATTATGTGCAATTAATAAAGTATTTGGTTTCCTAATATATTTCGAATAACATTAATGAACTTTTATATTTATCGTTTTTGAAGATGCAATAAATACGATTCTTGATTTATATGGCAATTTGATGTTCATTGATTGCACCTAATGTATGCCCCAGGGGCATACATTAGAAAAACATTTTTTATAATTTATATGTCAAGTTTAAAAAACATATTACACATAAATTCATAAATTATACCATATGTTATTATTTTATTTCTAAAATACCTTACTGGCGATAATGCATGCACTATGCCGCCTTATTGCGTTCTATCTTGCGCCACACCTTATACCGTCCTATTTCGTAACGGCGGAGTCGAGCCTCGAGACATGGTACCACCATGATACATTTTTTAGAACATTGATTGATAGTACTTGCAATTTAGAACGCTTTACCCTTAGACTTATATGTCCAATACCTTTTAAACCCAATCCATGTTTTTGAAAACAATGTGCATCTTTTATCACATGATAGTAAGAGTCTATTTGGTCGAATGTAAGTTTATAAGATAACATCACAAATTTTGGGAGTGTCTTACTTGCTATACTTAAGTAGGTGGTTGTTTCCAGAGTTTAAAGGTTATATTGTTCAAATGGTTCATTATTGAATATTTGTATATAGAAATGTGAGAACTTTTTTGCTTGAATAATTTTTACACAAGAGTCGTTTTTCCCTCAAGTCAAAAGGGTAACTTTTTATATTGAAAATGGTAAAGTTTGTCCATAAAACATGTTTTTTTAAAG